>CM032229.1:57652500-57780000 GCA_019009955.1 Riptortus pedestris
TAAGGGCTAAAAATAAATAAAATAGGAATGAATTCCACGGACAAACTAATAATTAAAATTAATAATCAAAACAAAGTTTTTTTTTTTAAATAAAAAATATTACTAAAAGAATCGATAAATCTCGGGGGGAGGGGGTTAAAGTAAGATTATTTTCTGATTGTATTTTCTCATATTCTATACTCTATATCTACCTTTTTAAAAGCTAATTTTATTAGAAATAAGGGAAAATCTGATAAAAACAACGAACATTGAAGACGAAATAAATAATTAAAACCAAAGAGTCGTCTCCATGTTTCCCACGCTTTACTATCTAGGAGTAAGCAATTTAATTGATCAGTCAAGCACCACATAAATTTCCATAACTTCTCGAGAATCAATATCAGCAAAAACATTTTCAAGAGTATTATGACTAACATATGTAATTTTTTCTTTATTATGATTATCCAGGAGGCTTTTCTTTTGTGAAATGCCATGAAGTGATTTAAAATGCTAAGTAATGAAAACAGAAGCACAATCAAATACTATCAGTTTAAGAAGGGGTTATAATGATACATTTTAGGAGTCGACTTTTATTAAGCGACAAGAAAAACTGGGTTCGAATCATTTCCAGTAGCAATTCAGAAGCTGATTGTGTGTTATGAATTGATTAAGGTGATCAATGAAGAGGAGCCGACATGGGGCTGAAATGAGTGGGAAAGATGGTGGCCGATATCAACTACAGGCACTTCTCTGTTCATCTTCCGAGATGGGATGCTCTGATAGAATCAAGATGGCGTTCTGGCTCCTAGTCTTCGGCTTGTATTATTTCATTTATAACACTCTAGCCTTTAACTAGGAATACATCCAACTAAATATGCTGGTTCCAAGAAGAATGGAAATTATATCGGTTTCTTTAATATCTAAAATGTCACAAACATAAGGTAAAAATAGAAAACAACTAATAGAATGGAAATACAACAAAAACTAGAAAACTAGAAAAAAAAGTAATATGAAAAAAACAAAGTAAATACAACAAAAAACAAAAATAGAAACCAAGAAAGAATAACAAAATGGCAAAATAAAAAAGAACGAAATACTTAACAAAAATAACACACAACCCAAACTAAACAAAATACGAAAAAAAGAAAGAAACGAAACCAAACATATTTACAAATAAATAATATAACAGGTTAAAGTAAGTTTTATATAGTAATAACCGTAAATAGTAATAAATTTAAAATTCTAATATAAAAACAAAATGAATTTGACTATTTTAGTATTACTATTGTAGTTTTAATAAATAAAGGAATTAATTGATTAAATATAAAGATTCCGTGAACTCATTTTGACTCGTTTTGGTTTGAAGTACTTATGCACCTGACTAGAATAACTCAAAAAGTCCGTCACGGAGTTCTACAATAGATAAATGTACATACTGGTATTACATAACAACACTGCTTATTAAGTGAATATATCCAAACAGTAATTAGAAATTCAGTCAATTTTAATAACCTCCCAACGGAAAGCGTCAGAATTGTAAAAACAAACAGGTTACCCAATATCTCGGGGCTGAATAGATAGATAGAAATATTCTTTACGGGAAAGAAAAACAATTCCTGAAATGTGTTTCAATATATATTAATTTTATTGAAAACAATTTGTTATATATATTACTGTAATTTATAAAAAATCAGAATATTATCTCAAACACTCAAATTATATTAATACAAAAACTTAAGACAACATATATACATGTATCTCGTATAATAAAGGTCTCTTGAAAACAATATTTGGTATGTAAGCTTCAAATAAAGTGGTCTATTATATAATAGAGAATAGTTTATGTGACATAAGTAGGAGTAGGGGTTTGCTGAAGACAGAAAACTGAAAAAAGTAAATATCTCGGTTAATATTCAGGATAGAGAATAAATGTATATACAATTTTTATAATACATTTAATTTTCAATAAGATTGGCACTATACAATTTTTCGTTATGACGTATAATAACGGATATACTAAACACTCGAATTCCCCCCTTCCACTAAACCCTCCCACTGGTCCAATTTCAGCTGTTAACGATATTGATCTTTATTTTTTTTAAAACGTTTCAATATGGAGTTTCGTAATGATAAAACAAATATTGCGACCGCTAGAGCGTTCTTATCTTTAGCCGTCTTTACCAGATTACTTCACCACTGTCTGTCCCGGCGGGGTGGATATAAGTATTTCTGTTTTTTGACACCAATGAAATATAATATTAAACGAACTGCAATTAAATTCAAATTTTGTAAAGTTTGTCTTTCCAAATAACTTATAAAATCGACTTATCTTCTGGCTCAAAAGCCATAGTTCTTTAATTATATTATGTTGTTCATTATTAATGAAAATTAAAATATTTATTAACGTATACTTGTTGGAACTAAGGCTAAAAGGGATGTGTTATCTACTGGTAACTTTCCTTTCCTAGCCAGGGTAGGACTAAGGATTTTATTTAATGAATTCTGTCGCTAAATAAATAGCTTTTGCCCAGACGGGAATCAAACTCTTGGTTTGCCATGTGAGATTAAGGTCATTATTAATGAGTGAACAATTTTACTTGAATTGTTTGAGGATTTTCAATTTAGATAACTCAAAAATTAGACATAGTCTCTTAGGCTTTTTTGATAATGTAGTTTGATAGTAAAAGGCTTTGATGGGAGGCTGTGCTGGATAGGAGGTCAAGATGATTCCATGAAGGGTGAAAGGTTCTGTTTCGTAGAATAGTCGCCAAGAGACGAGGTTGGGCGAAGTCTCCCGAACAGTGTTTATATCTGATTGGCCCTCCAGATAGACCAAAGGCCAAATTATACCGTGTCAGGGCTACACCTATTTAGGCATCATCTCTCCAGCCTCTTCCTGGAACCGATATCTTCATTCTCCAGGCACGATCTATCATGACATTTTCTTCTCATTGTTTTTCTTTTGAAATATTATTCCTTTCGTGGCAAGTTGAAGGTATATTAGACAAATGTTTCAAATCACAACCACTTATCAGTCATTTTGATGATTAGTTGAACAAAAGTAAAGTTAAGGCAGTCATTCTACAGTCTGGTTTCACGTCTGCACTATCGTCGAATCTTCTTCCCAAAATAGTTTTTATAATATCACTTTTAGCACTTGGTCTCAATTATTATATTCAGATTTATGTATGTATGTGCGTATGTATTCATCATATATATATATAAAAAAATCATTTACCCCTATCCGTTATTAATATATGTGTAGTATTGCAGGCCTGACAAAGGTAATACATTTTACCGAAGCGTTGACAAGCTGATGTAGTTTCATTTCATCGTACGTGACAGACAACCACATGAGATAAGGATAATGTTAGGAACAATAACTATTAATTTTCAAGAATATGTTTTTTTTTTTTGTTTTTTTTGTGGGGATGTCAATCACGAAGGTATAGTATTAATTATGAAGAAAATTTCGAAATTAAAAACCAAGACAATGTCTTCTAAATAGTTAAAACACCTTCTTACCCGACCCCTCACATTAAACCGGGTAAGCTGCTCTGGAAAATAAATGGTGGGCTTTTCTACAATTACTCAACTACGGATGGTTGGTTTGTTAGTCTTCCTCCAAAAATAATATATATTATAAAAGCTAAGCTAAACAGCTGAAGGTACCATCATGAAACCTGATGTGAAAGTTGTCATTTTTACTGCCAAGGTCTCTGCGTGCAGAATAATTCTTTTACTTCGCACGAGGCATTAAAAACAGGCGTTTGAAACATTCAGTTAGAGGAAAAATGAAGACGGTTAGATGAATCTTGTCTAGTTTTGGGGTAAAATACTATTTCCTCTTTATATGGTAATTTTGATTTATATAGTATGAAAGATGTAACTGTTTTTACTGGATATTTATAGACTCTTGATTAAGCATTATTGTACTCATTGTAGTAGCAAGTGTGTTGGGTTTCAAAATTTAATGCTAACTGTGGGGAAAGGTTTAAATCTTCAATTAAAACGCTCGTCATACAGGGATGCTTAAAATATGCACATTTACAACGTTCCAACTGGCCATCTCATCTCACCATCCTTTCCTCTCTCTCCTTTTAGCAGATTTCCCTTAAGGGAAATCAGCTATTGAGGTCGTACTCATGACGCGAGTTTTGAAAAATTTCCTCAAATGTCCATCGATCCTACCTAGGAGATGACGAAATTGAGTTCCGTTCAAAATTATATATATTTGTCTGTTAACGCTCTAGCGGTCGCAATGTTTGTTTGATCGTTAGTAAACTTCATATTTAGGCGTTTTACGTATATATCAAGTTCTTTAATGACTGAAATCGGATCAGCGGGAGGGGGGATTTTTGAAGATTCGAAATATCTCCGTTATTACGCGTCAGATCGAAAAATTGTATAGAATCAATCTTATTGCAAATTGAATTTACTATAAATATTGTTTTATACATTTATTTCGTATCTTGAATATTAACCAAGATATTTGCATTTGTATGCATGTGTGTGGTCGGCAGGAGTTAGGTATGTTCGGGACTCTCCGCCGAGAGCTAGTGCGGGCCGTTTCGGTAACTATTCGTCCCTCGTGAATAGGTTTAGAGATTCCTTACTATTACTGTTATTATTAGGCAGATTTCTCTATTGTAAAACTTCACGTGGGAATGTACGTTAAAAAAGTGATTTCTATTGACTCAGTTACTTTAATTTCAAAATAAAGAGAGGCATATTGAAGGCTAAAATTTAAAACATGCAAATATCGCGTGGGATATAAAGTTAATGTGCATAGGAACACAATTTTATAAAATTATATGTTTAGTATGATTGGTTCTATAACATTTTTTGACATGAAATAATGGAGATAAACTGAATTTTCGGCTTTCCCCTCTCTAACCGCCTCTATTTCTAGCCCGATTTCACCCCCCATTGGCGAATATTACCTTTAGTGTTAACGGCTAAATACCGAGTTTGATATAGATCTAAAATGTATGTGAGAGTCAAGAAGGTAAAGTTGTAATTCATGAGACCATCAAACAATACATTTACATATATCTCACTTAGTAGCGATCACTTGATACGAAAAAAATGGTATTTAAGCTTGGAATTGGGCACTAATGGCTTTGGGTTAACCTGGGTTGGCTGAAAGTTGGGATTTACTAGAGGCTGAAAATTAAAATATACATGTATCTCAGTTATATTGATGATAGCTAATATAAATATCGTTACGTTTCTAGAAACGTAATTTCTCATCAAGGTTGGTTTAAAAACTTTATACGAATTATAATAACGGAAATATTTCCAATATTCCTTTCAAACCTTCTCTCTCTACCGGTTAACAAAAACGTGAAACGCTTCGGTAGTGATCAAACAAAAATTGAGACCACTAACAAAGAAATGTGTGCATATATTTTCAAACACACACACACACACACACACACACACACACACACACACACACACACACATATATATATATATATATATATATATATATATATATATATAGGTATATAATATTGTTTTGAACGGATCTCATTTTCATCATTCTCAGATAGGATCGATGGACATTTGAAGAAATTGGTAGAATCACGCGCACAACCTCAGTGGAATTTATTTCACAGCGTTCCAATGTGCTAGCAAGAACATTAGGTCACCTTTGGATCAGCAATCATCATTGGTTGACGTGCCAAGCAAATTTAGGAACACCTTTATCAAGTATTTAGTGAATTTAGTTTTAAACCCTAAATATAATTATAACCAAGGTTAACACTGAAGTTGATGTAAATGATGTTTGCTTCTAATGATGAAGATAGTATTCATTGGTGTGGGAAAATAAATGTCTTATCAAATATGTATAATTTATCATACAGTAAGTTTACCACTTCTCTAATTAAAACTGGATAAAGAAGATTAATTGAACTCGGTTGGCTGTATGGACGCGTGTCAAGGAAAAAGCAAACTCCATTCATGATATCAACTCGTGTTCACTGGAAATTAATTAAGGCAATTTAAAACACATACGTTCACAACGGACCGCAAACGCAAGAGAGAAGAAAACTCTGGAACAAAGAGTAATCCAAAAAGAAGCAAAGTCCTATTTTAATCTGAATGAGCCTTAATGGAAACATTCATGTTTTTAGCAGATTTCCTTTAAGGGAAATCAGCTATTGAGGTCGTACTTATAAAGGAACTTTCGAAATTTGTCTTCAAATGTCCATCGATCCTACCTAGTAGATGACGAAAATGAGGTCCGTTCAAAACTGTATATATATATATATATATATATATATATATATATATATATATATATATATATAATATAAGTTTTATATAAAAAAGAGACCAAATTTGTCAATGGCTGAAATCGGACAGTGGTAGGGGGGGGGTTTAGTGAGGGGATTTTTGAAAATTCGAAATATCCCCGTTATTATGCGTCGGATAGAAAACTTGTGTAGAATAAATCTTATTGTAAATTAAATTTACTATAAATATTGTTCGGTACATTTATTCTCTATCTTGAATATTAACCTAGATATTTGCATTTGTATTCTGTGTGTTGTCGGCAAAAGTCGGCTATGTTTCGGTTTTCCGCCGAAATCTAGTTCCACCGTTACGGCAACTGTTCGTCCCTCGTGAATTGGTTTAGACACTCGTTACTACTACTGTTATTATTAGGCAGATTACTCTATTGTAAAACTTCACGTGGAAAATCTGCTTAGTTTACTCAGCCCCTGCGTGACGGACTTTTCTCACCTAACATTGTGTTGAATGGATTAACATAGATTTAATGATTTAAATTACAATATTTCTGTACGTATAAAACTGTAAAAGAATATTTTTATGTCTACAGCTAGAAAAGTTTAATTTAATACATAATAACTTATGCATTAAATTATTAATATATTTCTTGTATAATTGTATTAATATATGTAATATGTATTAAATATTTCCTTATACAAATTACATTTTTGACAGAAAACATTCGTATTTTCTTAAAATATATGAAGCACGCTAAAAATTAAATGCCAATAATTTAAAAAAAAATTACGCTCTCGAAGCAAAAAAAAATGAAAAAAAAAAAATAGTTACTACTGGCTAGATTCGATCTTCAGATTTCCGGTTACAAAATGGAAGTACTATCACTGAGCCACAGAGGCTACTGGAGGTTTTGGGAACAACTCAAGATGTTCAGGCAAACTTTAACTTGTTTTAGAAGAACGCTTGAGAAGTGCGTTCTCTCGTTTTAAGAGAATTGGTTTTTCATTAGGTACTAAGCAATAAAAAAATTTCGTTTAAATCGTTAGGGGAAGGACGTGCACTCCCCTTGTTAGTGCAATTTGTTAAGACTTCTATAGATTCCATAAATGAGAAGGATAAGGCTCCGAGACCAAACTAATAGATTATGCCAAAAAGTAGGAATACCGTTCTTTGATGGCAGTTATCAATGAGTTCGAATAAGGGTTTAACGGTAATTGGATATGTTTGTTCAGAGGGAATTGCGAACTTAAATCCTGTAAGATAAAGAGACAATTAATGAACTTCCTATTCGAACTTGTATATGGTTATGTAGGGCATACATGGATATCTCATTTGGTTTTACCGACGGTGCAGAGGCTAATCGTGCTCTCTTCCAGGAAGAGGGAAGCATTTTCCCACCAATCTTTATTTCAGCCTCTAAATAAGTCTTATTTCTCTCCAACCGTTAGAAGCTAGTTCTCCAACACGTGCTGGATCCACTTAGCACTTTCAACTCCTGGAAGGCTACTTAAAGCGCTGGGAAAAAAAAAAAAAAAAAAGGATAAAACTGAACAATTTTTCTCTTTTCCCCCCTCATTGTGCCATTTACTTGGACAGCGTCTGATTAGGGGATAATGTCAAGAGTAGTCTTAAAAGCTTAGGCATGTCATTGCTAAACCGTTAGTCAATTGAAATCACCATTACTTCTCAATGGTTTTTAGCATATTTCCCTTAAAAGAAATCAGCTATTGAGGTTTTACTCATGACTCGAGTTTCGAAAAATTTCTTCAAATGTCCATCGAACCTACCTAGTAGATAACAAAAGTGAGGACCGTTCAATATATATATATATATATATATATATATATATATATATATATATATATATATATATGTCTGCTTCCGCTTTTGTGGTCACAATTATTGTCTTATCGATACCAAACGATTTATAAGCGTTTTATGTAATAAGAAAGATCAAGTTCGTTGATGGCTGAAATCCGACCAGTGGGAGGAGGAGGGGGGTTAGAGGAGAAGAAATTTGACAATTCTTAAATCTCAGTTATTATGCGTCGGATCGAAAAATCGTAAAGAACCAATCTTATTACAAATTTAATGCTTTATAAATAATATTACGTGCATGTTTTGATGTTATATTGATTATTAACCAAGATACTTGGCATTTTATAGTTTTTGGGCTTCAGTAATCTCTCCCCCTACTCATTTCATACTAACAATAAGCTGTTATATGACGAGGCACATTATTTGAAGCATAAATACCAAATATTGTTTTTATTGAACAATTAATTTTTGAAATAAATGCAAATATGTGACTCACGTTGGAAATCTGCTTAGTTTACACAACACCTATGTGACGTACCTTTTCTAATCTGGTAGTGGTATTATGGAAAGAAAGTTGAAATGCTTCTAGATTTTTAGCAAATTTCCTATAAGGGAGATCAAATTCTCCCGATTTTCGAAGACAACCTTCAAGTGTCCTTTGATTCTACCAAGTAAGTAATAAAACCGAGGTCTTTTGAATTGTGGGGGTGCTAGACTAATATATAGATGACAGATTTGTCTCAAAATCTATTAGTTTACACAGGTTCTGTTTAACGGACTAAATCGTAACGTAATAAACCCTACGCCGGGTTTCTGTTTCTTTAATAGGCAAGGGAAATGCGCTATTTTGTATGTTCACACCTCAACACTCCCCTCACCCACTTCTCAAGCGATTATGGGGTTTACGACTTTAGATTTTCCCATATAAAAAAAAACAAACAAAAAATTTGTTCCCAAGATCTGAGATTAATCAACGTTAAAAAACGACACGAGTCAAGGGAAACACTAGACATATAATTGTTTTCTCTTATTGAAAAAAAAACAATTGCTTTTAATTGGCTTTCGGGAATGGAAATAATGTAATGTTTATTTGCAAAAAAAAATATGTAATGAGTTCAACGGCGATTAACTCAATTATATAAAGAATACAATATATAACAAAAGGATAAAACAAAGGGAGGAAGAAAGGAAAAGAAAAACAGGAAAAATAATACTATTAGAATAAATTACATAAATGAATTAAAGATATCAAGACCATAAAACTCGAAAAAAATAGATAAAAGTCCGTCACGCAGGGGCTGCGTAAACTAAGCAGATTTCCCACGTGAAGTTTTACAATAGAGAAATCTGCCTCATAACAGCTGTAGTAGTAAGAAACCTCTAAACCTATTCACGAGGGACGAATAGTTACGAAAACGGCCGCCAGAGCTCACGGCGGAAAGTCCCAACATAGATACTGCTGCCGAGCACATGCAGAATACAAATGCAAATATCTCAGTTAATATTCAAGATACAGAATAAATGTATAGAACAATATTTATAGTAAATTTAATGTGCAATAAGATTGATTCTGTAATATTTTTTGATCCGACGTATAGTAACGGAGATATTTCGAATTTTCGAAAATCCTCCCCTCTAAACCCCCCCCCCTCCAAGTGGTCCGATTTCAGCCATTAAAGAAACTTGATCTTTCTTTTTACATAAAACGACTAAATATCGAGTTTGGTAACGATTAAACAAGAATTGCGACCGCTAGAGCGGTAACAGACAAGTATATATATATATATATATATATATATATATATATATATAATTTTGAACGGACCTCATTTTCGTCATCTCCTGGGTAGGATAGATGGACATTTGAAGAAAATTTTCGAAAATCGCGTCATGAGTACAACCTCAATAGCTGATTTCCCTTAAGGGAAATCTGCTAAAAGCATTAGCAGGCAGATGCTGGTGGAAATATAAAAGATCCGCTAACATAACATTACTACCTTATCAGGAGTCATTTTTGTGAAATTTCACAATATTGGGAGTACGAAATTCTTATGCATGACTATTCTTATCTCCAATTTAATAAGTTACTTTATAGCTTCAGTTAAAAGAAATGAAGTCTTACTAGTTAGATGTCGCGTAACAAGAATCTCACGAAAACATTGGCTATTTATTATAGTAAAATGTTTAACATAGAATTTATATTTGATAATTGAATGACTGAAAAAATGCGTTGCATGGGATAATTTTCCTAAATTAATAATCGTTATAGGAAATTTCAACTGGGAAGTTCAACTTGTTGAACATAGAAGAAAATGAGCTATGATTAACTGCTGGCAAAACTATCTCTTAGACTGTATAAATTCAATTGAGATTACTTGGATTATGTGACTAGGTTAGTCTAAATTTAAATTTTTAAAAAGGAGTGTCCTTTCCGTATTTTGGCCACTTAACTAGATGTACCAGGTCAAGTCAGTAACAGGAAAGGATATTTACGTTATTAGCAATTAGATTAAAAAAAAATAAAAAAAAATTCTCGTAATAATCTTTGGCCAATAAGCGTATGAATGGTCTGAGCTGGTGCTACCACAAAGCTCATTGGTGAGTTAATTTAACGACAATTTTTAACAGATTTCCCTTACTTAAGGGAAATCAGCTATTGAGGTTCTACTCATTATGTGATTTTCCCACAATTCCCTCAAATGCCCATCGATACTGCCTAGGAGATGACGAAAATGAGGTCCGTTCAAAACAATATATATATTTGTCTGTAAGTGCTCTAGCGGTCAAAAGTTTTGTTTAATCGTAACCATACTTAATATTTAAACGTTTTATGTAAAAATAATGGTCAATTTTGTTAACGGCTGAAATCGGACATGTGGGATTAAGGGTTTAGAGGGAGGGATTTCGAAAATTCAAAATATTAAACGTCGGATCGAAAAATTGTATAGAATCAATCGTGTGAAAATGTGCAATGCTCTATAAAATTTGTTATGTACATGATTCCTCTATATTAAATATTAACCGATATTTTCTCCAATTTTAGTTTTCCGCCTTGAACAAATCTTCACTTCTACTCATGTCGTACGAACAATAAGTTTTTATGCCATGAACATATTCATTCCAAGGTTAAATACCAAATACGGGTTTCGTTTAACTTTTAATTTGAGAGATAAATGCAAATATCTTTTATAATGACGTAGCCAATCATGACTGTTCGTTCTTCGATATATGAACATTTAACCGTTTCAGTCAACACTATACACGATAATTATTATTAGTGGGAATCGGACATGGAATAGTGGGGGTTTAGAGGGCGATTCGAAAATTAAAAAAAAAGTCCGTCACGCAGGGGATGCGTAAACTAAGCAGATTTCCCACTTGAAGTTTTACAATAGGGAAATCTGCCTAATAACAACTGTAGTAGTAAGAAACCTCTAAAACTAAAACATTATTTAGGGCGTAATAACCCAGTAGTTTCTAGCCCCAAAAAACAGTTGACCTAACCTCTAAACCTATTCACGAGGGACGAATAGTTATGGAAACGGCCGCCAGAGCTCTCGGCGGAAAGTCCGAACATAGCCTACTGGTGACCACACGCAAAATACAAATGCAAATATCTCGGTTAATATTCAAGATACAGAATAAATGTATAGAACAGTATTTATAGTAAATTTAACTTGCAATAAGATTTACTCTATTTTTCGATCCGACGCATAATAACGGAGATATTTTGAATTTTCAAAAATTCCCCTATAAACCCCCCCTCCCACTGGTCCGATTTCAGCCACTAACGAACTTGATCTTCCTTTTTACATAAAACGATTAAATTCCGAGTTTGGTAAAGATCAAACAAGAATTGCGACCGCTAGAGCGTTAACAGACAAATATCTCTCTCACTCTCTCTCTCTCTCTCTCTCTCTCTATATATATATATATATATATATATATATATATATATATATATATATATAATATATATATATATATATATATAATTTTGAATGGACCTTATTTTCGTCATCTCCTGGGTAGGATCGATGGACATTTGAAGAAATTTTTCGTAACTCGCATCATGAGTACGACCTCAATAGCTGATTTCCCTTAGGGGAAATCTGCTAATATCTCCGTTATTATGAGTGGGAACGTAAAATGTTATAGATTCAACCTTGTTAAACAATTGATGTAATACAATTGTTGTTCTATACATTATTATGTAACTCAATGCGATTTCTTCTTACTTTCTTGTATTCTGTCATCAATAACTTCCCTCCTTCTACTCTTTGGTTATTTACATATAAAAAGAGAATGTGTTCTCTGATGAGATCTCAAGAGTGTCTTACCAGCCAATGGGAAGTCTGCTTAGTTTTCGTAGCCCCTGGGTGACGGACTTTTATTCAATTAGGTAGTACATTGCTTGACAATGCTTAGCATGTCTATACTCCGGGCCGGGCAATTGTGCCGTTAAATGAAATATCAGCTATCCATTGCTTCAAAACTATCGCGGCTCTATTACAGAAGTTCCGAATGATTCCACAGGGCTAAACCCTATTTAACGTTAGCAAAAGAAACGTCTTTAAAGAAGTCCTTCCCAATGCTCACATTGGCTCCGCATATGTACATCTACAGGGTACACATTTCTCGAAATATTATACATACCCTTTCACGTATTCAGATACGCATTATCGGTGTATTGCTCAGAGTAGTAATATGAAACACGGAGTTCCTGGACAGATTTATTAGAGACGATTATGTGCAGCCGTACAGTGATGACGATGCTACAATAACTGGAAGGAAATAGAATGTTGGGACGTCTGATGGTGGACAGAAGCCTCGATTGGACACGGACACCTGGGCTACTCCTCAACGGAAGCCCGTACTCATTATCTCTCACTCTCTCTCTCTCTCTCTCTCTCTCTCTCTCTCTCTCTCTTTCTCTCAGAGTGAATCTGACGTCATTAGGGCATAGAAAGGGCAGGGATCTACCGCTCTCTTTCTACAGGCGGGCCGCGACAGTAATCACTCTACTGCCTATTCCTCTCCCAGAACATTAACTTTCATAGTTAGTCCTCCACTCCTGACTTGGAGGAAACGTCAGACGAATGAAATCATCTTTCAAGAAGAGGGAGTGGGATTGTGGTCTTTATTGGCCGTGCAATATTTCTAGATAATGATATTCTCTCAACTGACAAAGAGAAACTAGTAACTGCGGCCTCGTGCAAAAATCGATGTAATCGGTATTTTTCGGGATGAATATAGGTTTTACAAATTCGATAGCTGTACTCAATGTTAATAAACAATAGTATATCTTGAATGAATAACCTAATATCGCTCTGAGGCACAGAACTTATTAACACAGTTTCCCCTTTATTTACTTTACAAAAAGGTTACGTCTTTCACTAAAACTTCACATGTTGAACATGCGCTTACAACGCCTCATCAGGTCAATAATTCTAACACATAATTTCTAAGCTAGCCCACAGCTAGATAGATCGGCCTCGTCTATTCTGATGTGTCCTATTAGGTTAGTGTTTTTGGGTCATTAGTTACCTATGCATGGATGCCATTATGCATAGTTCACTCAACTGGAGACAGACGATTAAGAGTCAACTTAGAAAGTTCTTGGTTACTACATTATAAACTCTGGAGGTCGTGTCCTGTTTTATCGATGCCATGTCGATCGGACTCCAACACTCTGCATCTACTGTGCAAATTTTAAATTTCGGATCGAAAAATTTTATTTATTTGAAAAATTGTAAATAAGTAGTCTGAGAGAGGAATGAATAAAATGAACTCGTAATAATGATAACTGAACTTATTCTGTAAGTTTAAGTTCACTCCTGATTCTCAGATGAATTCTTGGCTTCATTGAAAGACAGAACAACGTATGACAATCACATAAAAAGGATCCTTTATTCCAAGTAAAACAGTAAATGATTTTTTTGGCCGTTTTCTTTCTACTGTAATGTCACTATCTTCCCTTAGACGTGATTATAATTATTACAAATCATCATTACAAATATTGAAACACTACCACCACCAAAGTAGTAATTTATGTTTGTACATTCTTATTATGTATCTCATGTCTATGATAAGTACGTCATTTGAGATATATTTATTTGGGCTAGTAATATTTCTTGAGCATCTGGCAGTGCTCTCCAATGTACAATCACAAGCAATCGAACGTCTACAATGTCTTTGACAAGACAATACTTCCGTAGGATGACACTTTCTTTATCTCGATATTTTGAAAAGAAACTAATCTAACCCCCCCCCCCCATATTCATTTATTTAAATATTGAGCACGTTAATCGATCACGTCATATTATCTGTTGTTTCATAGCATGATTAACTGTAACTGGGTAGAAACTCCTTGGGTAGGGGCAGGTTTGGACAAATCGTAGGTTTTATTAAATGGATGGGTGACCAGCCTTTCATTATATAAAGAAACATACGTACACCATGTACAGTAATGAGTCAATATTAGACTAGCATGAGAATGTTCTCAAGTAATGAAATGACGTGGAAGACCATACAGGTCAGCACACTGCAGGCGCTCAAGTTAATTAAGTTTATATTACTCGGTGGTGGCAGAGATTTTTCCAAAAATCTAAAGATAAATTTATGAAAAGGCTGTGCAGCAACAAAATGTCACAGTCTTCTTGGATTTCTCCGTGTCTCTAGTTGCGTCGATTTACAAGCTTTGTAAAAAATCTTCACATTGATTTTATTTGCTGAGAACCAGTGGTCAGGATCGAATAAAGACATTTATTTCACGTAAGGGGGGGGGAGATACATGTAACTTTTTTAGTGACGTGTGTTTGGCAATCAAAAAGCTGTACATCTGCAGTCCAGAATAGGCTTGACGTAAGGTTATAGCAATGGAATATTATTGTCAACTCCCAATTTCAATTCCGTAGTATGGGCACTGCATTATAAAATTATGTTGTCAAATTGGGGAATCCCTGCCACTAGTGCTGTCCAATTTTGAAATAATTGAGCCGTCTGAGCATATTGACAAACTATCGTCTTCATTTATGGAACTACTTAAATTTTAGGAAGTGAAAAAGTCTGTCTGTATGTCCGTCCGTCTCTCTCTCTCTCTCTCTCTCTCTCTCTCTCTCTCTCTCTCTCTCTCTCTCTCTCTCTCTCTCTCTCTCTCTCTCTCTCTCTCTCTCTCTCTCTCTCTCCCTCTCTCTCTCCCTCTCTCCCTCCCTCTCTCCCTCTCTCTCCCTCTCCCTCTCTCCCTCTCCCTCTCTCCCTCTCTTCCCTCTCTCCAACTCTCCCTCTCTCTCTCGCGCAACCATGTCACAAAGACCTCTCTTCTAAACCATACCATACTGTAGTCCGGCAATTTCTAGGAGACTAGAATGTAATTTTAGTAATATTTAATTTTCAAGTCCTAGATTTTTTTTCCGATGGTTTCTAGCCACCTTTATCTAACGTGTAAATTATCCGATGTAAGAAACCAGAGAAGCCTCCCTGGGAACAGCCCATCGGGAGCATTTTGACGTCAAATCCTCAGTTCGTCGCAGTACAGAATGGGAGCAGATTATAATTTTAGATCCTGTTGAGACTAATGAAGCAGAACGCCTATCGTTGAAGTAGGATGCTGGTAGATTCGAAACTAGCCATTAGATGTAATCAGGCAGAACATCTAGTTTCGAAATAGCTTCCATCTCTCCATGCAATTGCTACCACTCACATCGCCAACAGCTTCTTTATCTCGTCCTCCTTTTATATTATTATCCCTACCAATTGATTTCATTAAACCTATTCCTTTTTTCTAAAAAAAAAAATCGCTAGACGTGTTATTAAAAGAGATTGGAGTTATTCCATCTCCACTGTCCGAAAAACGAAATAAAAATTAACAATCCAACACCTTGAAACGTTTAATCTACATAAGCAGAATAATTGGCAAGGGGAAACTTCCTGAATTGATTTGTCAAGACTGCAAAACACAGTGCCATTACTGCCATGACATGTAATTTACATATTGGGATTCTTTCTTTTTTAAATTATTACTAATGAAATTCGTCATGTTAGTAACTCGGTTATTTTATTATATTTGATATGCAATTAATTACAGGCTAAACTCCATATAATTGGGGTTCATCTTATATACTCAAGATAATGTATATTGTTATTATTCCATAAAACAATTATTGATTATTTATAATTATTATCATTTATTAACGTCCACTTTTTGCCACTATGACTAAAAGGGACTGGTTATCTACAGGTTAATACCCTTTTCTAGCAAGAGAGGGACTAAGGATTTTGTTTAATGAGTTCATCACTAAATAAATTCCTATCTGCCCAGGGCGGAATCTAACTCACCACTCTTGGTTTTAATAATTAACAACGAGTATCTTATATGAAAAAAAAAAAAAAAACTTTCAAAAATAATAAAAAAAAACAAACATTTATTAAGACTGCCATAAAATAACAAGTAACGACTGTAGAATGATAATACCTTTTTTTTTAAATTTATATAGTTATTTACTACAAGAAAATTACCCAATATATAAGTTTTGATAATATCACAAATCCAAAATTGATGTTTTTAATTTGACGACGAACTCTATATTCATAAAGTGATCGTCTCGAGATGAACTATCAGTTCATTCATCAAGAAGCATTCGTGAATGTGAACCGCAATTTGAAGCAAATTGGACAATAGAAAAATAAGGGCTAAATATTTTCCTTTCTATCCATTTTCCAAAGAGTGCTTTCTAGTTTGGGGTTTATGCCATTGATTATGCTATTCACCTTAAATTTTATATTATTAATTATTTCTCATGAGGTAAACTGACTTCCAACTTCAATTGTAAACAATTAATATTCACAGATGTTCATTACTTGAATATAGATTTATAGAATATATTTAAACTAATTCTAATGCCTAAGCAAACAAAAAAGATGAAAACGTGCACTAGTTTAATGTTACTACAAATGATGTTATTTATTAACGATCGCTTTGGGCTACTAAGGCTAATTGGGTCCGGGAATCTATGGGTTACCACTTTTTTCTAGCCAAAGTGGGACCAAGGATTTTATTTAATGTGTCCGTCACTAAATAAATTCCTGTTCCCTAGGTGAGCATCAAACTCACGACTCTAGGTTTACCAAATTGTATTAAGACCAATACCTTAACTCGCATGGCAAACAGGAGCCCCTTCCCTCCAAAAAATGTCACTACAGCGAAGTTAGTCAGTTGTCTAGTATGAGATGAAAAATACATAAATAAAATAAGTTAAATGCCATCTTTACACTGGCTAACATTAAATCCTCATCGTTCCATGAGAACGATCTCAAAGGAAATATCCTAAGCTTATAGAATTAATGAATTGTTTAATATTCGGAACACATTTGCATTTAGTAGTAAAATACTGTTCTTTATTTTCATATATTCGACACATTTTAACTTTATAGGAGAATTACTTTAATATCGGTTACTATATAGAAAATGAGAAGTATGGCCGCTTAAGGTCTATGTTCACCGCTTATCTGTTTATAGAGGCATATTTCTGAACAAATGTTTATATGTCATATTATAATATAATAAGAAATTATATGTCACATTCGAATAAAGTAAGTATTATTGATTTTCCACAGCCACTAAAGAAAAACAAGATTCAGAGCTTCATCACTGATCATTGCGCAATAAATATTACTGGAAGAAAAGCACCTGGTCAAGTGTTCCTCTTCTAGAGGAAAAATTAGATAATACCTCTCTATAAAAAGCCCCAGCATATTTTAGGCATACAAATTATTTTCTTTGTAACTGATAAAAGAAAAAAAAAGAGGCCAAATGCAGCATTGATTTCCCCTTTCGCAAAATTTACCCTGCCTAATCCAACTAGAAAAAAAAAATGTTGCTTTCAGAAAATAAGGAGATTAGTTAGAAAGAGAGAGGGGCTGACATATATGGTAGGGAGCGGCATCTAGTGGACACTGGCGGAGATATTGAATTTGTCCTGCAGAATATTGAAGGGGATTTGATTAGGTTCTTTCTCCCTTATCAATGGGCGCTCTGATGGCTTCATTATCAAACCAGTTACCGCTCTTGTTTTCACTCAAACTCATTCAGGTTCCTAACTAACCTTCTCTGCATTAATGGATGCCAAAGCCAATCTAATTGTCTTCCCAACCATATTGCTTTTTATTTTTTTTTTGCTAGAGTAATGGGGATGGAAGTAATTCAGACCGAAGTAAAACTCACATTTTAAACTTATACAAATGCCAGATGAAATAAATCAGCCGTTTATAAAACTATATAGTATCTAGTCCATAAGTAGTCTAATGATATTATAGAGGTTTTCTATAATTTAACTATAAACTTTATCATTATTAACTTCCAATATATTATTTGTGGCAATATATTATTATTTAATTTCGCAAATTTTATAATTTGTTGGATCTATATATATATACAGACCTGTGAAAAAATATAAACTCAAGGGGGAAAAACTGTATCAATTAGTTTAAGTCATTTATTTTGGAATTTGAATGGCAAAAGATATTATTTCATCTTTAATTAAATGACAAGTAACAATTTTTCTAAAATATTTAATAATAATGTTGAGATTAGCTCCACTTAAGACAAAATAACAAAAACAAATCTGTGAAAAAGTATAAACTCAAAACTTATTTCACTTCATTAATAAGTAAATTTACTTTAATAATGAGTGCTTCTGCCTTTTATTTTATCACCTCCAACAGTCTTTTGGGGACACTTCTTACTAAATTAATTAATGTGCTCTCTGGTATGTTTTCCCAAGCTAAAGTTATGCGTTCTTTGAGTTCATTAATATTTTGGATTTCTGGCTTCTGAAGGTCGTAGACTTCTCTTGCCACTATTCCCCACAAATTTTCTATTGGGTTGGGATCTGGACTAAGGGCTGGCCAATCCAAAATGTTGATGCCGAAATCTTCAAACCATTTTATTATAGAGCGTGCAGTATGAATCGGCGCGCTTTCCTGGTGAAAAATTATTTGTTTGTCTTCCAACAACGTGATAAATGGTAAAAAATACTCTTCTAAAACATTTTGATATTTGACTGCATCCATTTTGCCTGAAATTAAAGCGATTTTTCATTTTCCTATTTCATTAAATGCAGCCCACACCATGACTCCGCCACCGCAATGCGACCTTCTTGATAATTTTTTTTTTCCATCACTGAAAATAACATTTGACCATTTTTGGCTGTTATGGATATGATTTTCAGCGAAATTCAGTCGTCGCTGCATATGGTGTTTTTTAAGTTGCGGTTTTTTCATTACCTTCCAATATTTCAACGTCGCCGACTCCATTATCCACTTCCTGATCAAGCTGGCATCACACCCTAGATTGTACGTTTCAGGTGCTTGGAAAATTTTGGAGGTCGTCCACTTCTTTTATTTTTTCCATAATTCTCCATGCTACTATTTAAAAAGTTGTTGACCACTCCCTGGGATCGATTTAATTCACGAGCAATTTGTCGTTGGGTCACAAACCACCTCTTCTCAAGTCGACAATTCGTTGCTGCTCAATTTCTGAGAGATGAGTTCCGCGCGACATTATTTTAAACAAAAAACACTAATTAAAACGAGTCGGCACAGTATAAAAATCCTACTACACACGTACTCTCCCTTCAGAAGTTGAGAGAAAACTGAGGTGATAATAATCCTTTAATACTCCTGACAATTGAAAACAAACTTTGAGTTTATACTCAAAACATGTCATTCACAGGTCAAAACATGGTTTGTGTACATAATATGATGACTGTAAATTACCAAACAGTTCAAAGGCTATTTCAAACTTCTTGCCAATCTAATTACATCAAAACATATCTAGAAACATTATTGTGCAATTAGTTAATTTTTAAATTTCATGAATACTTCGATTTTATAATTTGAGTTTATATTTTTTCACAGGACTGTATATATATATATATATATATATATATATATATATATATATATATATATATATATATATATAGGCTGGCTACCGTAATTCTTAACCGAGTTAATGAATTAGCTACAAATGTGATTAAAGTTGTAAATTAATAGAATAATCAAAATATTTAATTGAAAACATTTTATAAGACGATCTTATTCACCCAGAAATAGTTGACGTATTTCTAATTATTGAAAAATAGCAGAATTTCGGCAAATTTTGGAGACGTTTTCAGAACTTAAGCACTGATCAAAATTTGAGTCACTTTTCTTGAATAATGTAACCATGAAACTATTTTACTCAAGTCAAAAGTTTTATATTATATAATTCATTATGCCATTTTCCAAATCTAACTATGTAAAATAATTCAAAAAACTAAATTATTCTTTTAATGTAAATTTATAATTTATTAATGTCTAGAACTGGTGGTTTATTTGGTTTCATATTTACATTTACCAGGGAAATCTGTTAAATGGCATAATACTCTAGAATTTCCACCACTACTGAGTTAATAAATCATTCTAACATAGGTTAATTGAAATATTTTTTATTAGGCTGACGACTAACTTTAAAGATAATTTAATATTATGTCTTGTTAATAGTTAAGTGTGTTGTGTGTGTGTGAATGTGTGTGTGTGTGTGTGTGTGTGTGTGTGTGTGTGTGCGTGCGTGCGTTCATGTGAGCGCTTGGTGGATGCAATTTCGATATTTTTCTATTTCGAAAATGAAGATCAAGATTCTAAATGGTGAGAATAAGATTTCATAAAAGCATTAAATGTTAAACTCGTCATTTCAATGCTTTGAGTAAAAAAAAATCTGCAATTCTACTTCTTAAATATTTTTGTTTATTTATATTCATGTTTTTCCAGCTTCCAGTGAGAAATAGGTAATATTCTTTGTCATAATATTATCCTAGGGCCCTTTCAGCACACGTGATATCTGCTTAGTTTTACGCAGGGGTTTAGACTTTTAATAGAGGTACAAATAAGTTTTATGTAATTTATGATTCGTTTATTTTCCAAAAATATTTCATCATGATTTATCATTTTTCGAAATGCGTTTCTTAGAATATCAAAATGGTAGAATATATAAGGCAAAACTATACTTACAATGGGATTCATGCACCGAGTGTAGTAAACTATGTAAAATATAAAAATGTGACATTTGAGTGATCATACTTTGAATAATTAAATCCTTTAGTTCCTTCAGATATTCAATTTCAAAGGGACTCAAAATAACCCCACTGATACAGCCGGTCGTTACAGCTGGCTGATAAGGAAGAAAGTAAACATGTGTTATCATTTGTCCGTTTAAAATATAGCTGAGCGTTCGAGTTCCAGGCTTTTAATTAGGGTGATATACTAATGCCCAGATAAGCAATGACATACGCCTGACGCAAATGGGTTCAATAAGTCACTTTTGGTTGTTAAGAAATTCTAATATTTCCCTAATAATAAAAATGCCAGTTCGTGGATAAGGGAAATAACGACTGAAATTCATTGGTTTCACCTTTGACCGATGTATTTTATACTTATGTTAAATTATTTCAGATGAGTTGTTATATTTATCAAGAAAAAAAATTAAAAATCAATAATTATCTTTCATAAGAGAAGCTTATAATACAAAGGATTCAAGTGATAGAATATTACAAATATAATAGGTAAATACTCTTACTAATACTTAAGTTTACGACTTAGAGAATGGTATCCTTCAAGGATCTGCTGTGAGCGTCACGCTTTTCAAATTACAATAAATTATGTAATAACAAGTCTTCCATCTGATGTAATATACTCCTTATTTTCAGATGACTTTGCTTTGAAGAGAAATAGTGTACTTTATAAAAATTAAACTTCAAAAGAGATTGGAACAAAGATGTTAGCATACTCTTTTCTACGAAGTGAAGGAAGGAGAAAAACTACGCGTTTGCTCAGTAAAGCGAACCCCATAATTCTAGCTCTAGTTCTAAAATGATCCATAGCTAAAATAAGTTCACTATATTAAAAAAAATCATCAATCAAAAGTCCTCTGAATAAACTAATTATCCACAAAATCTTTTCCTATCCTAGTATGGTTACAATGGAAACGTAATTCGACGTAGGTATATGAAAAGTAAGTAGTGAGGTCATTAATTGATTAATAAGGGATACTAATAAACAGCTCTGTTAGTCTTTCTGCATTGAAAATAGTTGTTAGTACTCACAATGCAGACAAATGTTTATACGAAGATTGAAGAGAACCTTCCCTACCTTTATTTAGGCTAGTTCTTCTAACCCTAATCTATAAATATATAAAA
The DNA here is from genome assembly GCA_019009955.1 of Riptortus pedestris. NCBI lineage: Eukaryota > Metazoa > Arthropoda > Insecta > Hemiptera > Alydidae > Riptortus > Riptortus pedestris. Next base: position 57,674,793 of record CM032229.1, read on the forward strand.
ATGAATGTTTGTCTGTATGTCCTATATAGAATCGTAAACGGCTGAACCGAATTTTATGAAACTTGGTATGTATATTACTACTAACCTCACTTAGGTTTTAGGCTATATTCATGTTCTGTGAGACTAACAGGAGTGGGAGTTATAACAGAGACCTAAAATTTAAAAAAAATAAAAAGCGATATTTCTTTTCCTATTAGTTTTTCAGCAAATATGCACACAACAAAAGTCGTTAATTTTGATATTTAGAACAAATTTTATTATATACACTTTGGTCGTATACTGAAGTATAAATGAGTTATACAAGCTAAAATTTATAGTGGGAGTCAACAATTTTATATGGCACAAAAGACTCAACCGAACTTAACGAAACTCCGTGTGTGGTTCGGTATTAACACATCCCTAATTATAAGCTATATTAAAATTTCGAGGTACGATCAGGAGTGGGGGTTATAAGGGAGGTCTGAAATATAAAATCGTGATATTTCGTTACCCATTTATTTTTCGGCAAACGTGCATATTTCAAAAGTTGTTTTTTTTTTGTTATTTAAAGTAACTTAACTTATATACACTTTTGCGGTATAATGAATTATAATGGGGTATACACAAAAAACCATAGAAGGAGTCAACAATGTTATAAGGCACGAAAGTCTGAATCAAAATTAACGAAACTCGTACGTATGAATATATTTTTGACTATAAGCTATATTAACATTTTTAGGAACCAAAAGGAGTGGGGGTTGTTAGAGAGGCACGAAATGAAAAATTGTCTTATTTCTTTTCCTATTGTTTTTTGGCGAAAGTGCAGATGACAAAAGATGTTTAATTTGATATTTAGAGTAACTTTTATTATATACATCTTTATCTTAATTTAGTATTTTAGTTTGTGGCTGGCGTAGCAAAGCGCCAATACTTGTAGAGTCAGTTATTAACTTTTATAACTTATTCGTCAGGTTTCATAAAAAAAATAAAAATAAAATAAAATAAAAAATAAAATAAAAAATGAGTCCCCTTCACAGTGGTTTATTTCTAAGCGCTTTGTAGTACTCTGATTTCCATCTTCAGAGCTTCAACACTGCTATCAGGGAGAAAGCATAAAAAGGGGCTAGCAATCAAGAGGGTGACATCTAATTAAGCCAGACGTTCATAATGATATACCTGTATTTAATGCTAATTGGATGTTATTGCAGAATAATCAGCAATCATTAGGAATTATTCATAATTCATGCCTCTGGTTATTTATCGTTATTCATAAACTATTGATCATTATTCAAACCCTTCCCTGACAACGGGGAGCATTGGTCTAGATTACTATAGTTGAGAAGTTGATCTTGTAAGTGAACTTGCTCATTAACTTGAAACTAGAAGAGTAAGTAATTTCAACTGATTTTTTTTATACTTTTCTGTCAGGAACACATCAAATATGCGAGTGTATGTAATACCTTTCTATAATTATTAATTGATGCATTTTTGAGGGACAGCATAACATTATTTATACTCAATTTAATAACTCAAATTGCTTCATATACCTAGAAGAGTTGTTCCATATAATAGGGTTCTCAACTGCTCTAAAGATAATTGGAAAATTGCGAACAAGTAAAGTCGTTATAGAAGCTGAGAACGTTTTTATATTCTGCAACACATACGAGAAGTTGATTAGAGAATTGCCATGTGTATGGTGGCTTTCTTTTATAAAAAGTAGTTACTCTTTCTTAAATAACGATTATAAATTCCTTCGCCGCAGCTATGAACGGTTTCCCGCTAAACTCCGTCTGCATTTACTACTAAAGAAACAGGGTATTTTAAATTTTTAGAGCTGTATAATATTCGCAATTTGTACAAATTAAGGTCCTGTCCATAGTAATGAAGGTATGAGAACATAATCAGAAATTTCACGGTTTGTTGAGCTAAAAAAATGTAATTCGCCATATTGTTTAGTGTTTTTTATGATAAGCAGGGATGGTCTGGGCAAATTTACTCTGTTTCTACTTGGTACAAAAATATTAGATATTTTTTATTTGCACTCCCCCTGAAATTTTGATGGTTAATATACTAACGTCTAAAAGTTAAAATAATTTACCAAGTTAAACTCTAACTTTCTTAGAATAAATTGCATCCCGTCCAAACACACACGCACCCATATTTATATATAAGAACGTCAGCAAATCATTTTTGCATCTAGTGCATCAGCAGGAAAAGTCATCTTGGTCCAATTTTTCCTCAGTCTGCTGTTGTAGCATATTATTTAAAGTAGAATTTGCTTTAAAAAAGAAGAGAAGAAATATAATCTGACTCTCTGATGCAGTTATTCTTTACAATGCTAGTGAAAAAATATAAATTGTTCTGGAAGTGTTAAAATCAAATAAATATCACAATGGAAAGGGTATGAATAATTCAAAAGTGCTTTGAATGACATGGTCAAGCGAGCACGAAAGGTTTCGCCTAGCTTGTAAATCATAGTTGTCCACGGCTGAGCCTCAAACTACCCCTAAATACAACCCCTTCCGGCTGAAGAATGGACCCCACTTTAGAGCACTGGGTCCTCCCCACCCTTCTAGCTTCTGGTTAGTTTATGTGTGTGTGTGTGTATATGTGTCCAGCGGTCCTTCATAACATTGGTTGTCTGTATAGGGCGTTTGTGCAAAGTTTATAGCCCGTGAATTTAACTCCTTTTCATAGGCGGCCCTAACTGAGTGGTCACCAATAAATTATATTATATGGACTTCAGAAATTTCCGTAAGACATTTCCTTCGCTACGAAGAAAATAATATTACCTTGAATGTTTTTGTAGTATGCCTGAATTATTGCTTTAGGTTCGCATAATACATGCATTACGTAAGTCGAAGATGGCTTATTTTAGGCTTAATAGATGAATAGGAAGAATGAAATCTTCACAGAAAGATTACATTAATAACGTTACAATTAATACAACAATTAAAAACTAAAGCTAATTTTTGCTTCTCTACATTATATTTATGTACGTAACGTTTTATTCAGGAGAATTAATTCACAGCATTTTAAAACTTGGTAATATATCAGGATCTCTATAGAATATAAGGATGGCATCACTACTAGAATTTTCTTGTAAATTTATAATGAATAATCAATTTAGAATTCGCCGTTATATAAAGTTCTCTCATATAAGAGTCAACTTTTTCAAGGAATTTGCAATGTACTTAGCCTCTAAAGGTTAGGAGTACGAAAATTTCATTCGACGTTATTTGTAATCAACCATTCTCTCTTGGTAACTGGAAATTTTATTGGAAATGCCGAAACTCCAGTCACGTACTTCAAGTATTTGAATATATCATTGAATTAACTAAATAGTATCACGTGAAGCGTTTTCTTTTGAGTAAATCATTTTCAGTAATTACTGAAAGTGGTTTCTTCTGAGAATAGTTAGAATGGTTGCATGTACGACTGTCTTTTTGTGTGCAAGTTATTTCCTTTCATTTAAAACGCTCTAAACGATTCTAAGGGATGTTTCTTTTCCTAATTATCTTTTTGCGCTGTAAATGAGCAGACAATTGATACCTAAAACATAATTCGTTTCTGAATTTCATTATGGAAGACAGATGAAGTTAACAGGGCCTCGTAACGAACTGAAACACCAGAATAGCTCCAAAGTAATTGACAGACAGCGTGTACGACTCTGTCTTTGTGCGCGCGCGCGTGTGTGTGTGTGTGTCAATCAACGATTGGCAATTTTTAGTGGAGGATGTTTAAACGTTCCGTGTGAAATGTAAGATCAAATTGGCAAATGTCCAAAACCGTATGTAGAAGAGTGGGGGCATGTAGAACATATAAAATGAAATATATAAAATCATGAAGTAATTATGCTTTGAACTAAGTTTTTCACATTTTTTAGGCCTTCAGTTAATCCCTAGTCCTATTGTTACGATTTTCAAATTAAGATATGATATCACTTAATATCTGCTATTCAATTTTAGTGTCAAGTTTTGATTGCTAAAGGGGATATAAAGAATACAATATGCAAGTCACAGCATCTGCACAATTGACATCAGACATACATAGAAGTCAGCCTTATATAGTTTATGCTCCTTCTAAGAGATCTACTTCTTTTCCTGGAGTACTGTTGACCAAATTTGTTTTAAACTATTTAATGAGCTGAGTATTCCTGAGAAATGATCCTATTCTAAAATTCTATATATGTGAACTTTACCTTAGCTTTTTTTTTTTTTGTAAGGCAGCATTCAACTTCGAGTTTTCTTGAGGACTGTCTCTGGTTTATATGGCTAGCCTAATGAATTTCAGACCACTTTCTAACACTGGTTAGTTAAAAGCACTTCAGACTTGACAGAAATTTGAAGAATAGAAATTGTCTTTTATTTATGAATATGTACCTATGTATGATTTTAGACTTATTGTCAAAATTAGAACAATGATAATCAGGATTTATATGATAGAGTATTCTTCATTTGATTCTAAATATACACAGTGTTTATAATAATAAAAATAAATAAAAATGGTCAAATGCTGTTTGAAGTTATCGTTAAAGAAATTATTTTTTTATTTATTTATTTAAATGAGTTTTAGTCATAATTTAATTGTGCACAAAAAAGCGAATAGCAAAAAAAAATATAGAAAGAAACATTGGCATACCAGTTTTATATGAAACAAACAATATTGCATATGGAAACATCAGGGTGGTGAAAATAACATAAATGAAAATGTAAGCATAAGAAATTACTTCATTTCAGATATTTTATTTTATTTATTTAGTTTTGTGCCCCACAGCGATGGTGATTGGCATTATTAGGATGATATATTTACTCCTTCATGTGCTTACCTTTTTTGTACTTTTATATTATGGAAAATATTTCTTTAATATCTGATTCTTTCTCATATCCGTGCTTTGTGTAAAGAATATAATAAAAGTTAACCCTTCTAAATCTTTTTAGGTATGCTGTTGACCTATTCTATTTTGAATTATATGTTTTTGTAAATGTTCATGTGTTTTAAATATGTTAGTATTTGTGGAATATATTGGCTGCTATCAGTTAATAGTTCTGTCATATCGTGGGGTATGTGAAGGTTTTTTCGTTGGATGCAGTCTGTCAGTATGTGTTTTATCGTAAGGTGTTTGTTGCAGTATTTGCATATAGGGTTATCAGTCCTTGTCATTAAGTGTCTATGTGTCAGGTGTGTGTGGCCCTTCCTGAGTCTGGCAAGAACAACTTCCTCCCGTCTAGTACTCCAATGGCTCGATGGCCACTCCTTTATTGATATGTTGAAGTACAAATGTAAGGGATAGCTTGATTAACCTATTAGTTAGGTTGGTTAATTCAAAATTCCTTTTGGTTTTGATGAACAGTCATATCCTTGGCCAAAAGTCCAGAGAAGATTGTTTTTAGATTTGACAGAATATAAACCACTTATCAGAATTCATTCTAGCTAGGATGATGTTTTTTTAGGGAATCATTCGATGAATATGTAAATAAGGTGGTATTAACCGTTCCGATTAACCTCAGTTGCACAAAGTTGACATTAACATCTATTTCATCCTTAGTACCACCCTGGCCAGAAGAGGGTGGTAACCTGTAGATGGCCCGTCCCAACTAGCCGCAGTTAGGTTAACAAATAATAATTAATTTGATGAGTATGGTTAAGTATAAGGCGTGTGCTGTGGGCATGGGTGGGAAACACGGTATTGAACAATTAGAGTAGTAGTTATATGAATGGCATTAAGCCGAGACAGGAGTGAAGTGCAATGACATTAGCTATCGATGGGAGGTGTATTAAAAGGCCGAAGATCCGACTGAAGAGAGAGAGGTTTTGTTATCCTTTTACCACGGCCTGCCGTCCTCTATAGAAGCTACAGCTGTCCGGACATTATGACTCGCTCCCAGACTCCTTTTATTTTCTGTATTGTCCCTATATACGATAGTCCGGCCGTCACTAGTGTGTTGTAGCTACGCCGCTGCACGCGCCCACCTCGCTCTTGGAACCAGTCTTTTTCTTTTTTACTTGTAGAACAAACATCCTTAATCGACTCGGGTAGCCAGAAGGATGATTTGTAACATGCTCTGTGCAAACATGCTTTCTCAATACTAACCCAGCACAAATCAGAACTCTGTTTATAGTAATAATATTTATTGCCCACGGGTAGTGGAATTTATTGAAGTTATTTCAGTACTGGATTTGAGAAGTTCCACTTTTCAGCATTCATATCTGAACTATGATAATTTAAGGACTGAACATACCAAAGAAGTTTTGGAGTCTTAACAATTAGATAAGCACTGTATACAAAAAAAAATTATAAATTACAATGAGGAATGTGTTCATAATTCAAAACCCGATTACGAACAGCTACATAAGAATTGCCTATTCGCATGGATATTTAAGAGGCACAATACTGCAGTCATTCTGGTGGTCCCAATGAAACTGTATGTGCTTTGTATTGAACAGTCAAAATACATTTTTAATTTGCCCATTTAGTGTCGAAAATATCTATAGTTTAAAAACAATTTAAAATTGATAATTCGTTTCAAAATAAATGATTTAACTCCAGCTAAAATTTCTAACTATGTGTGTTTGTGTGTGTGTGTGTGTGTGAGTGTGTGTGTGTGTGTGTGTCAGTGGAAGTGTGTGCGTATGATTTTGAATGCATGTTCATGATTTTAGAACATTTAATCTAATAATTTTATTTATGTTAATACTAAGTTTTATTTATTTGTTTTAATAATTTTAATTTTAAGAATTGAACATATATAATTGTTTTCGTAATTTATTAGCCCTTATAGTTTTAATTATCTGGTTTCTTTATGTGATATTTTTTGTTTTTGAATTTAATGTTTCGTTTTCGATTATGTTTTTTGATTCGGGCTTTTCTTTTGTCTCTTTTGTTGAGATTTGTGTTTCCGGTTCTTAGTCTGTCCTGTTATAAAGAAGTGTTTAATATTTTCTTGTTACTGTTTTCCATATTTTAATTTATATCTATTTTTTTTATGAGCAATATTGCCTCGAACGCCCCACAGTTAATAAATAATGTTTTTGTCACAACTATGAATGGAGTTCCGTAGCACAGTTAATTGCGGGAGGTAGTTTTTTTTTTTTTCAAAAAATTAGTCCGAATTTTATATTTCTACATCAAGAAACTCCTCAATTCCGTCTCGACACTGAGTGAGTAGAACGGCTGTATTCATGCTCAATTAGAGAACGTACATCTCCCGTCCAATAATTGACTTATGAGTTTATAAATATTCCACATTGATCCCTGTCATCATAAAGTCAGTCATTGATGAAACTAACTTCTTTGTAATTTCATTGAATCATGGGTTAATGAAAATTCACAATTTATTCAGAAAATTTATACTGTTAGAAAAAACATTTTTATTATTAATTATGAAATATCTAATCTATTCTAGATTAATCGAATTATTTATGATCCTCCTGTTTGAATACAGCTGTAAAAAAATGAGATTTCTAAATAAAATGACTGAATGCCATTTGAATAATTCATTGAGATTCTGGATAACTCTTTTACTTCCTCGCCTTGAAGGAATGGCATCAGCCAAATCAGATGCATCTGGAATAAGTCATGAGAACGGAGCATTCTATCTGTGAAAAGGTTTTCTCCGATCACCCAGAGGAGATGAAGGTTTTATGATCTTCAGTGATGACCATAGAGATATCCAGGTTTATTTGAAGGGTTTATTCAAAAAAAGGTACATCTTATTATATGAATAGCGAAATTGTCTTAGGCTTTGTGGATATTTGGTTCTTACCATTTAGCTATAAAAAAAGATACTGTGACGCTCATTTAAAGTTAATTGAATTCCTTTCAAGACTTTTATTGCTAAAGTTATTAAACTTTACCCATCATCGTCGCCGTAAACGTCAAAACTTACCGGGCGTATCTAGATCTCAATAAAAAGGATATTACTTATTGAGATTATTCCTCTGAACCGATTTTCCAAGTACACTTGTCGATAAGTTAACGTTAAAAATTTATCTATTGGTTGACTTTGTAGACTTGAAGGCCTTTTTTTAGCAGATTTCCCTTAAGGGAAATCAGCTATTGAGGTCGTACTCATGACGCGAGTTTCGAAAAATTTCTTCAAATGTCCATCGATCCTACCCAGGAGATGACGAAAATGAGGTCCGTTCAAAATTATATATATATATATCTTTGTCTGTTAACGCTCTAGCGGTCGCAATTTTCGTTTGATCGTTACCAAACTCGACATTTAAACGTTTTATGCAAAAATAAAGATCAAGTTCGTTAATGGCTGAAATCGGACCAGTGGGAGGGGGGGTTTAGAGGGGAGGATTTTCGAAAATTCGAAATATCTCCGTTACTATACGTCGAATCGAAACATTATATAGAATCAATCTTATTGCAAATTAAATTTACTATAAATAATGTTATATACAATTATTCTGTATCTTGAATATTAACCGAGATATTTGCATTTTTCTGTTTTCAGCTTCTGAGATGAGATCGGCTAACTTCGGGTCTAGTCGTGAGTTTCCGTCAAGAGCTAGTTCGGGCTGTCCCTGTAACTGTTTGACTTTGTAGACTTGAAAGCCTTTTTTTATGTTTTTTTTTTTCATTTTATATTAGCCCTATTTATTATATGGGAAATAATTTTCTGATACAACGTCTTAAACATTATGTGCTTTATTTTCATAACTCATTTTTAACTAAATTCAAAAGTCACATTCAACCGTGAATTACAGTATTTATTTTAGTAATAACTGTTTTATTGTTAGTATTGGTATCCAGATAAATAATTGTATAATAATAATAGAATAATCTGTACAAATAAGAATCGGCCAGAGCAATTGCCATTTTTATTTCTACAAACGGACATGTGTCTAAAAATACGGTCAAAAGTACAAAATATTTAAATTTATTTCATGAGATAATTAGGGAGTCCCAAGAATTGATATTATTAGATACTGCGAGGATACTAAGACAATTCCTGAATATCTAATAAAGTGACCATCTTTACCTGTCGCATAAATATTCCCCCGGTAAACAAGATATCCAGAAAACTGAGAAAAACCTCCCACCCCCTAATAATAATAAAATAAATAAACAATAAGGATATTCAAATATAATAAACTAAGACAACAGAATGATGTTTACGAATTATATGAATACAGTATTTTCTGCAATGATGGATTATTTCAACATATCAATGCAGCGCAAGTATTTCATGAAATATGAGAGAATTGAAATAGCAGTGCTGGCTGTGAAAAACAGGCAGACCAGTTTACGATTGTTTAAAGTTATTTTTGCTATTTATTCTTACCTTGCAATCATTCATATAAAGTTTGGCAAGCCTCATTGCCAAAGGCAGTAATTATTGAGGTTAATTATATTGAATCTATTCTATTGAAGTCCCGATAAAGCTTTTATTAAGATAATGTCTGTTCTTCAATACTTTTAAACAATGATATCAAGGGTAGTTGGGTTACTAAATTTGCAGAGTGACCTTTTATTCAGTTAATAATATCAGTAATATTTCTCTTTGAACTTTCAATGATATATCTTCTAGTTTCATCACCGTTTAATGATATATTTGGACGTTATGAATATTGGATATAAAAGCTTAACTGTGAGTGTGTACTTGAATTTGTTGTGTTGGATTTCCATTTATTGTTTGATTTCTATTTATTGTTCAATTTCTATTATTTGAGTTCCATTTTTGTTTTCTATTTCTGCTTTGCGTTCCATTTCTGTTTTTGTTTTTAGATTTCTGTTTTTGTATTCCATTTCTGTTTTGGTTCCCCATTTTGGTTTTGTGTTCCATTTCTGTTTTTGTTCTATTTCTGTTTTTGTGTTCCATTTCTGTTTCGTGTTACTTTTCTATTTTTAATGTTACATTTCTGTTATGTTGTTTTATGTTCGTTTAAATTAATTTTGTTTCGTTTCGTTTTTTTTTTTTTTTTTTTATTTTTAATTTTATACAGTTTTTTCCCCGAGCAACATCGCCACAGCTGCGAAGTTCCAAATAAATAAATAATATAAAAATAACCTTATAATTAACAAACATTATGTAAGCTGAACTCCTCCTAAGTAAAGAAAGTGTCTATCTATCTAATGAGTTGAAGATCAATAGCCACAACAAGAAGTTCAAATAGAGGTTCTGTGCTCCTTGGGCTCTATTACGTACATTTCCCTTATTATTAAATCTCCAATGAACTGACGGATCTAGTCTAATAGAAGGACTGTGTCTGTGTTGCGTTTCAACAATCAACCAGAGCACCTGTTAAAGAATTTGGGGTTAAAAGTAATAAGTTCACCAGATGTGACTTCGTTAAGACCGACGCTGTTGGAGTACGATTGTAGAGACTAGCACATTCCAACAGATGTCAAAAAATTAAAGCAACTAAAACACAACATTCCTGAAGTAAGCTCCCATAATAAATCCATACATTTTGTGCATTAAGTTGGTGGCAATGTGGGCCGGACAGCTAACAAATGATACTAGAGATATTTAAAATTGTCTAATGAATGTGAGTACCAATATGTAACATTTTTTCGTTGGTAAGTATTTTATAGAGCGCTGGAGAACTTACTTCCTCATAGATGTTACCTACTATCAATGCACTACGGATACCCTTCGTTCGCCCCCTCTTCCCACATAAAAACCCTAATAATATGGTAGACTAAAAAAAGATACCCAGTTTTGATACTCATGACACCGGAAGAGATGTTAGGGGTATCCCTGACCTTAGATTCTATAGGTTATTGTTGGGATCTTCTCCACGGTCTGCCCACCTGGCTTAGTCAGCTCGCTACGTTTGTGATTTCTCATTGTTCATGTCCTCAAGCTGTAGCTAATTCCCAAACAGGAAACACAATCTCGTTACTTGCCAACATGACTCGCTTTATATCCGTTGCAGAAAATTATACCTAGTGACTCACCAGTATGAAATAAAAATGTATACATTTTCAAGCATTCTTGCATTGATTTGTGTGTAAAAAACAAAATCGTTTGAAATTTCTGCACTAAATCCGTTGTATTCACATTAAATAATTAGACAAATAATTTCGCTATTGTTCATAGGTAGTGTAGGCATTAAGTAGTTGATGCTCAACGCTAGTAATAAACTCACAAGTAGTAGTGAAGACATGAGTTAGTTGTAGCTTAAACCTGAAGAAAATCATGAAAATAAATCAGGGCACTCTTGAGCGATGATAATTTCTCTTGACGAATTAATATTCCAAACAATTCAACTCATGAATGTATGTATCCAGGGATGGTTGTAAGCTCATGAGGTAATAAGTTCACAATGTAAGAATCTCACGCGTATTGTGAAACTAGTGAGTTATCCATTTTACAAGGTACATACAAAACTTATAGAAGTAGCTCAGAGGTAGTAGTAACAACATGAATTATTACGATCTTACAAACAGCACTAAATCAATGAAGTATTAGTAACTAAGTGATAGTAGTAGCTTCAAAAAAGGATATCCCAAAGTCATCAAAATTCGTCCAATAGACGTTCCACGCCTCATGTTCAAGACTATAATAATGAAGGCAATTAATGGATTATTTAGTACTTCTGCCAATCCACTCTATATTCTTAGACTTGGAACCATTATTATATGAACTTATTTCTGGATAACTGCAATTTTAAACATAAATTCTATTCGGCTACTTCATGTGGATTCCAAGCCACGTGGGAATCAATGGAAATGAATGAACAGATGTAGCAGCCAGAGAAGCCCGCCAATTCGACTCCATCACTCCAACAACAATTACATCTGCAGAACTTTATCAACCACTCAAAGAAGATATTGATAAAAACTGGCAACGAATGTGGAACGATACCCAGAACAATAAACTAAAAAACTATTAAAACCTCCACCCGCCCATGGAAATATTCCACAAGATACAAAAGATAAGATGAAGTCGTATTGCGAAGACTCCGAATAGGGCACACAAGATTTACGCATGGTTATATTATGAAAAAAGATCAATCCCCAATTTTTGGGAAGTGTAACACAGACTTGACTATCTACCACATATTAATGGAATGTCACACGTATATATATATATATATATATATATATATATATATATATATATTCGAAAGGAATGCAATATTTCCTATAATACAGTGGCCCTTGGAGATGACTTCAAGATAAATTGTTTCATTTTGTTGTTATTTATTAACGGTCACTTTTTGCAACTTAGGCTAATTGGGACGGGTTATCTACAGGTCACCACCCTTTTCTAGTCAGGGTGGGATTTAGGATGTTATTTAATGAATTCTGTCACTAAATAATTTCCTTTACCCAGGCGGGAATCGAACTCGCCACTCTAGGTTTACCATGTGAGGTAAAGGTCAACGCTTTAACTCACATTGCTAACCTGAGCCCAAGTTTAATTTTGTGAAAATTACGAATTTACACAATGAAATGTAAATTATAATTTTTTTGTAACCTCATTTATATTGTTAAAATGGCAATATGGATGAGGATGTGATTACAAACAAATTTACAAAAATTACAATATTGACAATTTACATAAACGCAGTTTACTCTCAAAATGCAGGTATTTAACTAAACCGAGAGTTATATATATTACAGGCCTAGCAGTTTTTCGCCCTAAAACCTTATGAAGCAAATATAAACATAAATTTGACTAATTGCTTGTATTTTGGTTTAAAAAAATTAATGGCTCTACATTTATTGCACATATGAGAGAGCATTTGTGTTAGTAATGAATATGATGGAATGATTGTGTGCTTCCAATCTATAATTCTGGAATATATTCTCACGGGAAACCGTTTCTACTTCAACCCATCGACGAATGGTAATACGGCTACAGATATGTGGAGAGACAAAATATTACAATTAAATGTAATGTATTAAATTAAATGTAAAGCTTTTTCCTCTAATATAATAATGTCAATTATTTTTGGAGTCTTGGATATCATAGCAGCTAAGGAAATCGGAGGGGGTGGTGTATTTTTTCCGAAGAAGTAACAGAGAGGAAAGAGGGAGAAAGAGAAAAGTGAGAGAGGGGAGAAATGAGATGAGAGAGAGAGGAGAGAGAAAGAGAGAGAGAGAGAGAGAGAGAGAGAGAGCGAATAAGCTGTACACTATAGGGGTTATGGTAGTGGAGCAGCTGATTACAATAGAGCGGGCATAGTATGCCTGCGGCATTGGATTATACGGAGGCAGTGGTCTGAAATATATCCACAGCTGGCCAGGACCTAGGAGATATGGCATATTCGTGAGCAGCATATCCACTCCCAAGAAACAATTCAAAACAAACAGCTTATTACCTACCTACTGTCTCTTTCTCCGTAGCTCCAGCACTCCGCCAGAGATTAAATATCTTCCACTATCAATTGGTGGGAGAAGAGTTACGATTTCTACGAATTATTAATTCAGGCGTCTGGAGTTTTTCTTTTTCGTAATTATTACATTTCCTCGAATCAACGTTTCGTGCTTCTGGAATAAAATTTATATTTCCAATCATTTATTTAATTTAAACCATTATTTTTCCTCGTAAGTATACGTGGTAGTAACCTCCACAATTAATAGCCATCTGATCATCGTTATTGTATATTATTACTTTCATTTAATCTCAAATATTCCACAAATATATTAATTTCGTCTAACTATATAGTTATACAGCTCTAGTTATCTTCTAATTTTACCATTTGTCTAATTGTTAGAATAGTGAAGCTTATTTTCACTTTAATACTTATTGCTAACATTTTATTAACTTCATCAACCTCACTAACAATATTTCAATAATTCTGAAGTTCCAGTTTTCTTTGAAAAAGAACGAAAGATAAGGACACTAAACGACATTTAACTAATCTATATAACAGCTGCAGTAAAACCTTGATTAAATTTATCTTCCACAAATTTACATTATTTTAAATAGTTAAATAATTATAACACATGATTGGTGTACGTAGGTAATGAGGGAAGTTTTGATATAGAATAAAATATTGAGTACCTTTTTTTTTATTTGTTATTCATTTTCAACACCCACGCTATACCATTTATCTCTGGTAAAACGTTTTTCATTTCCGTCTGGAAGGAATCCATAAGAGCTGATGAACTGGGATTACTTCCAAATTTTCCTTAAATTTTTGGATTAGAAATATTCCTCAGTGCCTCAAGTCAGGGGGATGACCCAGCAACCGGACATGTTCGGAGTCCAAGACGGCAGTCATGTTGTCCGTGTCAGCTGATGCAATGTCATGATGCAGCACGATTCCTTTCAATCGTGTTCTTGGTCGTTGCTCTTGTAAATCTGAAAACACCTGGATCAAGAACACGGTTGTGTACCAATTAGCAGTCACTGTCCTTTGAGGCAACTGTAGCTGAAGAAAGTTGTGACTAACCTTTTGCCTACCACAACGGAAGTTGGTTCAACAGGGAAAACCTAAACCTTAACATACACTCCTCGTCAAAAAAAACGCAACACCCTGAAATTTATTAATTTCGCTGGGTTTTTACTGAAGCAGAGAATCATACCTTATTGTGTCTTATAATACAAGTACACAGGAGTAATAAAATGTGTATTTCAGAAAAAAAAAAATTAATTCCTTTATTACAAAAAAATATAAAAATTTATCCTAAAAATGAAAAAAACAAAATTTTAACTTTTTTAAAAATTAAATTTACTATTCTTACACTAATAACCAGTGTTGCCACCTCTTGCTCGAATGACAGCCTCCATAGGTGTGGGCATGCTCCTGATCAAGTCCTGGACGGCCTCCTGAGGTAATCTTTCCCACTCTTCCAAAACGGCAGCCTCAAGCTCCCTGAGGTTGAGTGGTGCTGGTTCCTTGGCTCGAACACTTCTTTTTAGTCTGTCCCATAAATGTTCTATGCAATTTAGGTCAGGGCTCCTCGCTGGCCACGGCAATGTGTCGATATTGATTTCGTTTAGGTAGTCCCTAACAATACGGGCAACATGTGGCCTTGCACTTTCACCAATAAATAGCATGTATGGCATGAAATGGTCCTCCAAAATGTCTGCCACGTATCTTTGTGCAGTCAAAGGGCCCCCACGAATCGAAACTAACTCCGTGCGAGCTTCCCATGAGATGCCACCCCAGAACATCACGGAGCCCACACCATAAGGCTCCCATCCGACTATACAACATTTGCTGTATCGCTCACCTGGCACCTTCCACACTCTTCTGCGTCCGTCAGGAGAGTTTAGCGCCACTCTGGTCTCATCGGTGAACAGGACTCGTCTCCAGTCATCGACAGTCCAATCTCGGTGCTCCTGGGCAAACCTAAGGCGGGCTCTTCGGTGCTCTCTGGAGAGAAGTGGTCCAACCATGTGCCTTCGTGCCCTCAGTCCACTATTCCTCACTCGTCTCGTAACTGTTGATACCGAAACATGTAAGTTTCGAACACCAGCGACCAAGTTTTTTAAGTCGTTTGCTGTTATTAGCCGATTTCTGAGAGTCTGGAGCCGGATAAAACGGTCGTCTTCCGCTGATGTGACCCGTGGTCGGCCCGATCCAGGTCTTCTTGCGTATCCTCCTGTCTTTCTGAATCGTTTCAAGACCCGTGCGACAGTTGAAAAGTGGACCCCAAGTCGATTAGCAATGTAACGTGTGCTACGGCCTTCTTGGTGCATCGTCACTGCCCTAATTGTGTCATCTCTATCTAACCGTGCCATAATTACTTATGAATTCTAAAATAATGCGTACTTGATGAAATTAACACGAATACTTAGCGTTAGTAATTTTTTTTTTATCCCTAAATCGATAAGAATGACTATGAAATTTGTGCTGTTTCTAAACAATAGGATTAAAGATAAGAAGTAGTGCTGGAATTCAAATGAAAATTGTTGTTTTTCTCCTCCAATGTATTTGTCTGATTAGAAACATCAACATAATATTTTTTATTTCAATTAAAAACTTGTGTAATCCATAAATATTAGGGTGTTGCGTTTTTTTTGACGAGGAGTTTAGTTTTGGGGCTGGGTTGTGGTAAATTCATGACTCATCCCTAGCAATTATTTTATAAACATGCCAAAACTTGCCACACTCTAATCTTTGGACCATTCAATTGGAATCAATTTATGATCATCTTTGAATGCGGTACCCACCGAGTTGCTAGTTCCTCATCCTGGACATGGAGACCTGAATATCAACTTGGTGAACTAATCATGTGCTGTCTCAAAATGGCTTCAGTCAGACCGAACGAAAGGCATGCACGGTCTATATTTCTGTCCGTATCTCCTGTATATAGCATCCCACTGCTTTCACACAAGCTCTTTCTTCCTCCAAGATAAACTGTTGCAAGGGATACACCCGACTCTTCAAACCCGTTTTGAAGCAAAGTTAACCATCAACTCACTCCTAAAGCAATAAAAATTAAATCAAGCAAACGCTGTCGTCCAAGCTACATGGATTAAACGAAAAAAATATTGAAACCTGAACTAAGGTGAGTACTGTCATTAAAACGTTGTGTCTCGTAGGAGTTAATAATGTGAGTGATATCGTATTGTTAATAATGTGAGTGATATAGTATTGTTTACACACCCCATGATGGAAGTGGGATTAGCTGAAAGCATATTTCAGTGAAGAATTTGAGGCAGAAACAGTTTTTTTTTTTTTTATATTTATCTATTTCTGGGTATACCACCTTCAAAGTCATGATGGACCTCTGACTTCTCTCACTTACTTTATTAGTTAAAAGCATCTCAAAAATAACAAATGATTATTTAAAAAAAAAAAAAAAAAAGAAAAATTCTTAACCCATACCAATAGGCCG
The DNA here is from genome assembly GCA_019009955.1 of Riptortus pedestris. Lineage (NCBI taxonomy): Eukaryota > Metazoa > Arthropoda > Insecta > Hemiptera > Alydidae > Riptortus > Riptortus pedestris. The sequence continues at coordinate 57,691,534 of CM032229.1, forward strand.
CATGGTGCTACTGATATAATGTTTCCTTTTGCTAACATAATTTATACAATGGACAATGGAAAAAGGCAATTCTCATACCTATTCAAAAACCAGAGAGTTCCAAGTGTAGGCCTATCAGCATTCTGCCAATGATGTCTAAAGTTTTGGATAAGGTTATAAATTCAAGACTGGTACACTATTTAAATATTAATAAAATAATACATGAACACCAGTATGGATTTACACCACAGAGGCCCACATCAGATGCAATAAAAAATATAATCCATGTAGCTTTAAATGGGAAATCTAATGTTTTAATGGTTAGTCTGGATATCAAAGGTGCGTTTGATAATGCATGGTGGCCAGCTGGCCTAAAAAGTCATACAACTGTCCAAAAACATTATATAAAATTTCTTTAAAGAAAGATCTATGACGATACAGAGCAAACATTATACTTACACCAAACCAATTACTATTGGAACACCTCAGGGGTCAAGTTCATCTCCGACCCTTTGGAATATTTTAATCAACACTATTTTTGGCGTACCTTTACCTCCTGTGACATACATAATTGCTTATGCTGATGATATAGTACTAGTACTATTATGATATAGTACTAGTACTATTAATTGAAAATAAATGTTTTAAATTTCTTGAATATACTACTAACAATTTACTTAGCATACTTTCCAATTAGACGAAACAGAACAAACTTGAATTTAACACTGAAAAATCGAAATACATTATTTTTTCCAGAAATCCGAATATCCCTCAACTAAATATTTTACTTAACGACGTATCACTAGAACAGACTGACATAATTAAATACTTAGGGATTCTCATGGACCGAAAACTAAATTGTAATAGACACACTGACTATATATACACTAAAGTTTCAGAACTCATTTACACGTTAAGTATCGCTACAAGAGCAACCTGGGGTATGAAATCAGAATGCCTCACAACTATTTATGAAGGTGCAACTGTCTCTAGTGTGTTCTACGGTATTTCAGTATAGCATTATTCTCTACACAGAAAAAGGAACCTGAAGAAATTTCATAGACTAAAACGACTCATAGGCATTAAAACTGCGAAGTTTATAGAACTATTTCTTATGAGGCTAGTTGTGTTTTAGTAACTGTAATACCAGCAGAAGAGCTGGTGCCACTGTACAACATAAAAAAAACAACGAACTAACTACGAATACATAATGAATATTACAATATATAAATAAATTGACTGCTCATAATGACTAGACCAAGCACTATTTGCGAAAGTAACGTCACATTTGGACGAACCATGGATTGAAAACATTATGACATCCCACATATTTACTGACGGAAGCAAAACTGACTAACAATACACCTGGAGCAGCATTAATTGTTGAGGCTAAAAGTGGACAATTCTAAAATACAAATACCGACTTGATGCAAGAAGCTCAACTAATCAAGCAGAGAAATATGCAGTTTTAAAAGCTACCGAATATATTATAAAATCGTCATATAACCTACACAAATATACGACCTTAGACACAGACAACACGACTCTCATTTACTCAATACGCAACCCTACTATACACGACCCGATCACAGAAAACATTAGACAACATATTCTAGAAATTATACACTTAAACCTACACATACATATAGAATGGGTAAAAGCCCACTCAGGAAATATTGGAAACGAACAAGCCTACACGTTAGCAAAGGAAGCAGCCCAGGATACCAACATAAACCCAGAATTTGCCCCTCGTACCACTCTCATACATTAAAAAAGACTTACGTACCGACACAATACAAAAGTGGAACAGAGAATGGACGCCATGTAACAAATCTTACAGCTTACATCAATACATACCAAATATAACTCACAACAACTACAACACAATTAAGAGTCACCATCACAAATGCACACAATTTCTAACGGAACATGGACAGACAGGACACTATTTAACAAGATTTAAAATTCAAGACAATGACAAATGAACTTGCGACGCACATACAACACAAACTTTTTACATATACTTTATGACTGTTCATAATTTAATCAAAATAGATCAAATTTAATAATAAACATAATTTTAAAAGGAGGTAATTGGCCAGAACTACCTCATATTATATTTAACAAATATAATAAAGAATTTATAAAGTTTATGAAAAGTATAGATATGGATGTAGCAAAAATTCATTAGAATGTGAAGTTGATTGTGAGGAATGGGAATTATAATTCAATATAGACTCGCAAATTAAACATCGTTGAGTTTAAGTTTAATTTTAATTGATATGCTTTTGTTCTTATTGTATTTATTTATTTACTTCTCATTTCATTTATTAATTCTGTTTGTAATTACCATACTTATTTTAATATTGTATTTTATTTTTATTTTATTTTTTTTTTTTTTATTTCATTTTTTTTTTTTTTATTTCTTGAATATTTGAATAGACCTTGGATAAAAAAATATTTATTTTAAAATAATTATTAAATACAAAAATATTAATACATTTAATATGCCATGTGGCAATGGAACATGTATTCGAATAAATAACTTCTCACAGGGTTACTATGAGGAGAAAAAAAAAAAAAACCAAAAAAAAACAACATAATTTATATTATTATTTCAGATGGGGTTATTCTCTAAAAGGGCATCTACGTTAAAATACATTCAGTCTTGTGAAAATTGCAAATATGGTTACTGGATGAATGTTGAATGATCTACGCACAAAATATGTTCTTCTACTTCTTTATCTTCCCTCCCTCAGCGTGGAGATGCCTCGATTCAGTCCAGCCAGGCAATACTATCCCGATCCAGTGCCCTCATCGTGTTAAGACTCCTTCCCTTTTGCTGTTCCAGCCTGGAGACACATCTTCACAGTCCATTCCCATAAGTCTAGGCTTTCCTTGAGGGCGAAGTCCGTTGTGCCTGGATTCAAAGAACTTCCGTTGACCCCATTCGTCAGACATAGATGGCCGAACTACTACAGTTGTCTCTTTGCAATTGAACTTATCAAATCGGTTAGTCCAATATCTTCCCTTATCTCTTCGTTTCTATCATGTTCTCTCCTTGCTTGACCTGTCATTATCTGAAGGAACTTCATCTCAATGGCTGTAACTATAAGTCTGCCCCAAAGTTTGTCCAGCAGGACCCAGCTTTTACTTCCATAAAGGAGGGTAGGTAGGTAGACGACCTTGAAGATGTGAACTTTACACTCTTTTCCATCTCCCATTTCTGGTAGTAGATATTTTTTTATTACTTTATCCTGTTGGAAAGCTCTTGGCATATTTTTCCATTTCTAGTGTTCGCTGTTCCAAGATAAGTATACTTCTCCACTGTGTCTAATATCTCCCCCTTGCAGTGGACTATCACTTCCTCCTCCTCGCGGCCAATGTGCATCACCTGGCTTTTTCTTTCATTTAGTACTACACCCTTTCTCCCCAGTTCAGCTTCCCTCTCGGCAACTGCCTGATGTGGATTTTACATTGGAATCAGCTATGAGAGCAATATCGTCTGCGACTTGAGTTAGTATGGTCCTCATATTCTACTTTCCAATGATTGTCCGTGTTGCACACTTTTAGAATTTGGTCTATGCATACTGTGAAAAGGAGAGGACTAAGGCTATCACCTTGTTTAACTCCTTTACTCATGTTTAAAGAAACTCTGTTCCGTTTATCCTCACTATACCTTTGAAATCCTGGTAAGTAGATTTTATGTCTCTTATTAATTCAGTAGGCACATTTTTAGCGCTAATGCTCCCTTTATATAGAGGAACACTAAGTAGATGCTCTTTCCTCTGCCCCATGACTTTTCATGTCCTGAGGATAATAAAATACGTTCGAAAAGCTTAAAATTAACATTTATTTTATTGTAAATAGGCACCGAACTCACGAAAGTTATTTGTGTCTAGGTGGTCAAAGTTCGGTCTTCATTTTCTTCCCTTTAGTTCCTTACACCTCTCTTCAAAGATCCCGTCCACTCCTTATACCTACGTCATCCTCGCCAACGTTGCATCTCTACTATTTTTCTCTGTTTCCGATTCTGTGACTAATAATAAAAACACAATGCAGTATTTTGTTATAAACAATTTGATATATAAATGCTGTCACTGACTTGTGTGCCCATATGTTGAAGTCCTATATTATATTTTTTTATTTAGACCAGCAGTTACTAAAACATTTAATAGTTTTTTTTTTATAGAGTTGCTATCATCCCCTATTATTTCGGATAGTACTTCTGATATACCAAGGGACTTTCTGATGTTCTCATACCTTCTACACTCTGTAAGTAAGTGAGCTCAACTCCACAAGCAATGCAGGTTGGAGATTCATCCCTTTTCATTAGGTGCTGGTGTGTGAGCCTTGTGTGGTCAATTCTAATGTGATATATTAATACCTCATCCCTCCTTTTAGTGCTTGTAGAAGTATACCAGGGGTTTACTCTACTTTTTACGGGGCGAAGCTTATTGCTCTAAACATGTTGCGTTACACTGACGCCACTTCAGTAGCAAAAGCAGTAAAACACTTCTTCCAGGCAATGAGAACAACTTGCTCCAAGCAATAATTCTACCTAAACTGATACTAATTAACAGTATAGAGTGATTGGGTTCTGCCCTTTGGGAATTATCAACTGATTATATCTGTAATAAAAAACATCACAGACTCTCAAATTTAGAAATTCAATATATTGCAGTAGGTTGCGGCCAATTACGGGGAAGACTTACGTTATATTACCGCTGCGATTCTTTTGTGCTAAGGTCCTCTTTTATTCACAATTTGGCCTAAAAATAATTGCACGTAGCATTTGGTTACTGAATTCATATTTATTCAAATATAATACCACCTCCATGGTAAAAGATGAATGAAAAATCCCATGAAACAAAAGTATTTTATAGCTGAATGATGATTAAACTGAAATCCTTTCCGTAAAATGATATAACAAATATTTGAAATGATTTGACAACTTTGGATAGACATTTTGGACCGAGTTCTGCGAAAGGCATTCAACACGTAAAGAAGTAAAAACTCCTAACTTCCATTAGGATTTAGTTTCGTTGAACGCGCATTGCAAAGAAATTATCAGCTGTCTAAAAACCTTCTTGGAAGTCCATTAGTGCCTTTTGTTTTAACCCTTAAACGCTCAACACCATCCATTTTCAGCCCACTTTCATCCACTCATGGATATTGCAATATCATCGTTTCTTCGGAATTCGTGGAAATTGTGAATTAAGCGTTTTCCTTAAAATATAAGTCATCTGGTGTAAGTGTTTCTTTTGTGTTTTTTTTTTTTTTTTTTTTTTTACTAATAGTATAAGTATGTCTTCACCATTGAATAAGAACAGTGTGAGTAGAAGTGGAGCCAACTTAAAGCCCAAAAAGAAAACGTATTTAGACTCACAGAAAAAAAGAAATATATATATATATATATATATATATATATATATATATATATATATATATATCTAGCTAATGATAATAAAGACATTAAAGATTACAGATTTCATCCCTATTTTAAACTCGCACTTCTTGACATAATATTTCAGCCAATAGAGAACTGGAATTTTAAATTTATTTACATCAATCATTCGACTAATGGCTGGTTCAAATAAAAATCGCAATACACTAGAATATACGACGTTTAGTTCACACGACGTTTTGGACATCCATCCATTTGTCATACGAACTGTTTGTCATACATCTTAAACGTTTCCGTTTACTTAACTTTGTCCTAGGCTAACGCGTGGAGGGTAAAGTTCTTCGCGTTGCTGATAAGTTACCGTAAGTACGAAAACGGGAAACGAATGTCCCACCAACCGAAACAAGTCAATCGGTGTATATCCGTGTAAAGTCAAGTTTCGAAATCCCATTTTCAGTGATGATACGTTTTGGCTACTTCGTTTCGATCTTTGGATCTCTTCAGCTAGGCGTGTGCTTAACGTGAGCTTTTTGCTCCAAGCGTTAGCCTAGGACAAAGTTGAGTATAAATTTTAAGTTTAAGATGTATGACAAACAGCTCGTATGACAAATGGATGGAAGTCCAAAACGTCGTAAATTATAGTGTATTTCCAAACACCCACAAAAGTCTTTCGAACATTTATCTTTAAAAATCGCAATCACTAGCGGCATTGACTAGGTACATTATATTGTCTAAAAATATGAGTGTAAACTCATATGAGGTGGTATATATTGTATCTTTCAGATGGACTGCTATTTGCCACTGAAGAGGAGCGGGGAACTGTGATGAACGGATCCCAGGAAGAATTGCCCTGATACTGGGCAGATTGTTATGAGATGATGCTGTAATGCCCACAGGAGGAGATGGGGGGTCCTTTATGAAGACGATTCCTCCAGAGGTAGTAAAACCCCCCCAGAGACGAAGGAGCACCTCGGAATGTGGGAAGAGACACTGCTGTCCCATAATTCTCTCCCGGTGTATATTGTGGACTGGATGTGTGGGGGGTTCCCATCCTATGCTCCCCCCCCAACTCCTGTCAATCACACCGCAGAGCAATATCCAGGCGTGCAGGCCCGATGGACGGCAGACCATCTTCTAATTGCGAAATTCATTAGGTGGCTGCCCCAGCGATGCCATGTGTCGCTCAGGGGATGTTTACAACTGCTACACACGGCCCTATCTCGTCGACCCCTCCATGGTTAACCTCACAAATGAAACGGAATGAATTCCCCATTATCTTCCACCATATCAAATGGTTTTTTTGTCAGAGTATTTTATATTATTTTTCACGTATTTATTAAAAATATTATTACAGACAAAATGAGGACCTTAAGATTTCAAAATAAGCAATCGTCATTATATTTTTCCACTGGAACATAGATCAAATATTATTATTTTTATCTATGCATTTTTATTATTTCATATTGTTGCGAAAATTAAATACATGAAAAATTAAACAGAGTTAGTCACGTATTTGAGAAGTACGTAGGAGATGAATGGAGCCGACCGAGGAAGGGCTATTGGCGCCTGGAGCCGGGATTGTTCTGGACTAAAGAGCCCAGTACGTTCCAGACAGCTTTATTTGATGTCGCCGCACCTCTAAATAAGTTGTACAACTCACCCGACAGTTAGTTTTGTTCTCAGCTGTCTTCAAGTGGTCATCAGTACATTCAGTGCACAGTGCGACTTAGTGCAGTGCGGTAAAGTGTTTTATGTGAAGAACAGTGTAGTGCCATGTTTAAGACAGAGGAGTGCGTTAACTTCGCGAAGTAAATGACAGTGCAGTGCCGTGTTTTTGTGAACTTCAGTGATCGTGAGTGAATTATTGGACTGTGTTATCTGAAGAACAGTGAAGCTATCAGTGCATACTGTGAGTAGTAATTAAGAATAATTAACCAAGTGTGTAGTTCATTGTAAAATAAATTGTTCAGAGATAAAAACTGTGAAGCTTGTGTGTGTTTAATTTTTCTATCCAAAAGAAATCTAATAAACAACGTTTATTACTGATTATGTAATAAAACGTAACAATAATATATTTACAACTTTACACGAATGTTCTTCTCTCCGTATATTCTTATTTTTATGCCTGATGCCAGTTTTCGCTAGTGTGCGCTAAGTGCTTGTAGATAAAATGGAGTCTAACAAGTATGACAGCCTTTCCGGATGACTAACGATTATGACTCCCTTAGATCCCGTCCAAAGGCAGGCTGACGCTGGATGAACTGACCACAGACCACCCGGGTAAAATAGGCCAGTCTATTAGAGACTACTCATTCCAGATCTTCCTTGGTTAACGGGTTTCGTAAGTCGAGATGATTACTCACTACTTAAAGTTATGGTGACACGCCTCTCGAGCCTAAAAATCTCAAAGGTCTATAATGCCAACAAAAAAAATGCCAGTATGGTTTCCTTCATTCTACAAAAACAACCGAATTTGTACTTTATGTACAACAAAATAGTAAACTCATCAACTGTCATCTAATTAATACCACAACCAAAATTTCTAAAGAAAAATATTTCTTTTTTTAACTTTTAATTTAGCCATGCCTCCAATTAAGCCTTTAGTGAAATTCAGGTAGAAAACAAATTAAATGCCTTCGAATTAGGTTGATAAAAAAAGAGAAGAGAAATGTAGAAGGAGACAAGGACGAAAATATGGAAAAAATGATACGAAAATTTGCGGATCACTATTTGTTGCTGTATACAGTTAGACACTTTAAGCTTTTTACTGCTTTGGGCAAATACCTTTCAATAGATGTACCATGAGCAAGTAGATGATACATTAGATACATTCTTGAACCACTCATTTATTATTTACTCACCACTCATTTACTATTTACTCACGATTTGACATCACCGGGTAAAGCATGCTATCATGGAGCTCCTGAAAGCTAGGAATTTTACATGCTTTGAAGAGGTGTGCGCTGTCGATGACGCAGGGTCAACAAGATACGCGGATATCATTGCCTTCAAGGAGAATTGTAAATTTGCCTACAACCTGGACCCAACAATAAGGTACGAGAGCAACGACCCTGATCAAGCGGAGAAGATCCACCAGGAAAGGAAAAATATTTATGAGAAATGTACAAAATTTTACTCCGAAAAATTCAGGGAATCATTTGGGGAGCGAGATTTTCTGGTGATAGGCTTGTGGTTTGGTGCCCGAGGAACGGTCCCTAAGTGTACCCAGAAGTTTCTTGACGAGGTGGGAATAGACAAGAAGGTTCTTCAAACCTGGATCGAGGGCATCATTATTGATACTTTAGGGATTACTTCCCTCCATATATTTTAATTTTAGCTTTGACCAGTGATCTTATTATAGATCGACGGATCATGTTATTCCAATAATAGAGTTTCTAATTTATATCTAGTGATATACACCTTTTAGGTTGCTGACTGTGTTTATTTTAGTTAATATTTTAATTATTTAGCTGACTAAATACAATATGTATTGTTTTACTGTTGTCCTAGGGATTGATTTCAGTTGCTGTGTGCTTCAGCATCTCAATGTAATTGAGCAGCCCCACAAACTGTATATAAATTTGTACAACAAAGTGATTGTCTCTCGCCTTACCGACACGTCATACTTCACAACAGGACCCAAAGCAGACTGTGAATTTATCACGATTGAGTTTGTTACTTGTTAATAACGAACTAATTAACATTTGTGTATGGTTGTTATTTTTGTTTATTTTATTTGGTTTGTGTCACACAGCGATGGCGATTGGCATGATCTCTAATTGTTAAGGGGTAATTAGAATAATATATTTGTTCCTCCATGTACCTACCTTTGTTGTACTTTATTTTTATATTATGGAAAATATTTCTTAAATAACTGATTGTTTCTCATATCCGTGCTTTGTCTACATGAATATAATAAAAGTTAACTCTTTTAAATCTTTATAAGTACACTGTAGACCTATTCTATTTTATAATATCTGTTTTTGATATGTTAGTATTTGTGGACTATGTTGGCTGCTGTCAGTTAACAGTTCTGTCATATCGTAGGGCAGGTGAAGGTTTTCTCGTTGGAAGCAGTCTGTCAGTATGTGTTTGTTGCAGTATTTGCGTATAGGGTTATTAGTCCATGTCGTTAAGTGTCTGTGTCAGGTATGTGTGGCCGATCCTGAGTCTGGTAAGAACTACTTCCACCAGTCCAGTACTCCTATGGCTCGATGGCCACTCCTTAATAGTACTTTTATGTGTGAAGGAACACCTCTTTGCTTACTACTCCTATCCCAAGTTCCCGTGCCGCCCCCCTTAAAGTCGCCAATTGTATTAATAAAAGGCTTACATGAAGCAGGTGGGAAAATGTATTCCTTTGAAAAATAATTACTAACAAACTAAATTACTAAAAGTAATTAGTTTAAATTAAATATATTTTAAGAGCGTTTTTTTGTTACGTTGATGTTTTTTGAGGTAAACATTTTTTGGATTCATACAAGAATACTTATGCATTATTTTAATTTATTAAATACTTATTTTTTATAATTTATTCCATTTCCTGTAGACTAGTCCCAAAGATAATTTTGTTGGCTATAACTTTTATGTCGCAGAACCTTTCAATAAAATGTGCCGTTTCTGAAATAAATATTTGTGCCTTTTCGGCTAAAGGATGAATCAAATCAAAAATGCACCATATAAACTCAAAATTTGATTTTCTACAATAGAATCAACCATAAAAAGTATGTCATTCCATTGGAAATTCCGAAGTTATGGTTGCTGGAGGAGGTTCCTAGGTTGAATATGGACTGAAAAGATTCATCAGGGGTCACTATTATGTCACACCAAGATTCAGCCTTTTATTAACACAACCGGCGATTTTAAGGAGGGTGGCGCGGGAACTTGGGAAACCCAGTATATACCTGAAACAATAGGTCAATTATAATTATAATAAATAGGATTCCAGATGAATATTCCGAATACACTCTCCTTTTCAAGGGAGTACGTCACGGTCGACGGTTTTACGAAGTGGTAGTAATTAGTAAAAGTGGCACGGTCACTTTAGATCAATTTATGCGTGAGTGTGTGCGCACGTATATCAACGTGTCCAGCCTGAGAGAGAGAGGGTACAGAAAGGGTCCGAGGTGTTTTGCATACGGGACTCAACCTCTAACGCCTCTCTCTCTCTCACTATCTCTCTCTCTCTCTCTTTCTCTCTCACACTTTCTCTCTCTCTCTCTCTCTCTCTCTCTCTCTCTCTCTCTCTCTCTCAGTCTCTCTCTCTCCTCTCTCTCTCTCTCTCTCCCCCCCCTCCCCCACTCCCATCTTTCGAGCCATTGGTCCAATTTAGATGCAAACTCGGCAACCTTTTCCTAAACACTCGTCGACCCACTTTGAATAATTCAATATACTTGCCCCTATTTATACACAAATTGTGTTCGGAGAGGCGAAGTGCAAGGGGAGAGTGAAGGCCTGCCCGCGGCATGTCAACCCTTTTTCTTTGCAATATGAACTTCATTTTATATGCTATTTGTATATATTTGTTTGTTTTAAAAGAAACTCAATTCACTTCTACTTAGTATAACGGCGCGTATTTGTTTATTTACAGTGGGTTTCCTGATATTTCCATTCATACCTGTGCTTTCAGTCATTTATTGATTATCAATACTGGCACATCTCTAAATGGGACCAGAATTCTTTTCAGAAGTAGAAAACAGAGATTCTTTCTTTCAAATCAAAAAATCAGAAATGTATGACATTCAAATTAAATAGTATAATCAGCGAGTCGGTTATTTGAAGAGCAAATGCTATAAAAAATGTTATTTTTATAGCCTCCCTAATTTTATCCCATTATTAAATTGATGCAACATTAATTTGCAGCTTCCTTAGTAACGATGGATTATAAGATTTAGACAATGTGTAGCCCCCAACGAAATTTTTTTTATCAAGAAATACCTAGGACTTGTTCAACATTGATGCATTATTGATCAACGGTTTATCCACATAGAATCAAATAAATAAATATATATCTATATATATATATATAAAATTGTAACCTCACCCTGTACATTGATTTTTTTCCCGAAATTTCACGATAACTTTTCGTTTTACATGTCATAGACACCATATCTGCATTTTGTTTCTTTCGTGTATGTTTGTTTGTTTGTTTGTTTGTTACCTTTTCACGCATAAACGGCTAAACCGAATTTTATGAAACTTGGTATGTATATTACTACTAACCCAACTTAGACTTTAGGCTATATTAATTTTCTCTGAAACGAACAAGAGTGGGGGTTATAAGAGAAGCCTTAAATTAATAATATCGATATTTCGTTTTCTATTGGTTTTTCGGCAAATATGCACATAACAAAAGTTGCTTATTTTGTTATTTAGAGTAACTTTTGTTATATACACTTTTGTCGTATACCGAAGTTTAAATGCGTTATACGCTAAAAATTATAGCGGGAGTCAACAATTTTATTTGCAAAAAAGACTCAACCGAACTAAATAAAACTCGGTATGTGTATTAGCAGTAAGGCCTTCATTATAATAAGCCATACCAACATTTCTATGTACGGGCAGGAGTGGGGGTTATAAGGGAAGCCTGAAATTAAAAATAGCGATATTTCGTTTCCTATTGGTTTTTCCGCAAATATAAACATAACAAAAGTTATTTATTTTGTTATTTGGAGTAACTTTTGTCATATACACTTTTGTCGTATACCTAAGTATAAATGAGTTATACGTTAAAACTTTAGCGGGCACTAACGGCTGAACCGAACTTAACAAAACTCGGTATGTCAATTAGCATTAATTCTTCCATGATTATAAGTTATATTAAAATTTTTAGTTTCAAACGGGAGGGGAGTTATAAGGGAGGCCGGAAATAAAAATTAACCATATTTACATGTATTAGAAACGGGAAATATAAAAATATCGAAGACTGTGAAGAATTATCGAACAAATAATTCTATTATTAGCAAATCACCGGCAACGACGGGTATCAATCCTAAGCACTGGGACGGGTAAATGTCAAAATGCAAAGCCTGCTAAAAAATACCATCACCATTCAGCCTCAAATGAATTCCCGGGCGAAGCCGGGTATCTGATATAGTTTATATATATATATATATATATATATATATATATATATATATATATATATATATCTTAAATCATTAATAAATTACTAAGTAAAATTAATAAGTAAAACATTTAGGTTTAAATATTATCATACTATCAAATGACTAAATCACGGTTAATAACAGTGTTTCATATACAATGCTAACATAGGTACTAATTCATATTTGTTTTAAAGTATGTTTTTGCAGTTTTAATGTTTCTACTTTACAAATAGAAACATAATATACTGAGTATTGTTATTTAGATATTGCGATTTCTATACTTAATAACTATTTAAATGTGAGTTATAAAAAAAAAAGTCCGTCACGCAGGGGTTGCGTAAACTAAGCAGATTTCCCACGTAATGTTATACAATAGAGAAATCTCCATACGAGTGCCGAACAGTTAGGGGAAACGGCCGAACTAGCTTTAGGCGGGAACGAATAGAAGTGACCTAGCTAGTCCGTTACACTTAATAAAAATGCAAATATCTCGGTTAATAAATAAATAAATACATAGAGAATAAATATATATAACAATATTTATAGTAAATTTAATTTGCAATAGGATTGGTTCTATACAATTTTTTGATTCGACGTATATTAACGGAGATATTTCGAATTTTCAAAATTCCCCCTTCTAACCCCCCCCCTTCCACTTGTCAGCATTCAGCCGTTAACGAACTTGATCTTCCTTTTTACATAAAACGATTAAATACCGAGTTTGGTGACGATTATACAAAAACTGCGACCGCTAGAGCGGTAAAAGACAAATATATACATTTTTGAACGGACCTCATTGTCAGCATCTCCTAGGTAGGATCGATGGACATTTGAAGAAAAATTTCAAAAATCGCGTCATGAGTACGACCTCAATAGCTGACTTCTCTTAAGGGAAATGTGCTAAAATTAGATTTATACAATAAACAATAAATAAATAAAGCATGAAACTATGAGCAGACATATAGTTAGTTCTTGTCCGATGAGTGGTATAGTGTAGTCACCTTGATTATTTTAACCACATATAATTTTATAACTGCCTTAGTATTGCTGGTTTTAACTGTAAATTCTTCAAAATTGGTTTTTTAAATACAGTTCATTATCATTTTATTGGATTCTACTAATTATTTTAATTTACTTGGTTTTTATATGAAATTAAAACCATAAAGTAAATAAATTGTATATGTAAAAATCAGTTAAAATTTAATGCAAGAGCGAAAAAAACGCAGTATATTGTGATTACGAGCATTAAAAATAGTCATTGGGAAAAATTAATAGTCATGCAAAATGCATTTACAATATGAACAATTGAGCAATCTTTCCAATTATCTATTTTCCGACAAAGATACAAATCAAATTGTCCACTACATATAGTAAATTAATCTTTCAGACATTAGTGTTGGCGAATCTACACGCTCCATCGCAATCGGAGAAAAGTCTGTGAAGCATAAACTAATATAAAGGATGTTTATGGTATATCGGATATTCCAATGCTAATCATAATTTACGATTCTCGCTCTGGGAATCATGAATGCTGGATATGGCAAAGGTCAAGAACTAATTGTGACATACGATCCTCAGCAACACCTACACACGTCCATGGAAGAATGCTAATGTCTTCAGCACCAAGGGTATCCTCTTTCTTTGCAGATGGCCTCCTCGTTTTTAATACTCTTTAACGCCGAAGAAGGCCTTTGAAGAAGGGATGTTTAGTGTGCTTTGAAGGTCCGTGCGAATGAAGTTTTGGGAAACTTCGAACTTAATCCCACTCTTGATGAGATTTCCGATCAAACTTGATATATAAATCTAAATCCAGCTTAGCACAACCAACCAATTGATAAAAAAGTCTTCCCTATGCTGGAATGGTTTAACCTCTTCTAAACACCTCTCATAGTTGCCCGATTACGGCCGCTAAAGCAGTTCATCTTTAGCTTTTTATTAATAGCTTAAATATTGTATCAATCAATAGAATAGAATACAATCAATAGAATATTTAATCTTTCTTGTCGACGTCACATCACTCATATTAAAGGTAATTGCAGTGGGGCTTGCTATACACTAAAGAATAAAAAAGTCCGTCACGCAGGGGCTGCGTAAACTAAGCAGATTTCCCCCGTGAAGTTTTACAATAGTGAAATCTGCACACTGGTAACACAATACCACCCTGATTAGATAATGAGAAATCTTTCAGTTAATTAAAATAAATTCCCAACTGAAACGGCTTCTGAATTGTAAGAATAATTTATATTTTAATAACTCAAATTTTAGTAGTCCAAGAACTAAAGAAGAGGGGGGGCGGATGAACAGAACGTATTTGCATAAATCTCACAAATTAACGAAGGTAAGGTAAGTTTAAAAACGACAGGTTAGAAGAAGCTTCCGCCTGAGCCGAGAAATGACGAAGATGGCCGACGTAATCCGAACTATACCCGACCACAGACTTCATAAAATTGCAAATATCTCGGTTAATATTCAAGATAGAGAATAAAACTATATAACAATATTTATAGTAAATTTAATTTGAAATAAAGATTGGTTCTATACAATTTTTCGATCCGAACCATTATAACGGAGATATTTTGAATTTTCGAAAATCCCCCCCCTCTAAACCCCCCTCCCTCTGGTCCGATTTCCGCCATTAACGAACTTGATCTGTCTTTTTACATAAAACGGTTAAATATCGAGATTCGTAACGATCAAACAAAAATTGCGACCGCTAGAGCGTTAACAGACAAATATATATATATATATATATATAATTTTGAACGGACCTCATTTTCGTCATCTCCTGGGTAGGATCGATGGACATTTGAAGAAAATTTTCGAAAATCGCGTCATGAGTACGACCTCAATAGCTGATTTCCCTTAAGGGAAATCTGCTAAAAGTCCGTCACGCAGGGGCAGCGTAAACTAAGCAGATTTCCCACGTGAAGTTTAGTAATCAATAAATCTACATACTGCTAATACAACACTACCGTGAATAAATACAAACGGAAATAAGAAATGTTTCAGTCAATTTCAATAACCTGCCGACAGGAAGCGTTTGAAATGTAAACAAACAGATCTGCCAGCCTCACACCGGAAAGAAAAACAATTACTGACATAAATCAGAATATAACATAATTTTATTGAGAACGGACCTCATTTTCGTCATCTCCTAGGTAGGGTCGATGGACATTTGAAGAAAAATTTCGTAAATCGCGTCATGAGTACGTAAGGGAAATCTGTTAAAATACAAATATTTTGGTTAATGCTCGAGATAAAGAAAAAAAGTACAAAACTATAGTTGTAACATATCAAATTTGCAAGAATATTGCTTCTATACTAAATTTTCCTTTCGGACTCATAATAGCAATGATACAGATAACTTTCAACTGATGATACAGTAAACTTTCAATTTACCACCTCTCCCGAATATTGCGGCTGCTAAAGCACTAACAGACAAGTATGTATATATTTAATTTAGAACGGACTTCATTTTGGTCGCCTCATAGGTATGGATAGATAGAAATTGGAAAACACCTTATCTTAATACTATCTTAATTTTTGATTTCACTTAACCAAAACAATAAATAAATAAAAACAAGAATCCTTGGAGAACTTTGAAAAGGACCAGAAGGAATTTTTGACATGGTCCTAAATGACCAACACCGAATTCTGATGCATATTTATCATAGTTTAATTCATTAAGCATCCTAAAACCAATGGGTTTTAGGATTCTTGTAGTTTCAAAGTTCTCTCCTCCTACTAATTGTTAACGCGTTTTAGAAATATATGAATTTATTAGTTTCTTGGAATATATATTTGTCCATGCACGTGAAGGATATGGCCGAACCTGTAATTAATAACCAGGGAGACTTACAAATGGTTTTGTCCATGAAATTCTTGTGACTGAAAATCACATAGTTTATGATTTAGTTCATAATTAATGTCAAACGATAAATATGAGTTATTTACAATTAAAGTTTAAACTTAAGGGATTCATTAAAATGAAAAAAAAAACGACTACTAACCTAATGTAAAAATGTTATTGTACCTCAACTAATTTTGGGTGGACAGAGAAAATACTTGTTGGGACAATTGCAGCGATTCCATGCTTGAATTTAGTAAAACGAACAAATATTTACCAAAAAGGCAGAAATATTGTAAAAATATGAGCTATTTAATTAAATAGTCTATGATGGATGGTCAAAAAAAAAAAAAAAAAAAAAATAAAAAATAAAAAAAAAAAAAAAAAAAAAAAAAAAAGTAACTTCAAATGATATTCCTATCAATTTTATTTATCAACTAGCTTCGCGTCCATTTCACACCACATCAGGAGAAGTTCTACTGCACAAAGGCAACCGAAAGTAACGTCTACATCTTTCTCTATGACCTTCCACTAGCCGTAGTTGTAGGAGATTGCCTAACAAATTATCAAGTCAGCTGATTTATATGGATGCGTCACAAAATAATATACCGATTGCCCTAATGAAGTGGAGTCGAAATCGTAAATGAGATATTTATAATTGATTAAATACTAACACTTTAAATTTTCCAATAAATTAAAATATATATAGTTCACATGTTTTATTCCTGTTTTCTTATTGATCACCTTTATTCTATTTTTATTATGATGTACATATTCTCTTTTATCCCCTTAATTTTTTTTCTTTTTCTATTATACTTACTTTTTAGAAATCAATTTTGTGCCTCTATACAATTACGTGGTTGGCTAGGGACGTCTTATTGTCCTTATGATCAACGTTTTTACATAACACTAAAATGATTTGAATAACCACTTGAAATTCTATTTTTTTTTTTTGGGACTTACCGCCATAGATTATTTAAGTAAAGATAGAAATAGGTTAAGAACACAAATGGTTAATGTTAACTGGTAGATTTAGTCGGATATTGTCGGATGACTAGTTTCTACAGGGGCAGGTCATAAGCCGGAAATTTTTGGTAAAGAAGTTTCGACGTACGTTTCTTAACTTCAAATGAGTAAACTATCTAGAAGTTGTTACATAGGATTCCCATCTTTCAATATTTTTTAACAGATTTCCCTGAAGGGAAATCAGCTATTGAGGTTGTACTCATGACGGAATTTTCGAAATTTTTCTTTAAATGTACATAGATCCGACCTAGTATATGACGAAAATAATGTCCGTTAAAAACTGTATATATATATATATATATATATATATATATATATATATATATTTGTCTGTCACCGCTCTAGCGGTCGCAATTTTTATTTGATCGTTACCAAACTCGATATTTAGTCAATTTATGTAAAAAGAAAGATCAAGTTCGTTAACGGCTGAAATCGGTCCACGGAGAGGGGGGGGGGTTTATATGGGAGGATTTTTGAAAATTCGAAATATCTCCGTTACTATTCGTCGGATCGAAAAATTGTACAGAATCAATCTTATTACAAATTAAATTTACTATACATATTGTATATACATTTATTCTCTATCTTGAATATTAACCGAGATATTTGCATTTTTATAAAAATCCAGGGCGGCTAAGGACGAAGTGTCTTTCCCGCCAAAAGCTAGTTCGGCCGTTTCATTAACTGCTTGGCTCTCGTGAAGTTTCTCTATTGTAAAACTTCACGTGGGAAATCTGCTTAGTTTACGCAGCCCCTGCGTGACGGACTTTTTTTTCTCCTCATAGTAACCCTATGAGGAGTTATTTATTTGAATACATGTTCCATTGCCACACGGCATATTACATGTATGATTATGTTTAAAAATATTTTTATTTAACAATACATATCATTTTATCAACTATCTACTCAAATATTGTTTGCAAAAAATAAAATACAATATTAAAATAAGTAAGATACTTACCAACAAAATTAATAAATGAAATCAAAAAGTAAATAAATAAATAAATATAATGAGAACAAAAAACATATGAGTTTAAGTTAAACTCAACCGATGTTTAATTTGCGAGTCTGTATGTAAAGGTAAATAAATTGAATTATGATTCCCTTTCCTCACAATGAACTTTATATTCTAATTTATTTTTCCTACATCCATTTCTATACTTTTGATAAACTTTATAAGTTCTTTATTATGTTTGTTAAATATAATATGAGGTGGTTCTGGCCAATTACCTCTTTTTAAAATTATGTTCATTAATAAATTTGATCTATTTTGTTTAAATGTTGTACAGCCATAAAGTATATGTAAAAACGTTTGTGTTGTCTGTAAGCCAACACCATCTTTCAAGATGTTTCTTATATTATATTTCTGTTATTGTTAATTCTTAAATGTCATAGTCTTGATTTATATAAATGCTAATGAAAAACGTCCCGTAAAAATAATTAACCATAATCGTGAGTTGTTGATAATGAGGGTGAACATAAGAACATGTGCAGGCTTAATGTCACATGTGTCGCTTTTAACGCCTCAAGTGTCGAAGGCCCGATATATCGAGTTCAAGTGCACCCATAATACTCCCCGTGCATCTTATCAGTCCTCGAGTGCTCCCAGGGCTACCACTCCTCCCAGCAGAAATATTTATATACCTCTACAGTCCTGACTTTTTTTTTTCTTTCTTATTATTTTTTCTCTTCCATTAACTCTTCAAGTGATGAGGACAGAGAAGCCTGCCTTCCATCAAGACTCTTCAATATAAGTGTTTACCTGCCTTCAATTTGTACAATCAAAGTATTCAGATCCCTTTGATAAGTCTTGGGAAATCAAGGACAGTTTTATAGATCTGTATCTCATCAAATGCATGACAACATTTATATATGATATGTAAACAAATAGTGCAATATTACATTACGGACTGTTTTCGTTACTGTGAATGTGACTTTACACCACCTAAAACAAGATTAATATACTAAATTAACATGGATATTAAGAAAACGCTTGTTAAAAAACGATGTATAAAATATTTTTATGTTATTTATTTACGTACACTTTATGTAATTATGGCTAGTCGGTATCTACAAGTTACCACCCTGTTTTAGCCAGGGTGAGACTAAGGATTTTTTTAATGAGTTCATATATAATATTGGTCATGAGCATCTTTAATCATCTGCTTATTTTATAAGTTAAGTTTTGTTTTCTCAGTTATTTTTACTTTAATTTTTTTTATTGCGTTTTCTTTTATAAATTATTGTTATTTGTCCTTTTAGGTTTTTCTGTTTTTACAGTTGAATAGCGAAAATAAACGAATATTTTATTGTAGACTCTAAATGACTTGAGTCTACAATTAACGCTTTTCATTAAAAGGTTGAAGATACCTTGTCCAACTATCCTCAGTTGAGTACAATTGATGGTAATTTTGTAACGAAATAAAATAAAATTTGAGTGGCACATACCTCAGATATATATATATATATATATATATATATATATATATATAGATATATAGAGAGAGCGAGAGAGAGAGAGAGAGAGAGAGAGAGAGAGAGAGAGAGCGGAGTATTTCGAGGAAATACTGCATAATCGGTGTTGTGTGTTATGAATAAAAAAATTGTTAACACGTCAAGAAAGTAATAAAATAAATAAAATTCGGTTTTTCAAATTGAATTATGAAACTTTTCAACTTTTGTGGTCAATTTATGTATATAACTAAAATTTATATCTGTAAATGTAAGGCACTTGTGATGATGCGGTGAACTGTTAATAATTAATCATGTGGAAGCTTGGCTTTTTCCTTAAAATATTCCTAGAATGTAATCACTTCTACTTGGGAAAATCATCCCTTGAATTACTCTTCTAATTATAACAGCTAATAACGATTCATTTTCTTACCGCAGAAAACAACTTTTACAATTCATTGATCTCATGTAAAAAAATTCAGAAACAAATAACAATGGTTAATAACATAAAGTATAACAGAATATAGAACAACTATAAAAGAAGATATTTTTATTTTAAATCTCTAGTATAATGCAAACTTAAATTGAACGAGTTATAAAACACTTATTTAACAGCGTGGATCACTTACTAATTAAATACAAAAAAATGTTTTTTTTTGGCCCTCTTGATTCATGATGGGTTTTAGTTATTTTGTAACGATTCTGTATGTATAAAAATCTCAATAACTTAACTCCCATAAGAGAATTAAAAACACAAAAATCTACTAAAAAAAGTGATTGTTTCCCTTTTAAAAACATTATTTTAGCACCCATAAAAGCCCTGTCTCTCTGCATGCATAATGTATTAGCGGCATCAAATGTGTGTAATAAAATTCGATAATAAAAGTTTTATGAAATAAATTGTAGGCCTCTGATATTATCTGAAATTCATCTGTGCATTAAGTCATTCATTAAACGAATGCAATAAAAATTACAGGTAATTTTTCAATACAATTTACTGAATAAAGTAATCCAAAGGATGCCGATAAGAATATGAAAAAAATAAATAAAATGCTCTTGCAATAAGTATATAAATCAGAAATTGATAACTCATTTCGTAGAGGTTTTGCGTGCTTTTAAGTAATCAGTAAAATATTTTGACTGACAATGTAAGCCTGAAATATGTATTATCTCAAATTATACCTTGGAAGTATAGCATTAGGCATTGATGGGATATCAGAATGTTTTATAATACCAGTTATTTACGCGGCTTCTGAGCAAAACTAATAAAAATTTATTATAATGATATTTTTGGAAATTACATGCCTTGCCCTTGTGATTAATTTTTAATTCTGTAATTTTTGTAGTTATTTTTTTCTTTATTGAGTTAGCAACTTGATTATTCTCCCTTCTCAGAATAACTTTAACCAATTTATGACACACTTAAGTCAATGAGAATAATTAGTGGTTGAGAGCCAGGAAATGCCAGATCTTGAATATTTTTTAGGTTCAATGTGGGTTATCGTTTCTCAAAGTAAGTACGATGGATAACGAATATTGGAGATAAGCCAGAAAAAGTACATTGTATTTAGAAATATATTATAGCTTACATAAACGGACTAGCTCTCAGTAAGAACCTAAGAAACAGATGTCTAAAACAATTCTGATCTAAAGTGGAACAAAACTATGTGTTGAGTCAAATTTTTCGAAGTCTTGATTTTCGGCTAATCTCATGCGAAAGGAAGAGTAAATCTCTGCAAATATTTTTTTTCTCCTTCGTTTTCTTGAGTCCTATAAACTAACTATTGGAAAGACTTTTTTTTCAAGTATTTCAATATCGTACATAAATGGCTATGCTCAATGTGTATAATTCAAAAAATATGTGGAGCTCATGCAAAAGTACAGTTCATTTACCGTTTTTAGCAAGATTTCCCCTAAGGGAAATCCACTATTGAGATCGTATTCATGTAAACATTTCCTCAAATGTCCATCGATCCTACCCAGGAGATGACGAAGCGCTTTTGATGCGATGGCACTGTCTTCAAGCCCGTCAAAACGTTGTACTGAGTTAGATGTCTGTTGGTCAGTAGGTTTTATGCTTCTGGCCAACGTATTAGTTTGTTTACATGTAGTTGTTTACGTTATTGGGTTGTTTACGTTTTGTCCAAGTCTGTTTACTTACCTCAGATCTGTCAAACTAATATATATATATATCTGTTAACGCTATAATGGTCGCAATGTATGTATGATCGTTACCAAACTCGATATTTAAACGTTTTATGTAACTAAATATCAAGTTCTTTAATAACTGAAATCCGACCAGTGGGGGATTAGGTGGGGGAATTTCGAAAATCCTTAATATCTTCGTTATTATGCGTCGGATAGAATAATTATATAAAACCAATCTTATTGTAATTGTAATGTTCTATAAATATTATAACGTACGTTTTTTCACTATCTTGATTACTGAAATATTTGCATTTTTTAGTTTTCGACAATCAGTAACCCCCACATCTGCCTATTTCATATTCACAAAAATCACTTATTTTATGAAGCACTTTATTTGAAACCTAAATACAAAATATGGTTATTATTGAACATTTGAGACGTTTTGAGATAAATTTAAATACGTGGCGCATGTGAGAAATCTGCTAAATAGACGCAGCCCCTTTGAAAGATGATCAAGGCTCACATATTGTGATTTTAGGATGTGTTAAGGTTCTCCAACCAATGACCTTGCCGCCTCCGCTGGTAGGATAAAGCATAAAAGGGTGTTAGATTTTCTTAACAATGGCCACCAAAATTAAATATCATTGGAAAAAATGTCACATTAAAATTGACCGAAATGAAGGTATTTTTGCCGTTCAGCCATTATCACGAATCAGTCATTTAGTGTCCCTTCTCTAGTGGTTCTTGAAGTGAAATCAACACGCTCAACACTATTGCTATTTATCAGCCAGTAGTTAATCAACAAACCTTCTGCAAGTAATTAATTACTTCTTGGTGATAACTAACATCATAATTTGTGTAAACATAGCCATTACTTAAAAACACACTTGCTTAGAACAATCGCAATCAACACAATACGTATGTTTTCATATCTCTTCGGATAAACTTTATCATGCTTTTAAGGTATTAGTATAATTTATTTGTATTTGACATAAAATCTTTCAGGAACTTTCACAATAATAAACCATCTTTTTCCATCTGAATATTTACTATTTACAAATATAGACTTGCTGTATCTTAATGTTTCTTAGCAAGATTTCAATCATAGTGCCGAGGGATATCGACATTTGCCAAAGCTGTTTTATTTAATGAATATATAGGTAACTAATTTTATATCTCCGTCCAGTAACTAAAACTGTAATGGGCTTAAATGACATTAGAGTTCCTCTGTAAACGGTAACATAGCTACGTAGATATATTCGCATATTATGTCATTATTTTTCTCATAAGAGCAAGTGATATTCATCTCAATTACACATCGTTTTGGAAAAATCACTTAGTTCAAAATGACGGCTGTCTTCAAAATGATTATAAAAGGAAACATCAAATCACCTTTTAATTTTCTTCAGCTATCATATATAATTCTTGTTTTGTTTTTTAAATAATGAATTGTATGTGTATAGGCATAAAAATAAAACATTTTAAATGTTATAAAAGTTCAATTGGTTTATTTATTCAGTTCATAGTAATTATTGCATGGTATGACTTTTATAGCATATTCTGATGGCAGTAGGGCATGCTGAAAACATGATCGTGTAAGGAATATAGGCATTTGCGCGACACATTTTTTTTTATTCTGACAAAAGGAAACATTTTACAAAGGTATGCATCTTTTAGCGTAAAAACACCCAGGGCAATAAATCTTACAGGAGCTATACATCAGCTACGGTGTTGTTTCATGGATGGAATGTTCTTAGTAAAGTATAGTCTAATTAGTTAAAATGAGTTTTAAGTAGTCACTCTAGGATAAGGATGCATGTTTGTTTTCTTTTCAATATGGCTCATTATTTCTTATTTTACTGAGAGTAATTTGGTATGGCCAGTTTGGACCATTATAAAATGATGCTTCATATAATTGTGCACTCTGATGTAGTGGAACTGATGAAATTTGTGGATGTTCATATTTGGGAGCAGATTAAATTACACGGACTAAATTTCCCTACAATATAGCTCATCAACAACTCTGCCACTCATGAGTAAGCCCCACAACACAATAACCTAACATTTAGCAACAAGGGCGCCTCGCACAATACAACCTACTTGGGAACAATTAGGGCGACGCTTTGCACTCACACACGGTAAATTACCTCCATATTCAGGGGGGCTTGCACCGATGCAATTGGCGAGAGTTGAATATCGGGTTTCCGTTAATTCTGCACGTCAGCAGCCAATCAGGAGGGCTATGGCTTCGCCCCTCCTAGGCGAGGCGACAACTCCAATTAAGGAAAGTGCAATAATTAGGTGCACTCTTCGTGACCGCCAGCCCATTCACGATATGCACCGAGCTAATGCAGTTATAATCAATTTAACCCCGGCTAGGGTTTTCACCATGCCAACCCTAACCTACAAACAACCCTTACTCCAAGTCAAAACCTCCATATTAAATATATTGGAGAGTTACTGCAGATACGAAAGCTTCGAAGTTGAACTAAAAT
Organism: Riptortus pedestris; assembly: GCA_019009955.1. Classification (NCBI taxonomy): domain Eukaryota; kingdom Metazoa; phylum Arthropoda; class Insecta; order Hemiptera; family Alydidae; genus Riptortus; species Riptortus pedestris. The sequence goes on from CM032229.1 coordinate 57,715,993, forward strand.
GTTTGTATCAACATAATGGTGAACGGTATTCACCAGGTCAACAATTTTTAAACTTCATGTATCTGCCAGTTTAATGTCATTAGCCTGAATTAAGAACATATTATTGTGCAAAAAAGTAAAAACGAGATAATCTATAGCTGGAGTCAACAATGTTACTGGACCAAATTTTTATAACAATAAATTGAGATTGAATAGTAAAGGCTTAACGTTTAGTTTTCCAGACTCAACAGAATTACATCGATTGTTCATCCCCCATCTCCCGAAAAGCTGTAAAATTTAATAAAAGTAAATACAAGTACATGAAATGTAAATAAATGTGGCTTATTATAGCCTTGGAAAGTATTACATTCACACTCAGTATAAATTATTCTGTCTAATATCTAAATTTTTCCGAGCTAAGCTACATCAGTAATGGTAATTAATAATGGCGTAAGCTTTCTATAATTATGATTAATTTGTCCACGGTACTTTGAACAGTGTAGAGGCAGGAAATTATTATTATTTTTTTATTCTTCACTTTAGTTATTAGATAATCAGGGATAACACTGAATCAAGAAATGTAAAAATATTGTGCACGCCTTGCCAAAAAACAAAACAAAAAAAAATCATCATTTTTCAGCTTGTAATAACTTTCGGAGCAAAGTCGAGTACTTTAGCAAGCATATGTAGAAGGCTCTCTGTAAATATCTTCATCGATGAGACACTATTCAAAATGACAGACACTGTTGAAGACGTACATATTAACTGATTTCAAGGTGACAATGCACTAATTGTAAGGTGAGAATCCTAAAATCAAGACGAAATCGATATAAGTTCACAAGAATACGAACGTATATGTAAAAGAAGTACAGCAATATAATGATTAAACATATCATAATTGAAAGTAATGGATATATTTTAAATTATAAGTAGATATCAATGTATAGTAAAATGAAGTTATAGGTATGAATAAAAATTATACTGTATACAAAATGGAATATAATTGGTTAGGATCAAAGGATTTGCAACAGAATCCCCAGTGGCAATATCTCATTATATATATATATATATATATATATGTTTGAATGAAACTCATTTTCACAATCTACTTTTAAGAATCGCTGTAATATAAAAATGTCAGGAATAACATAGATCAGTTACTCCGCATTTCCTCGGTAAAATAGTCATAGTAAAATAGTAATAAATTCTAAATAAATGATTCAGAGATGTTTAACATTACATATAGTATAAATTATTTTTAATTTTTCATCTATGTCAGAGCTAAGAAGTAATTACTGTTCTTCTTACTTTTTCATTTAAATTTGATAATTTTTTTATGTATATTATAATTTCTAAATGACCTTATATACTCTGCTTATTATTATAAAAACATAAATTTATTCTAGTTATGGATGGGTGCATTTTAACCTATAAGCAGAGTAAGTGAGGCCAGAAATAGAGGGTGGGTTTAGTGCCTGAATATATGGACCACTAATAGGTCGTAACATGATTTTTCCGTCCTCGACATATTGGGAAATACCGTTTGAGTTTCTTACTCTAAAGAAATAATAATTTTAACTACCTTAGGTTATTTACTCTCAAGGTTAATGTGGGTAGTAATTTTCTGTCATAGCAATTATCTTTTACTGCACAACGAAATTCAAACCAATTTCTCTTAATCTCTCCAAAGAACTAACTGTTGATATTATGACATTTTTATAGCAGCTATCAAATGACTCTATGGTCAAAAATTAAATTCCAGTGTGGGTTAGGTTATATTGTTAAATGCGATACCGTTAAGCCTTGATAAAGGTTTGTCATTCCAAAAGCAGTCATAAAGATAGGCGCGCATATCGGTTCGTACCCTCCACAATACCGCCTTTGATCTCGCGGAATTCGAGTTTGAATTCCAATCGGGCCTGAATTGCATCCCCCTTCCTATAAGCCAGCTGTGCTACATCATGACAGCTTTTATAAATATTGTAAAAATATGTGATAGCCCCCAAAGGCCAGGCACACCATATAAATTAATAACTCGTTAGTGATAAGGGAGAAACGACTCAATTACTGCTCGGAGGGGAATAAAATGTTTTGAAAGATAATATCATCCAGTTTTAGTTAGTTTTTTATCAATGTCTTTAATATTTCCGGGATGTATGGAGAATTCCCTCTAATGGAAAGATACTATATAATCTGTCGATGTGTGCGTGAGGGAGGGTGCATTTTTCTGTTGCCACTTTTAACCTTTGTACACCATTACCTATATTCCCTATCTCTGTCTATCCTGGGCGATGTCTTCCAGTCGTCCACTAGGAGGAACAACATTGCGCCCTTCAGTAATCTGGCAATCGCTCCGTCGTTTTCTGCCTCTTTCATATTTGCAGTAATATAGGAGGGGGTGAGATGGGGTGGGTTTCATTTACCACAGGGGACTTCTGTACTCCTAGCATGAAAACGAGCCAAGGTAAGATGTTGGATGTCCTTTAGAGACATCGGTCCACTTATTCCAAGTTCTAATGTTTATGTAAAATAATTAGTTTTAACCATCATTTAAGAATCCGAGAAGAGGAAATGTCAGCTATGCTATAACTTGAAAAACAAATTCCTTCAATCATAAAAAAAAAAAAAAAAAAAAAAAAAATACAACTTTTTTATTGGCAGTGGAGAATTTCCTATTGCACTTCACAGTCAATGTATTGCAGAGCTTCACAGTCAAAGTTTGTATTGAATGTTTTGAACGACTAATGATGAAACCCTGTCCTCCAAATATGGCCGATGTGAGTAAAAACGTATAAAAAAATGAACCTATTCTTGTTTGAAAATTTTAAAAATAGACCGTATATTTGGTTTTCCTTTTCCCTTCAGTATATTTTTTTATAATAAGATAACAAAGAAAGTAACTTGCAAATAAAAAACAAACAGTAGTACCTACACTGAAATACAATTTTCAAACACAATAATATCATGTAACATCTTATTCAGTACCCAAATGTTTAAATGCAACTTTTATGGGTTGGAAGACAGTTATACTTTTTAAAATTACACTACTTTTTGTTCTGCACTGTGATACAGCTACTGTGGTGGCCGCAGGGAGTTTGTGAGTCCTGTTACCCAAATTAACAGTGATCTTAATATCTCATTTATTTATTACTGTTTCATACTTAAACATTCCTTAACACCAATCAAATTGAGTTTCCAGTTGAGTTTTTTTTATTATGTTTTTCCCGCTTTCTCGTCGGTTTTTATGACCGTTGAGTTGAATTTCCTGAGAGCTTTCCAAGGGTTAAAAGGATTTTCATGAGTGTTTCATCACGCTAAAAGCCGGCGTGGATTGTTAACTGTCACCCTCGAGGAAGGGTTCCGAGACGTAATAAAGATATTTCCACATATCAGTAGGTCTTTACACCCCATTAACTCCCTCCAACAGATAGCCTTTCTATCCCTTCTCATATCTCTTCTAGTTTTTTTTTTTCAGGGGATAATTTTTTTTATTGTAAATACTCTTTTTTTTTTCTTCTTTTTCGGACGTGGATGAAGTAGATTATGACCGTACGCTCCTCTTAGCAAGGGTTAAAATGAATTATACATGGGGAAAAAAGCTCTGGAATAGGGGTTGAGAGGTCTGGAGGGTATAAAAAACTTCCCTCATCACGAAGTAGAGGTTAATTGCTGGGTCGTGAAGACCTTAGTTCATCTTCCTTTTCATACCGATTCATGATAATTTTTCATATTCTCCTCTATTCAATAACCATCATAAAAGGTTCTTTTAGTACCCAGTTGATTTATTTATTTGTTTTTAGAGCATCGTAAATTAAATAATATAACTCCCAGTACTTAAAATATTCAAAATTAAATTAATTGCTTTACTTTTAGAATGATTTAATTTATTTATTCACAAGTATTGAAGAAGAGAAAAAGTCTAATGATGAACTTGCTGACAGCTATGAATATTTCAAGATTCATTATTGACACAATTTAAGAAAATATTATATTTTTCCTACATTGTCATAGTAGTTCAAAATGATTTAGACATCTGCTACTTACCTTTAGTTTTATTTAAGTAAGTAGTACTGTGTGCAGGTGTTTACCCATTGTTTTACACTCTCGTCAAATATACACATAAATAAAAATACACCACTGAAACTGACTTTAGCAACACTTTACAAAACTTCATACCACCTACATTAACATACGCATGCCCAGTCTGGCTGGGCATCAGCAACACACACAAAAAGAGACTCTTGTCCTTCCAGAGCAAAGTACTTCGGATAGCGGCGAATGCTCCCTGGTTTGTTAGGAACAGCCAAATCCACAGGGAATTGGAGGTTGCTCCTATTTCAGTACATCTTCAACAACTTGTAAGGAAATATCATGCCTGCCTTCCGATGTCAAGTGGAGCCACTCATTATAATTTAGGTGCAACGACTGAAGGACGACTACGTCCGAGGTTGTACCAAAATATCTTAATTTTGTAACAAATGTAACAATTTGTGTATAATACCTTTGTTGTATTGGACCAAAATAAAATTGTCTTTCCTTTTCTACAGTCTCGTCAGTTGATAGATTAGGGCAGTCATTTTTTCAATGTCTATCTAATCTATGTTTGGATATAGTTTCACCTTAAATTTTGAACATCCATAAAGAGTTATGAAACTCACTTTATCTTGAATTTTGAATTTAATTCATGGTTGGTTTTATTGTTGTTTCTGCGATTTTGCTCTTCTAATGGTGGGGCAAAATCGCAATAATGTAAAAAGAATTGACGTAATTTATCAATGAGTAGAAATGGGAAATTTCCTGAAGTGTAAGTGAATGACCTAACGCATTTGGAGCCATTGTAGACTCAGAAGGGGATACCTAATATTATACAGCTCTGACATATGACTCACAATTTACTTCAATAATTTGTAATCATTGGCCAAAGCCTAGATATCCATCATTGGGTTTTCTCCATTTGTTTGTTGTCAGTATGAGAGTCAGATGAGAGAGGCAGAGGTGCTAAAATCCGAACGGGCAGCGTTAGCCATGACAGGTCGAATCTCTAATACCATATCGTAGATTGCCAGTAATGGCCGGTTGTCTTCCACCCACATACATCTTCCCCGTGCATCTGCACCGTCTTGAATACCTTTTAATTGTTACTGATAGCTTCATACTCTAATGTGACAGGCTTCATTAAATTAATTAAAACTATCGTTCCTTTCGTGTGCTTTCGTGACGCAGCACTAAGACGGTTCTTGTTCTTTTTCCGCTGTCAGTTCTTATAATTTCTCTACTACCTCAATTTCTTCGAGGGTAGAGTAAATCATGTGGGAGTGTCCTTTATTTATTTTCGACGTTATCCGACGTAAAATGGTAAACTGTTGAACCGTTCCGGCTCATTAGGGCTAAAGCCCCTGTGATTATGTTCAATTAGGAGTTTCGACTCGTCCCTAGTAATGGTGCCATGAAGGCCTCTACTTCTTCAGGATTGCCTCAAGCTTTCCTTTACTATTAAATCATAATGACCCTGGATTTCGGTGAATTGTGGCGACGATTTGGCCACATTTCGGTGAATGAATGTTTGTCCAAAAGACATTTGTCAAAGAACTTGTGTCGAAGAACGTGGCTTCACAGCCGTATCCGAAGAGTGTATAGAATACACTAAGGTTTCACGACGTTTAGTTAATACGATGTTCAGGACTTTCATCCATTCACCAAACTAACTCTTTTTCACATACCAGTAAAATTCTGTTTAATCAACTTTGTCCTAGGGTAACGCTTGGAGCTTTACCAAAGTCCCACTAACTGAAACAGGTCAATCGGTGTATAACCATGTAAGTTAAGTTTCGAAATCCCACTATCAGTGATGATACCTTTGGGAAAACTTCGTTTCGATCTTTCGGATCTGTTCAGCCAGGTGTGTGCTATACGTGAGCTTTTCGCTCCCGTTGAGCTTAGTTGAGTAAACTGAATTTTACTGGTATTTGACAAACAGTTAGTTTCATGAACGGATGAAAATCCAGAACACCGTATTAACTAAACGTCGTGTAACCTTATAATCTTTTGAATGTTTCCATCATTCATTCTCAAAATTAGCTCTTTTGTAGATTTATCGAAAAGGGATGACGATTAATCAATATTTGGCTATATAGAAAGCCATCTTATATAAGATCGTGTTAATGACGTACGAGACCTTCAGTACAGTGGAAATTATGTTTGAAACCACAACAAAAGGATGAACACTTCCAGTGGATCTTGTTTCCATTTTCAGAGCTATTTGTAATTGACAGTGTCAGGGCTATCCGAGGTCTCAGAAACTATAAATATCTCCTTTATACATTGACCATTATTTCACTTAATCATAATTCAGAGCGCATAACTTTAAGGGTAATCGTTTTAGATTTCCCTTTTCGTCGAAGTGTAACAGATTAGAACTGGAATAGTTTCACAGACACAGGTGTTCAGTAGAGTTCTAACTACTTATTAATCTTTGAATAATAAATAAAAACTCAGTACTAAACATTCTCTTTCTTTTAAGATATTTTAATTTATAACGGTGCTCCCCATTGGATTTTTATTATCAAAATATTATCTCTATGTCTCTAAAGAGCCAATTGAAAAGTTCAAAGCTGAAATAAAATACTATTTTCCGTTAAAATTCAATCGATTTTTTTTTTTCATTTACACGCCGTTATAACTCCCGTTATAAACATGATTTAAACGGAGTTTTGCCCATTTGATACTAAATTAAGTTACTGGTACTCCGTGAAAAATAATTTATATATCTGACGAGAGAACCGGCGTTAGAATAAGGCCCCAAAAGCTCATGAAGTGTTCTTTGGAAATAATCAAAGAACTTTACAGTATATGCATATATTTATTACGGATATATTTTTATGACACAAAGTCCTCGTTCTCAGCATCTGAATCAGAATTCACACATAAACTCAGAAGGGTTATTAAAACATATATACATGAAGACAAATGTATAATCTGAAGCATATATAGGTGGAGTATGTATTGTCGAGCTAGGATATATATTTTCCCTACATATTATATATATATATATATATATATATATATATATATATATATATATTCCCTCATTGTTTAAGGTACTATTCCTGTTTCCGCCTACTCTTCAGCAACTGCAATCCTTTCAAAAAGCTATCCTTAAAGTAATTAAACATGCCACATCCTTGAAACACACTAAAGCACCAAAACCTATGCCAACTGCTCAACATACCCAAAATCACCTTTTTCCTAAGACTACAGTATGACAAATTGTACGACGGACTTCAGACCCATCGACTTTGTTTGTTAGACGAATTCTCACGACCGGCACGATAAGTTATGGCAAGCTGTAACTTTTATGAGAATAATATAGTCATTTTTAGCAGATTTCCCTTAAGGGAAATCAGCTATTGAGGTCGTACTCATGACGCGAGTTTTGAAATATTTCCTCAAATGTCCATCGATCATACCCAGGAGATGACGAAAATGAGGTCCTTTCAAAATTATATATATATATATATATATATATATATATATATATATACTAGCTCAAATACCCGGCTTCGCCCGGGATTTGATTTGAGGATGAATGTTGATGGTATTTTTTTGGCAAGGCTTTACTTAGCACAATATTTTGACCTTTACCCGTCCCAGTGTTTAGGGTTATTACCCGTTGTTGGCATTTGTTAATAATAAAATTAATTTTTTATGTAAGTCTTCACTGTCCTCCAAATTGTCATATTTCCCGTCTCCTGTGCATTATGCATAGATTTCAGTTATTAAGGACAAAATATTAAAATAGACAAAAAAGAATATCACAAAAGTTGCTCTAAATAACAAAATAAACAACTTTTTTCATGTTCATATTTACTGAAAAACGAATAGAAAACGGAATACCTCTATTTTTAAATTCAGGCATCCCTTGCAACCCCCACTCCTGCCCGTCCCTAGAAATGATGGTATGGCTTGCAATAATGAAAGCGTTAGTGCTAATACACATACCGAGTTTTATATATTTTGGTTGGGTCTTTTGTCCCAAATAAAATTGTTCACTTCCGCTATAGGTTTTAGCGTATATCTCATTTATATTTAGGTATACGACGAAAGTGTATATAACAAAAGTTACTCTAAATAATAAAATAAATAACTTTTGTTATGTGCATATTTGACGAAAAACCAATAGGAAACGAAATATCGCTATTTTTAATTTCAGGTCTCCCTTATAACCCCCACTCCTGTTCGTCTCAGAGAATATTAGTATAGCTTAAAGTCTAAGTTGGGCTAGTAGTAATATATATACAAAGTTTCATAAAATTCGGTTCAGCCGTTTATGCGTGAAAAGGTAACAAACAAACAAACAAACAAACATACACGAAAGAAACAAAATGCAGTTATGGTGTCTATGACATGTGAAACGAAAAGTTATCGTGAAATTTCGCGAAAAAAATCAATGTAGACAGAGGTTACAATTTTATATATATATATAGATTTGTCTGTTAACGCTCTAGCGGTCGCAATTTTTGTTTGATCGTTACCAAACTTCATATTTAAGAGTTTTACGTAATAAGAGAGATCAAGTTCGTTAATGGCTGAAATCGGACCAGTGGGAGGGGGGGTTTAGAGGCGGGGATTTTTGAAAATTCAAAATATCTCTGTTATTATGCGTCGGATCGAAAAATTGTATAGAATCAATTATTGTAAATTAAATTTACTATAATTATTGTTTTATACATTTATTCTTTATCTTGAATATTAACCGAGATATTTGCATTTGTATTGTGTGTGTGGTCGACGGAACCCCGCCATGTTCCGGACTCTCCGCCGAGAGCTCTGGCGGCCGTTTCCAGAACTATTCGTCCCTCGTGAATAGGTTTAGAGATCCCCTCCTACTACAGCTGTTATTGGGCAGATTTCTCTACAGTAAAACTTCATGTGGGAAATCTGCTTAGTTTAAGCAGCCCCTGCGTGACGGACTTTTTAATTTCAGATAATGAAGCATAAATAGTCTTTAATAACCAATTGGAAATGAATTTCTAGTTTAATTTATTTTGAAAAAACAATACCTTCTGATATTTAAAACATATTTTTTAATTTTCTATAAATTCTTTAATTGAAAAACAAATACTTACTAATTTCTGAAATATTTAATGTAAGGGGTAATGGAACATTTTTATTATAATGATCACAGAAAGTAGGTGTTATTTTATCATGCTAATTTATTTCTGCAGAACTCTTTCGGAATCCGTGTGACTTCCTTATGAATTCATACATGTCCTTCACTTTCTTGTGCCTAGAAATTCATAACGTTTGTATATTACATGTTTAAGTCTGTCATCAAAACTTCTCTGGAGGATTGGAGTCCAATACAAGGTGCCTGCCTATACATTCAACCGAACCCCGATGCTCCGGAAGTTTGGAAACCAATGCAAGAAGCATAAACATGCAACGGTGCCTCAGGGTTCCATAGTATTTGAGTCGAATGCAAGGTGCCTATACATGCAACCGAGCCCCGATGTTTCGGAGAATTGAAGTACAATGCGAGCTAATAACATGCAACGGAGCCTCGATGTTCCAGAGGATTGGAGTCCAATATACGATGCTCAACCATGCAACGCTGCCTCGATGTTCTGGAAGATAGGAGTTCATTGCAAGAAGCATAATCGTGTAATGTTTCGTCGATATTCCGGAGGATTGTATAGCAATGAAAGATGCATAAAAGTGCAACGGTGCGTCGATGCGTCGGAGGAATAAAGTCCAATGTGAAATGAGCCTATCTCAATCCGTCATGAATTCTCTAACTCCGTTGGAGGACAAGGCCTGAAATGGCTGCGGCACTCTACAGGGAATTATTGAATTGAGTATGTGCTGCCGTTTGCGAATATAACCAATTAAAATCCTACAATAAATACTTAGGAAGGCGTTGGAAAAGGAGACCTCGGTATAATGGAGGCCTAGGAAATTAATGACATCCGACTAACCTCCAATAGGGGGAGTAATAAGTCTGTAAGAGGGTTAGGAAGGTCCCTCGAGACAGAAATAGACTAATAGGGCTCCTAATACAGCTGAAGGGATCTGAAGGTGTCATAATCCTTTCCAGCGTTAATAACTACTAATTACGAGCCTAGGCCGCTAGGGGGAGCTACTAGCGAGGGTGATAGAGAGAGAGGGGGGCGAAAAATCGCAGCGGCCTACGACCATAATTACACCCAGGAAGGGTGTTCAGCTGCTAATTGGGCTGCTCGGCTAGGATGGATTAACTGAGGTTCTATTGGGCAGGGGTAGCCACTCTTCCATGGCATATTTACATATGACCAAGGAGTTCCTGGAATAAAGGAAAATTAATGTACCAACATTATGGCAAAGATATGCTTTACTATCAGCTCTTAATTTGTTGAAGATAGACAATCGAAGAATTGCGTGATTCAAAGGTTTTACCGCATACTCAAATTGGCTGTTCGAATACGCTATGTTAAGGTAAACGAATGAAAATTTTAAATTTCACAATAAGTGAACATAAGAAGGCCCCAAGCCACGATATCCAGTTAGATGTTTAATAAAAAAAAAATTAGTAATTCTTTTTTAAGTAAAATTATTACAAAAAAAAATATTTCTCTTGAGTGGCTATAATTATTTCACCTAGCAGATACGTTTTCTTTGAATCTATTCCACTTATTGACCTGGTTATTTATCCTTATGACGAATATATTGAAATAAATAATCTGTTGAACAAATTTATTGAACAGATTTTTGGGCGCTGGAAAAATGGTTTTGAAATGTATAAAATGTGGCAAAACCAAAACTGATTTTAAAAAAAAAGGACCGAGCAAATTGTTTATTTTATAATGATACAAGTAACTAAATGATCTTTTGTTCCACTTAGACAAGGTTTTGAAATATGTTTGTTACGCCATGAGTTTTAATTTTTGAATCTATTCCACACTTAACCCTGTGTTTATTAATGAATACCACGAAATTTCGAAGGAAGCATCATCTTTTGTAACTCGTCAGATCGTCAAAGATAATACCATTAGGAAATGGTATCATAAAAATTCTACGATGTTAGGTCTCTCTATAAGAAGAAGAGGGCGACTGAAGAACATTCTATCTTCCGTAGAGTGTGTAAGTGTCAAGAAAGGATAGGATTAGCTGTTGAAGAGTCGTTGTAAACCAGTTAATTATCCCATGTATTTTAGTTGATGTCAGAATGGAGCCAGCGTAACTGTAAAGAGCCCCTTGTCTGCTTTCTTGTCCATGTTGGCTGTCATGCCCTTTTTGTTCTATGTGGTTCTTTTTACTCTTTGCCTACCTCGTCCTTCCCTCTCTAGAACAATAGGAGAGGACTCGGCGAGGGAGAGAGAGAGAGAGGGAGGCCTAATGAAAGCCAAACGAGAGAGAGCTGATAGCCTAAACAGGTCCTTCTAGGAGGTACAGAAAAAGTACAAAAAAGAGGTACAGACGTTGGTACAAAAAGTGGCCAGTAGGGGTAATTGATAGGGCTCAGGTGACCAATCCATCCGACACCCCCGAGGCACGTGCTTCTTGCGGCGATCATCGTCTTGGTGTTTTTGTCGACGAGTGACACCGTAATCCGTCATGTTGTTTTTATCGGGATCATATCATCTGATGAATATTCCTTTACTAATTGTAAGTGGAACTATGAAGAAACAAAAATCAAGCAGGCTCGTACAGAAACCTTACTTCCTATTGTAGAATAGGTGATATGCACATATCATACACACAATGGGGAACTAATATTACCCCGCAAGAGAACCATGAGGAAGGGAACAAAGTTATGGTATATGAAAAATAAATATTATTTTTAATTAAAAAAACTAACTGTCCATTATTGAGCTGATGGGTGGTGAATGAATTATTACCTCAGGTAAGAAAAACGCTTCGTTCCTTCACAGTTGTTTATTCGTTGCGACAGAGCGCTTTCAGAGCATACGCTCCATCATCAGTGCCCTGCTGACAAACATTTGCCATAAAAACGTTGTATAATATGTCGTTTAATTAAGAAATAAGAAATATATGTACATATTGATGGTCAAGAATTAGAGTTAAAACCTAAAACTTTAAGAATATAAATTAGCGTCACAGTGAATATTTACAGAAATAAGAAAACTTGTTTTACAAATTAAAATTAAAATTAAAAACTTACCAGTAGAATATATTCACAATTTCAATAAATAGTTAAAATAAATAAATAATAAAAAAATGAATATTTACAGTTAGGAAGTATAAAATAGAAAATTTAGTAAAAAGGAAATAGTCCAATTAACTTAAAAAAAATGAAGGAACAATAACTGGAGGAGTTACAGGGAGCAATACATATATAAAAAAATACTATTATTTTTTAATTAAATGACATATTATACAGCGTTTTTTATGGTAAATGTTTGCCAGCAGGGCACTGATGATGGAGCGTATGCTCTGAAAGCGCTCTGTTGCAACGAATAAAGAACAGTAAAGGAACGAGGCGTTTTTCATACCTGAGAAAACTAACTGTGGTACATTAATACATTGTATTTAACATATGATAAAAAGTCACATGTGTAAAACAAATGAATGGGTTATTGTTGTAAGGCTATGAAATAAAGTTCTGTATTCTGATATATTACCAATGGCGATGAGGATTAGAAAATAATGGGCAGGACGGAAGAAACAGTATTCTCCAAATGGTATAGTTGGGGTAGATGAAAGGATGAGACTGGATATTTTACAGTTTCCAGTAAATCTCAAGGTCAAGTTCATAGGGGCAAGTGTGTTCTGGCACAGAATAAGACATTATTTCAATTCTTTTAGAATACAAGCCTTTCTGGACCAGTCGTTGCAAACCCCATATATTATTACTTTATTTTTTATTACAATGATCGCATTTCGCGACTGGGGCGATTTAGCAACGAATCAGTTATTTAACAATTATAATCAATTTATTATATTTACGTAAGTATGCTCATTTCTGCAAATATTTTCAGCATTGTCCTACATTATAATTTTTTGAAAATGTTGTTATGTTTCAAGTAGTGTAATACGCTGTCTATATGTTGGCTAAGGTCATGTAATAATTCAATCAAGGTGTATGTTAGGACTATGTGAGTCCTTAGACAGCAGTCAGTAAGTACATGATTTATAGTGTCTATAGTTACAGTGTTGGCAGTAGGCTTCTCCAGTAAGTAGGTAAGTGTGATCAGTAGGGGAATGGTCTCAACTTCGTAAAAAACTACTTATTCTCTTCTATTTAGCCTTTTTGAGGAAGGCCACTCATTAAGTATATGTTTCAGTTCTCGAAATTTGTTATCAGTTGTGGTAAACCAAGATTTCTGCCATGAATTGAGTATCATATGTTTTGCTTGGGCTTTAATATCTTGATGTGTACAGTATGTGTTGTCGTGAGTTCTTTTTTGAGTAGCTGATGATTTTGTTTAATGTCTGGATTTTGTGTAATATGTACGAGATGAGTGGATTTGAGCTATATATGTTTTTTAATGTGTGTTCTGTTTGCTGTTTCATGAACGTTTCCTTAACTTGAACATTAACTGAAATATTTGTAGTTTTCTTAAGCTCCTTAATGAGATTTTCTCAATCAGATATTATATCACCATGCATTAAACCTTTTGATTCCTTTTACATAGAGTTCTTATAGACAGAATTCTAAAAATAGTGAATTTATATGCAGATGACATGGTCTGTGTTCCACTCCATAGCCTTTAGTATTCTATAACTTTGATAGTGCAGGAAAAATGGGAGTAGCCAAAATTGTTTTGGTCATGTAAGAGAATTTACATTAATAACTGGTTGGACTATTTTTAAAATGCAACCACATCAGTATTTTTTGTGTAATACAATGTAGACGAAGAGCGTAAAGAAGCTATCCTCTTGAACTCATTTACAGAAGATTCTTTTAGGCTAGTGAAGAATTTGTTAATACCAGTATTACCTAGTGGTACACATTAAGAAGATATTATTGATTGCCTTGATCAATTTTTATTTGCAGGGAATCCACGTTTTCCAACAGATATACATTTTACAATAGTTCAAGGAAATGAATGAAATAGTTAATGACGGATTTAGCGGCTGATTGTGACTTTGGGGCTGAACTAAAGGTGGTACTTCGTGACCGTTTTATCATTTGGTAAGGAAAAGGTAAAATTATGAAAAGGTTGTTTGAAGAAGACGCAAAAACGTTTACGCTTCAGCGTGCTTTAGGATTAGCCTCAGCTAAAGAAGAACCCGCTCATGTTTATGAGCTCCCGATTGAACGTTGATGCCGTTCTGCTAACCAGAACTAATAATGAGTGGCGATCGGCGAGCACTCGAGGCGCTTTCGATGCAAAACCACAATTTTAAAACATTTCGATAATTGCATTAGTTAGTTTCTTGAAAACTCCTACATTGTTTATTCCATTGGTCAGGATTTTTAATATATACTAGTGACGTATTGTAATTCTCAAAATATGAAGATGATTCTGTTACTCATTGAGATATGGAAAGCGCATATAAAATCTATAACTGAAATAAATGAACCATCCTTCTTTCCCTAGGGATTTATGTGATAACTTCAACGAGTGCAAGTAATGTACCTATTAGAAAAATTACCAACACCAACCACGACTTTAGGAACCGTTAAATATCCCGTCAAATTAATTGTCAAAAGTGTGAATAAAAAAATATACTTGTAAAATTATAGTAGAAGTATATTATGAAATATTTTTTTTTATCAGCAAGTTATATTCAATAAAAAAAGCACATGTCCTACTGTCATCTCTGAATAAACCCATAAGTTTCAGGAAGTGAGTATTTTATATTAAACTTTTATAGCAAATATGTTTTATAGTTATGAAAAGGGAGTTACCAAATGATTTATTTCATTTTTCATTTAAATGGTTATTAGACATAAGTACCACTAACACGTTATTGATGCAAGTGCCAAGGAGTAGATAGGGGACTGTAAACCAAGTACATTCTTTTTTTTAAATATACTGTTGGGTTAATTACAAAAAAATAATAAACTTTGATTATTAAGGTAATTTAGATTGCAAAATTAAACTCATAAACATTGGCGTTTTATCAAGGCACAATTTATTTTAGGATGCACTACACACTTGGTTAACTATTCTTCACTACTTCTCACAATATGCACTAATAACTTCACTTCTTATTGCACAGTAGAATATTTCACGATCAGTTCACAAAACACGGCACTGCACTGATCTTCACGAAAACACTGCAGCACACTGGAACTAAAATGCACTGTTCACTAAAGCTGCACTGAACGCACTGTTATTCACTAGTAAAAAAACTGAAAACTATCTGACTGTCGGGTGAGCTGGGCCGCTTTATAGACAGGTGACGGATTGAAAGAAAAAGGGCCCAGACTGGTCTAGGTCCCAGACAGCCGCCACCTACTACATTCCTTGCGCCGTCGTTTCTGCAGAGTTGCCTTAATTTATTTGTACATCCAAAATAAGTGATTAACTCTGCGAAATTTTTCAAGTATGCATTTTTCGCCTAATAAATAATAAACTCGTTAAGAGCAATAAGTAACGAATCAATTTTGTAAGTCGTTCTATAAATTTAAAAAAAAATTTAAAAACTTTTGAACAGTAAAATGAGCAACCCCCCCCCCATTCCGACACCTGCCCCAATCAATCCTCACATTAAAAGAACTTTTTAATTAACAAATCATTAAACAAAAAAAAAATCTAAAATAGTTCTTCATTCGAAATGCTTAGAAAAAAAAATTATGTAAATGGAATTTTCGCAAAGATTTTATAAAACTTGCTTCATCTCAGTAGTCTTTGAGCTGAAGGCAAATGAAGCCTAAGCAAATTTCTTTTAAAATATTTAACGAAGGGATTTCAACACCTTTTGCCAGTCCCCTTCATTTCCCCGCTCATTCCAACTTATTGCCTGCCTACGTTGCCTGAAAAAAAAACTCGGATTAAAAAATCTTAAAGTTAATTTATTCCCTTGAAGTAGGGGGAGGGAGGAGTTGTCTTCCTAAACAAAGAGGATTTAGCCCTTGAATCCTTTGAAGTCATAAAATTGTTACCATTTAACAAATTGGAGTTTTTTTTTGGCGGGAGGTCAGGTTGGCAACCCTTCCTCCGACCCGGGGATTAATCCTTGTTAAGAGGACTCTAACTTAATGTCCGCCTCCAAACAAACGATCCTTGAATATTAGCTCCAATGATGGACAATTTGTATTTTAATTTTGATTAGAATTCTCATAATAGCTTCATTTCCATGCGAAGTTAGAATGCTTTCTTTTCCTTTTTATTTTCTTCTTAGTTTGAATGTTATAGTACATTGTTCCAGGCAATGATAAGTAATGTTTTATATTTGTATTTTCCCTGTAGTTGTCAATCAAGAGCAATGTTTTGAAGGTTACGGAAGTCTCTTTAGGAAAACAATGGTCTCCTACTATCTATGTGTATTTTTATGGCGTCAAATATCAATAGTCACTTTATCTCTTTTAATGGAAGATAGTTTGCTAACAATTGCCAATAACGATGAAAATAGTATTTTCATCTATCTAAATTTTTCTCAGCAGTGTAATTTTGTGTTACTTAACTATATGCAGTTCACCTCTAAACGAACTGTTTTAATAATGCTCTTAGATTCAAAAATACCCAATTTGTTGAAACTGGTGAACTCCGTCACTAAAGAAAATGATACTCATAAAGTTTTAGGTTGGAGTAACTAAATGCTGCTTATGTTTATAATATTACGGAAAATATCAATATGTAAGTATATGAACAAAATAATGATTAAAAAATACGTTTTAATGGAAGTAGTTCTAACGCTAGGCAATATATTGAATATATTTGTAATTATTTAAAATCACAAGAAACTATTAGACACACTGAGTAACTAACACAATAAAAAGTGTGTTACATTTTAGATTATATGTGGGTTTGTGTGTGTGTGTGTGCGCGCGCACATAACCAACGTTGTTTATTTCGCAATTTAGAGTAACATTACTTATATACACATTTGTCGTATAACGAAGTAAAAACAAGAAATATGCCAACAATTAAAGCGGGAGTAAAAAATTTATTGGGCACCAACGGTTTTTGGCAGGAAAGAAATTACAACCCCTTTACCGCCAAAAGCATATATAACACAGAATGTGAATTCTATGAAACATTATGAATACTAAGTTTCTTCCTCGGACACACAATACAGTATTTTTAAAAAGTGTTATTAAATAGATAAAATTTGTATTTGATGTATTTGGGGATGCTTTTGGGAATGAATATTACTTAGTTAGTAATATAAAAAAAAAATCAACCCACTAATATGATGTCTGTGGCCAATAATGTTTTGAACAATGAATTGGGATCGAATAGTAGCCACGTAACGTTTCGTCTGACTAACTCAGCAATAATTCATCGATTGTCCAGAAAGCGTTAAAATTTGATAAAAGTAAAAAATCAGACAGCCTTACATTGAATAACATTGATTTATTGTTCAACATAAATATTTCCCTAGCAGACTTACCTCAATAATTGTTCTTAATAACTATGAGTGAATCCAATCCACGATTATGATTAATCATAATAATAATGATATTAATATTGTCCACAATGTTTTCATCAGTGCAAAGAGGTTGACCAGGAAATATTTTTATAGTTTTAATCTTCAGAGATAAAAACTTTTGTAAGTTTGCTTTAGTTGCCAAATACCGTCATCATTCTGCCTCAAATGATTTCCCGAGTGAAGCCAGGTACCTTAGCTAGTTAATAAATAAAATCATTTTAATTTGGCATCAAGTTTCAGTGGTCTTTTTTATTGGTAGAGGGAGAGAATTACTTTATTTTATAAAGTTATATACAGTTTTTGGGACTGCTCATTTACATTGAGATGCTGAAGCACACAGCAACTGAAATCAATCCCTAGGACAATAACACAATAACAATACATATTCTATCTAGTCAGATAAATTAATAAATGTGGAAAAATGCAATTTATTTTATCTGCTTACAATTGTACTATCACTAAAATTTCCATGCCATGTTATCTTGGCAGTTCACGTCTTTACGCACTTATTTAATGGCAATGTGTTTTTGTTGATACACATGCCAATTAACATTCTTTCTTATTTTATAATTCAAATTAGTCTCTTAAAATCTTTCTCTACAATGTATACACTTTTAATTCCATCTCTGGAATATAGTTTTGAGATATGCTAAACAATGTCTGAAGAAGAAAGTGAATTCTCATAAATATCATATTCATATTCAAAGATATATGTCTCTATTCACCACTGGCAATGGACCTTATGCATAAAATTGATTTACATTAGGCCATATATATTAAAATAAATAACGCTTTACATTTGCTCAACTACTACACTATAATTTATGACTGGCGCAGTCTGACTTAACAGTCTGAAAATGGATATGAATAATGATCAGTTTATCTGTGAAAGACCTTCAGTTCGTTTCCAGAGTTGGAATGATCGGCGCGATTATTGAATAAATTGCAGCCGTGTCACACCACTTGCATGAATACCGCAGACCACCCGTGCACAAGTGAAAATGCATGGGTGTGACTTTACTAGGGTGTGAACAACTACTACATGCTCGGGAGGCCTAATCCAAGCAAATCCTGACTTTTACTGATTACAGCCAAGGCACGAACAAGTCTGCTATAAATATTAAATCACCATAACGCCGGAGTGCAAAGGTTTCTACTACATCCATTGAGTATGGAAGCCAATTTCTTTTAAAAGGAATTCAGCTAATCAACGTCATTAGCATTGTCATTCCGTCCAGAATTGTGTTCATTTCGATTTTTTTTCCAAAGATGTTGCCCCCCTCCCCATTTCCAATAAAACGTTTATGCAGGAAGACTCCATCGTACTTATCCCGAAGTGTGCTAGATCATAATATACCGATCACTGAACATTATAATTCAAATTGGCATCGGCTGTGCCTAAGACATGCACCTTAAAAAGTTGTCAAATCTGCGCAAGGTAAATGTTATTGATATGACAAAAAGTTGTATTTATAAAATTAAAAAAATATATATATATATATATATGTGGTGTGTTGTTCTTTTCGGAGTTTTGGTCAATGTTGGTGAAATGAATTTTAGTTTATGCCAATATTTTGAGAATCTTTATTTTCTCTTCCTCAGGGCTGTAAAAATTACATGTACTACATTATAATATTGCACATTGTTGTTATACATTGTTACTAAAATTTTAGTAACACACAGGAATGGTTGTTATAACATAATAAATATAAGAATAAAAATAGCAACATAAATACAACATAAGAATAACTTTAACAAAACACAACAATAATTATAATTTAAAATAACATGACAATGATTGTAATAGTGCATAGCAATAATTATTGTAAAATAATATAAGTTGCAATAACATAGTGGTAAGTGGCAATAACATAAATTTAACAAAACATAGCAATAATTAAAATAGTGCATAGCAATAACCATTGTAAAATAATATAAGAACCACAGTACAACAATTATAATTTAGTTTAACAAACAAATACACCATACTATAAATATATAAAACATACAAAAGGCTGTGACCCTGCTATGTAAACCAAACAAGGAAGGTTACTATAACCCTAGTCATAGTGCAATAAGAATGTATAATAGTCTATAAATATATTTAGTCTTGGTAATAATAAGGAAAAACACCCTTTTATAACAATGTATAACAACAATGTGCAATATTATAATGTAGTACATGTAACTTTTACAGCCCTGAGGAAGAGAAAATAAAGATTCTCGAAATATTGGCATAAACTATGATTCATTTCACCAACAGTGACCAAAACTCCGAAAAGAACAACACACCACATATAAATACAACCGGGTCGAAAACATCAGCACAATTATATATATATATATATATATATATATATATATATATATATATATATATATATATATATGTACTAGTATATAGGAATAACATAGTTTTTTTGTTAAAACCATTTTAAATTGTTGCCTTTATTACTAGTCGAATGTATATTTATGTTTGTTTATCTAATGTTTATCTATGTTTGTTTATGTCTTATGTTTATTAATTGTCTTTATTACTAGTATTTAATGATTATTTGTTGTATTTAATTTTTTATTTGTTGTTTCAGTTTTTGTTATTTTTCTATAATTTTGATTTCATCTTACATTGTTAAACTTTGAGCCAAATCGCCAAGATGCGGGTGCTCCTGTATAAATAAATAAAAAAAAAAAAGAATAAATTTTGCTGCCTGCATTACCCATGCCGGCCTAAACAATCTTCGATGACTTCAGTTGTGAAATCGATATTTATTTATTGGGCTCAAAAATAAAATCCTCTTACTTTGGATTAAACCTAAGGTGGAGAGTTCGATTCCCGCCTGGGCAATAGGAATTTATTTAGTGACGGAATTTATTAAATAAAATCCTTAGTCCAACTTGGCTAGAAAAAGTTGCAAACCTGTAAATAATCCGTCCCAATTATACTTAGTGGCAAAAAGGTGGACGTTAATAAATAATAAATAAAACTTTCCTTTGGATTAGCAAGAAAAACTCGATTATATTTAGATAACCATTCGCGATTTGCTTTAAAAGTACACGTTACTCTTTTAAAAATAAATAAATAATTAAATCTTCGTCTAATATCACACGCTACCATTCATGTAGTGCTCAGTTTCAGCCTTGTGAGGCAAAGCGTTGGTCTGAATTCATTATACAAACCTAGAGTCGTGCCAAACTGATTTTATTTTGAGAAGAATTCGCTATATGAAATTATTACACTAGCTAGAAAACTATGGCAACCTGAAGATAACCGTCTCTACTACCCATAGTAACATAGTAGTGGACGTTAATAATTAACATTTATTTGAATATTTGTTATGAACAATATTATTCCTCTAATATTTTTTTTTATATTTCTTTATTAATGTATAAAGGCATTCCACCAGCTGCTTAGATAGGACCTAAACTTTCAAAGGAAATCTCATTTCTAGTCAGGACTATAACCACTCGGCTTCCACTGCACCTGTTCAAACTTCCTTAATGGACTTATATCGAATTTCGTAAACATGGACAATGGTTACGTTATGTGAGCGTTTCAAATATACTCATTATGTGAGAAAGCAAATCCAGGATTTTACATACAGGCATGCATTAGTAATAAAGAATAATGACAGGCTGAAACTGGTAAATACTATAAACTTTAAAATTACTTAGTTTCTTAACACTTTTTTTTTTTCTTTAAATGTGGCTGATCATGAACTTAATGATTGTATATCTTTCATAAAGATTAAGAAATTTCTTACTCAGAATCTCTATGAACTAAACCAAAATTTTCAGGAGCAAGAATGGTGCACAAACGGAATAAAACTTGATTCATAAGGTGCGTATGAGATATTAAGCAACTATCATCCTAATTTTATGTTTAAGAAACAAAAGTAAATAACTCCGTTGATTTTCAAATTAGAGAAAAGCGTATAAAACTTGGACATTACATTGCCATTTCATTTGTTCATCCGTCACATAGTAAAAATATACATCTACGAATTCAAGAACATATATGAATAACAGTAACAAAATGTCAAAGAAATAACTGTAATCAATATAGGGAACAATTAGTGAATTGTCAGCAAAAAATAAAAAAAAAAAAAAAAAAGAAGTTGGGGAATTAATGTTTTCTGAATACGATCATGCAGATAGTAGATTTTCCTTAGAACTTGAATAAGTTATATTTTTTTCATAAGGCCACGATAAGGAGGAGGTTAGATAACGGGTGAAATAAAAATTTCGAAATATATCTGTTATTCAGAAAATGTTATATATTCAAGTTTGTTTTGAAAAAGTAATTCAATATTTCTACAAGTTTTTTTCTTTAACTTGTATATAAGACGACTTATTCTTAGTTTTTGTTTCGAACCTTACTAATCCCCACTTCCACTCATGTGAGTTCTACTTAAAGAAATTAATGGATAAACATCCCACATCTAGCATAAATTCGAGTCCTGTTTACATAGGCTTCCTATTAAGGTAGAAATATACCGTAGAATAGAAAATATGTGGGAATTGTGGTTAGGTTCACTTTTTGAATCACTTTTTTATACTAGAATGAGGTTCGTCATGTAACGTAAGGCATTGGTCTTAATACGCTTGGTATACCTGGAGTCAAGGGCTCGATTACCCCGTGAGAAAAGAATTTATTTTGAACTCATTTATAAAAATCCTTAGTCCTTGCTGGACTATAATCGCGAGATAACCTGCTAGGATTAGCCGCAGTAGTATGAAGTTATACGTTAATAAATAACAGTTACTTTAGACGCTTTGTCTTCTGAACAAACGGTCCTCAAACAAACTGTAAAAATCAATTAGTCCTTGCGTCTTATGTGTCATGCGACTATATAGTCCTTCACAATAGATAAGGAACGTATTCAATGAATATGACTCAATATTTGTGAGTCATATTGTGATTAGTACACTATTAGATGACCTATGATAATATTCTCAATATATGTTATTTTTTTTAACTTATCTATTTCTATTTTTTTTCCGTTTCCACGTCGCACACAAGTATAATAATACGACCAGTATAGATTCGCTTGATATTCAGCTACAGCCATGAGAACCTGTAATTGGCCACCTTTAATCATAATCACGTTAGTAAATTAGTCCCATTATGGAGTTGGACGGTCTAATATTTCCGAGTCATGTGTACATTGTGTAAAATTGCTTTGAATTCACAAAATGCCGTCATTAAGACCCATTTATATTTAAATGGGATGGTTTGAGATTACGACTCAATTACACCATTTTGAGCCTGATGACAGGAAGGTTAACACATGTCCGTCGCATATTGGAAATGTCAACGAGGAATATCGGTGTTTACTCTCTGAGCCGGTGGTCTAACAGTACGCCACCTACGTCCGTTTCCTCCTACAGCCTGATTGGGAATTATTATTGGAAGGTCTCGGATAAGTTCATGGAATTTCCATTTTATGCCTACGTTGATTTTCGAGAGTTATTCTAAGTGGCTTCATTAAATTACGAAATAAATGGAGATTCTAAATGTATTGGAGAAATTGGAACGTTTTACTTCTATGCAGGACAGCCTTGAACACTAAGGCTACTGCAACCAATGTTGTAGCTCATACCTTACGATCCCATTTGTTAAGCAGCTTCCGCAAGTCTTCCTATGTTTCATCCAAATAATATCAAACACATAAAAACGTCTAACGCAGCCTGACAATTTCCATTCTGCAAATTGTAGAAATAAAAAAATCGGAATTTTCTAATAATTTACAAACCTGGAACGTTTAGGTAAAAATCATAGCTCAGATTAAAAATGCAAATTGAAATAATTATTTCTGAAACGCATAAAAACTATCATGTCTATCAGGAAGAGTATTGTATTTTTCTATAGATATGATATTATTATTGTGTTTATTACCAATTAGAAGAAAATAGTGATTTCAATAAGGTCAACACAAGATAGCAGACAATAAGCTCGGGTTAGCCATGTGAGTTAAAGCATTGGTCTTTCATGGTAAACCTAGAGTCGCGAGTTCCATTTTCGCTTGGGCAATAGGAAATTATTTAGTGACAAACTCGATAAATAAAATCCGTATTTCCACTCTGGCTAGAAAAGGTTAACCCATCCCAATTAGCCTTAGAAGCACGAGGTGGACTCAAATATATAACGTATTTTTATTTAGAACAACTTATTTTTTAATTAGAACTTACTTAGAGAAAACAATATGGAGACAAATAGCCTTCTATTATTTACCTAATTATACAGTTATCAACTAAAGATTTATGAAAATTAACTCCCGATTGGTTTAAACGTAACAACATTTCACAACTTGTCCAATAGTTTAATGATGATATGAAATATAATGAAAACGAATTTCAGTTATTTTTAAAGTAAAATATGGAGCGAATATTGTCTAAAGTTAAATACGGTTTCCTAAAATGCAAATCCAGTTTTCATTTGAATATTAATGCACTATTCAATTATTCGTTCGTTTATGTGCATTCCGTGTTTATATATACTTGGTTGAAGAAAAGAAAGTTATAAACCAAAAGTTACTTTAAATAAAAAATAAAACAATCTGTTATGTGCTTCTTTGACAAGAAATAAAATATATAATATGTACAAAGAAAACCCCATACAATCGGAGTCCATATATGCTTAAACTGCAGATGAATTCAGTTTGTTTAACGAAAAAAAATGAGTATTCCTTTTTATCGAAGCAAGTAAACTAATACAAATTATAATATTTTTCCATTATATAATTATAATTTAATTATCGCAGTTCGTGTATATGATGCATTTGGTTGGATCCTCATCAATAATTTCAAAGAGTGCAGAATCTTCCTAATAGAGTTCCATAAGTAACCCCAGATTCCTGGCTTTTAGATGCCATGAGGGTTCTTGGTGGTAGATCCTGTTTTTATTTTAATTTCAGACATAATGGATGTGTAAATTATATTATATTCAGAACAATGAAGTACTTGTAACTTCTTATAATAATAATAATACGCCTTCCTCTAAATAGCATTTATACTTGAATATATGTATACAAATTATGAGCAGCACTCCAAATATTTGAATCGTATATTACTAAATTAACGTCTGCATCATTAACATGAAATCACATCACATGTAAAAAAAAATATAAAAATTATATACTTGTCTCTAAACCAAATATAAATTAATATGTTTAAAAAATGTATAAATCTATATAATTGATTAGATTTAATCATAATACTTACTTCTAGGCATTACGATATGTATACATATACAAGTTACTAAAACCAAACCTTTCCAAAAAGGAATCTAAGAGAAATAATATAAAAAATGAATTATAAATAAAAACCGCATCCCTTTCCATTGTAGCTAAAAGGGGTAATTGTGTATTAATGATACTGGTTTCGGATCGGTAGCCAAAACCATTTACAGTGGACGTCTCAATAATTTCATGAGCAGGTGTTCAGCACTCACACCAAACAAGATGTTTCCGCTGCAAGCTTCGACGGTCTCACTGTTTACATTTTCCCATTGTGTTAAATAGGAATGGATTTGTCATAGTGGTGCGTTTCTAATGAACTGTTACTACCGGTAAGGTTATGGGAAAGAGTCGGTTGTACTTTTAAAATTCATTAATAATCTTTTTTTTGTACACTCAACTCTTGTTTTGTAGTGCTGTGATTTATGTACTCTCCAGGTAGGAAAACTAAACTATTATACTTACTTCTCAAAAGGAGATACAAGACGTTTTGGCTTACATAATATATATAATGGAAATACATTTATAAACTCTGCTAACTTTATAAAAACTATTAAACTGGAGTTTTAATGCTTATGAACGTTACTGTATAACATGAAATGTATGTATCTAGGTTAGTAATTTCCGTTTTTATTCTTTTTGAAAGTTATAACTTTTTTTTTCTTTTCTTTGTGAAGTAGAAATGTTATATAGTTTATAGAGGCTAACACCCATTTCCAGCAAGAGTGGGACTAAGTATTTCATTCGGTGTGTTTTACCACTACTTAAATTCCTATTGAACTCTTTGGAATACAATCTGCAAACTTTAAGTTTACTTAATTCAGTAAGGCCACGTCTCAGCTTACATGGCTGACCTAAATCACATAATTTCGTTTCGTTTAAAATGCAACATACAATATCAAGTTTAATTTATATAAATCTAAATTTACAAAAGTTCAAGGCAAGTGTCTTTTTCAAAAGTCAAGATTTTAGTATTTTTCCGTTATTTTGAGGAGCTGTAATTAAAAATGGGACATTCGAAAATCTAAACAAAATTACCTTTTGGATTATCTTGAAGTGTGCTTAACGAATAATAGTGCACTGTGCCCATATAAGCGGTTGTAAATTGAAATTAAATTAGTGAAATTTGCTTACATTGAATTTGCAATTATTTGTTTGTTTATATTGTCATTTATGAACCATTTATGTCATTAGAATTACAGGGTCTTTTCCACACTTCAAGTCATTTTGCAACCCTTATCACCCTTTTACTTAGGCCCCTATAGTGACCTAAGAAATTCCGTTAAATATTGCGTACGACCCGTTGAAATTATTACGATTTTTTTTCGTGCCCGAGTGTAAAAGATCTTGAACAGATGGAAGAGCAGCAACGGTTTTTTATAGTTATGTTTGTGTATCAGTTTCTTGGACGTATAGAAGCTGTAAGCAATCCCTTGGAGACTATCCGGTCGGACGGGGTATCGATTTCGGTTCGGGAGCTACGAAAAAACGGGTTAGAAAAAAAAAGGACCAGGAAAGAGTTACAAAACACAAGGTTTAATGTGCACAAAGCAACATATACTGAGATTTCAACGAGTTTTGGCTTTTAAAAATTCATATTCTAAATTTTAAAATCCTTAAATAAATTCCTCAAAACGTCTGAGCGTGCAAATTATTTATATTGTTTCAAAAGTAGAAAAAAAAGTATTAATGAAATGTTGACTTAACTAAATATTGTGTCAGATATTTCCTGTTTTGATGAAATAACAAGAAATATTGAAGCCGTGAGCCCCTTACATTTTGCCACCATAAAACACGTATTTAAATATTTTATTAGAATGCGTATTGCTAACAATCCAGTAATAATTCTCACCATATTATGTATGATGGAAAGTTAGATTATTTATAAACTCGTCAGATTTTAGGAAAACTATAGTACCGGGGGGTGGAGGAAGACAAATACAATATAAAAAATGCAACGATGTGGAATTCCTTCATAAATTTACTTTAACCTCTAATTAATGCAAATACTGAGAATAATTAATAATTAAATGAGCAACGAGAAGGGTGAAGAGTAAAAACTGAGAGAAAATAATACTCATCTGAATTAAGACTTGATGTTCAGAAGAATTGTTCTAAGGGAAGTCAGCTATTAAGGTTGTGCTCATGATGCGATATGTGTTTTCGAAAGTTCATCGCCTACCCCGGGGATTACTGAAATTAGGTCCGTTCAACAAAATGAATAAATATATATCAAGAACAGGGGAAGGGCTTTATAGAAGGTTTAGAGGGATTTTTGAAAATTAGAAATATATCGTTTAGGCGAAAAATTGTGTATATACAGCATTTTGTGCAGATATAATTTCCTGTAAGTTTTATTTTATACAATTTTTCTGCAATTCAAATATTATCGGAGATATTCCAAATTTTTGTATTTAGTCTGCGGTAAACACCTACTTTACTCATCTCATATTAACGATAAGGTGATATGTACTGAAACGTTCTAGTTGAAGCTTAAATATAACTTATTGGTTTCATTTTTTTTTTGTCAACAAGAAATATACCCAAATATGTTCCGTGGGACACCATCAATTAACATTATACATTTTATACTAGATGCTTATTTTTTTGTTAATGCCATTGTCAATATTTCATGCAAAAATATTGATTATATCTTATAATGATTGAAATCGGACTATGAGTAGGATGGTGTGGGGTTAAAGGGGAGGAAAACAGAAAATTGGTAAAGCACAATTATTATATTATTATTATTTCGGGTTGAAAAATTGTTTTTAATCAATCTCATTGAACATGTAATTTCCTATAAATATTGTGTTATGCATATGTTCTGAATTTCAAACATTAACTGAGATATTTACATTTTAATTAAATCCACACCCCTACTCGTGCAATTTTCACTTTGTGTAACTGTGTTAATAAATATTTCGTTATATGATATTTATATTCCTGTTTATATAGGCTTCATGAAGTAATGAATAGTAGGTGAGTTGTGATCATCAGTGCATCATATACCCAGCTGGTGGGAAATACGCTTTGAGAGACTTTTTTACAGTTTCATTCTAAAATTAGGGTCAGTTGTTTTGACGAAATGTATTAAATTCTTTTTTTTGAAAAATTGTATTCTACATGTGAGGTTTATTATTTTTGGTGTATGATGCCAATTACCATCATTCACCCACTGAAAAAAATATATATACAATTCATGCCGTCGTGTACATTCGGAAAATCATACGGAAAAACATGTTCGGATTTAACTTTATGTGTGTTGTACGTAGTGAGAGTTACGTAAAAATTTTTTTCGAGGCGCAGCAAAGTTATACTCGCGAGCCCTAAATATTTATACAAAGATGTTTTTCCTAAACAACAAAGGATGGAAGGAAAAAGTCAAGTTAGTCAGATGTCTGACAGGGAAAAAAAACATAAGCAATTTATCACAATATTTTTCGGCTAGAAATAAGAGAAAAATATACAAATACTATGCAAAACCTAATATATAACGTTAGAAGACCCGAGGAAGAGGAAGACCCTCATCCATATGGAAGACTCCTTTCAAAGATAAAGAATTTATTGTTCCGTTCCTGTGTAGGGGGTGGCTACTGCATTTATGAAGGGGAGGATTGTTTTATATTTACCCTAATCAACATCCAATAAAGACCTTCGTATAAATCATAAATCATTCTGAAGGGCTCTTGGGGTCAGTTGTATATATACATTGTATCCGGCCTCCAGATATTTATCTTCCCTCTGACCATTGTTTTTTATCGTGGGTCTCAGGTCAATGAGGGATATCGGGAAAAGGAGGAGTATATTCCTTAAGACACTGTTACCTTAGTTATGTTATGATTTATGAAACTTTAGTCCAATTGATTTTTGTTTGAATTATGGCCAGTCATGAAGCCTTTGACAGATGATTTTGTTCACGGTTTAGATGGAAAGCTTTTTCTGCGGTATTTCGTTGGCTTATCCATAAATGAAATTACTAGAATTTTACTACTGTACACAAAAACGCCGAGATATCAGACTAAACTTTGCATTTAAAAAAAAAAAAATCAATCTTCGAAAAATTCCCCAGTACTAAACCTTTCATACTGTCTGCATTTTGAAAACATCATAATCAGGCACCTGAGAAAGAACGTATTGCAGGAGTTTTTACAACGATTCTTTTTGAGGACGCCACCAAGCATGTTATGGAGGTGATTTATTGATTTAAACTTCAAGGAGATTCACTATGCTATGAGCATAATTAATAAGTGTTTCTGAAATATAATGAAAATGAGGCAGTCGGAAACTAATTCCAATGACGATCACTGTATATCAATCAGGGAAGAACCTGGTAAACAGAATCTAAAATCGTGAAAGGCGTGGCTCAAGATAGATAGTATCAACATAGCCCTGACAGAGACTCAATTGGCAAAGACTGGCCAGTTGAGGGAGATGGATAGATTAACCCGGGAAAAAGAGGCAACGAAGCAAAGGACACAGTCCAGGTTAATGAACACAAGACTGGTGTATAGTGGAACCTCAAGGGGGCCTTATATCCCACGTATGTTATTCATTTTGAATCTTGTTGGTGATGACCGCTGTTGGAACAATCCTTGTTGTATGTGGTTGTCGAACACGCGGGTTCAAATGGAACTACTTCAGTTTGCTAACGTTTCGGTAAAATTTATTAGCTTTTTCAAAGCCTGCAATTATACATACATATTAATGGAAAAAAATGGTTAATTTATTTGATACAGGAGTTTTTACAGGCCCTGGCTCCCTGCCCGCCTTCATTCTACAGTCTGATTTCATTGCAGTGCTCTCACCCTCCTTCCCGCATTATTTATTTTATCATCTGGGCTTAAGTATAATTTCCAAACTTGTGCACCGATTTTTCAGTCAGTATGTAATGACTCGTTAACCATATCATAACATATATTTATATGTATAGATATTCACTTCACATTTAAATAAAAAAAGCCTGTATTAAAAATATTAACCCTTTTTTGCCATTAATATGTATGTATAATTGCAGGCCTTGACAAGGTAATCAATTTTACCGAAACGTTGGCAAACTGTAGTAGTTCCATTTCAACCCACATGACCGACAACAAATACAACAAGGGTTGTATTCAGTTTGGTTAGCTTGATCATGAAATTGTCAAGACAACTTCATTATATTTTCAACACGCACGCGCATGCCTATATTCCAAATATATTGTAATAAACTACTTTTATTGTCAGTGACTAGAGTCTGCCAAATGACAACAAAAACAATTTTTAATCCGACTTTACAAAATTGCAGTGTACTCAAAAGGGGCCTTAATTCCAAAGATATGCTCATGTTATACCTGATCAAAGTAACTTATACACACTACCTCCGATGGTTAATACTGTATGCTTAGTATTTAACACAGCCAATAAATTTAAAAGTTACCCATCTTCAACTTTTCCGCATTCTTTAATTGAGAACAAAAATTAGGGATTCATTATTGAGCTACCACCTAATTTCTGTTTGACACCATGATGAGCTTTTCATCAGTTGTTTTTGCATATGGCTAAGAGTTTCTAATCCTCTATTCCCATATGTCATCTCATTCGATAGAGTACACCTGGTTTTCCCTCCGTTGTGCAACGAAGGTTAATGTTATTACTGACGGATTTGCTTCCTATTGTTCAATATTAACCGCAGCTCATTGCTATATCATTAGATTAATCATATTATTTTACATGAATATGCAGGATAGTTGGTTTTTCCGTACAAAAGATGAGCTTACTGACCCATAACCACTTTGCGTGCTCATTACTTTATATTATTATTTAAATCGCACATCTGGTGACTCATAATCGTTTTATAAAAAAAAAAAGTGGGAAATATTGTCATTATCCTCTGACATATTTATATATTATTTATTTTTGCTCTAATCGAAAAATTACCGTATTAATTAAAAATACTATTTTGCGTGTAAACTAGTTTATTATTTTATGTTTCGCAAGACGATAATAGGGCTTGCGATGATAACTAGGAATGACTTAGTTATGGAATAACAGTACAGTATAAGGTCAATATAATAGAAAACGGCCAAATAATTAATTAGAAATATTTAAGCCAATAAACATAAAAATCAATGATGCAGGTGGGGCAAAATCCTTTTGGTGAGCAATTTCGGTTGCACCTAAGATTTATGCCACCTTACTGTAACACATATCCTGTGTTTGGTGAGCCTAATATTGTGACATTAATAAAAAGTCCCTCAAGCAAGGGCTGCGAAAAACAAAGCATATTTCCCACGTGCTGGCATACCACACTTGAGACCTCTCGGGTCATGAGTACAACACAATAGCTAAAGTTATATTATAATTTAAAATAATTTCAGGTGCCTTACTGAAAATTTTACTGTATTTTAGCGTATTTGCGTGTAGATGACGATTTCTGAGAATTATATTCAAAATATTAAAAAGTATAACAGAAGATTTAGCATAATAAAATGTATTAAGAAAATTCCCTCATCGCGGAAAAATTGTATGCTCATGAGAATTTCAATTTTACTTAGTAATTTACATATTTCAATACACCTACGGAAATTCGTTAATAACAATGCAACCCCTAAAATTTAAAATTGTGAGACAGAGTTGATGTAATTTATTTTCTTATTATATGTTTTATGTACATATGGACCGTTCTACGAAGGGGTTGAAAAAAATATCCATTCCTAACGTACGTTAAAAAGGAAAAGCTTTACATACACATATTTACACATGATTTAACTAGCATACATGTACTACATCTCTTCAGCCGACTGCTTAGGAACGCTGTAATGTAGAGCACTTGATGATGATGAAGTCAGCAATCACATGACATCAGCAATGTCATCAGTATGCATCGCTGGGATCAAGATGAGTTCGTAATAATGATGACCTGCTACTGTACTTACGAATTCATCCTCAGTTCGTATAGTCTCCACCATCCTGACCTAAGCCTACTGCAATGTGGGTCATAACCACACAACAGGAATGATCATACATGTACAAAGGAAGAAGAAAAGTTCAAATTTAAAGGCTAAATTAGATTAGCTAGTCGTTCAAACCTATTTTTGCTGCTTGAATTCTATATTCGGGAGGAATTTACATGTATAATTTATGTTTTTCATAGTTTCACGGTCATCAATTAAAAACATTTTTTCGCGCAAGGTTTATTCATACTGTCCTACATGTATCGTGGATTACACGCCACCTCTTCTGGGACTATGCCTTTTACAAAAATTATAACATTCTAAAAAACCCAATGATAATTATAAGGATCAATAAGAAGACCAAGTCCTCTAATGGTTTTTAATATAATGCAGAGTGCACTTTCGGAGTCATGCTCCATCCTCAGGGCCTGCTTAAAGGTGGGGTGCCGGGACCACCCCCCCCCCCCCCCCCCGACTGCGGGGGTGACGCCCGGCAGTCGTGGTCCAGGCAACACAGCTTTAATCAGGCACTGAGGATGGAGCGTTGACTCCGAAAGTGCACTCTGCATTATATTAAAAAACCAGTAGAGGACTTGGCCTTCTTCTTGATCCTTATACATTTGTTCCTCTACCATCCAGCATATTCCAGAGATACCAATGATAATTCTTTGCTAGATACTGTATATATATATATATATATATATATATATATATATATATATATATATATATAAGTTCCTACTCACATGACATATTTATTAAATCTAATTACAGATTACTACATAAATAATATTCACATGATAAAAAAGTAGGAAAACAGCCGTAAAAAAAAAAAAAAAAAAAACAAAAAATAAGTATCTCAATAATATATTTTATAACATTTTATCTTAAAATAATCGATTGTAAAATTGTGATGCGAATTAATCGAGTTCATGGTTGACGTATGAGTAATTGATTTGTAGTCAGGTGACTTCAGGAACCCCAGAATTAACGACCTCCCCAGTGAAAACAGTCGCAACGAATGTTAGTAGCAATCTGTAATTATATTTAATAAATATACCATGTAAGTAGACACTTACATTTAATACTTAATACAATATCTAGCAAAGAATTATCATAGTTGTTTTGTTGAATTAATATCATTATATATGTTTTAAGTTATTGTTATTATTTTTTTTAAAGGGATAGTCCCAGAAGAGGTGGCATGTAATCCATGAAACATGTAGGACAGTATGAATAAAGTTTGCGCGAAAACATGTTATTAATTGGCGACACTGGCCATGGAACTATGAAGAAAAATATTGGGTCCAAAATACGAAGTATAATTTATAATATATATAATTTATAATAAAATCTATATACTTTACTTCTCTTGTATGGTCTGCGGTCGAATAAGTTTAAATAAAACAACTTCAGCTTGCCGGCGTATTAATAAAATGTATTACATTTTTCAAGTTTTTGCAAAATCGGAATGTTGCAATAAATGTCCAAATGCAAAAAAGCTCATTCTGCAAAGAGACATTACTAATCCAGCCTAAAGCCTGATTTCAATGATGTACTGTCTCAGGCTCTTCTTCCCGAAAGAGCTTTTTCTATTTTTGATATTTTTTTTTTAGCATTTGGGCTTAATTGCAATATTTAGATTTTTTTATACAACACCCTTCAGTTCGCCTTCACAAAGGTGCTAAATTTTGCCGAAACGTCGCCAAGCTAATTAGTTTTATTTCAACCTACGTGACCGGCAACCACTTAAGATAAGGATAGTTCCAACGGCGGTTACCATCAAGGATATTCGCATTCGATACATATAACGTATAATATAATTTATTAATTAAGTATAGAAAATGATTAATTAATTAGTTTATATGAATTATCTTGTGCGATATAATCAGTGAATATGTATATGCATTATCAACTGTGATGTATATTCTTTTTCAACCAAGTATTTGATATGGAAATGATAAATCTCATTCATGGTGATTGACTGAGTGGTTAAAAAAATAAATTATGAAATATTTTAGCTAATCAGCCTAAACATATGTTCATTCTCCGATTACATGACATCTCATGCCTTATCCTTCTCTCAGAAATGACAATCTTATAATGCAAAATGAGAACAAATTTCGAAAATTCCGTTTGTCGACGGATTCTTTGCCATATCTGTTTCTTCTCTGTTAAAAATGTTAGGGGCTCAGGTTAGCCATGTGAGTTAAAGCGTTGACTTTTATCTCACATGGTAATCCTAGAGTGGCGAGTTCGATTCTCGCCTGGGCAAAGGAAATTATTTAGTGACGAAATTCATTAAATAACATCCTAAGTCCCACCCTGGCTAGAAAAGGATGGTGACCTGTAGATAACCCGTCCCAATTAGCCTGAGTTGCAAAAAGTGGACGTTAATAAATAATAATAATAATAATATTCTTTTTCGGAACGTTATAATTTAATTTTTGTTTGCTTGTAATAGATCAGATAATATATAATTAGTGCAGCCTGTAGCATTCATAACTAAATTCATGTTTTCAATATAGAATTGTTTATGACTCTTAACTTTTGCTTCCGAATAAATCCAATTTTCTTGAGAGAATTGAAAGCAATATATAAAGTACAGCACATCAGCAATTCATCCAACTGTTAGGATATGACTGGAGCATATAGTATCCCGACAAAACAACTAAAGAACATTCTATGTGAAATAAAGTCGCTCAGTGTCCAACTAAAAACCCACAAAGGTCAATAACAGCTCTCCGAATTCCATCCCTAGAAATAAAATTCCAACAAAGTAAAGAGAAACAGGACAAACACCCCAAGATATGACATATAATAAAAAAAAGAGGGAAAAAACAGTAAGAGATGACTCGAGACTTGTCTATAACTCAGAACGCCGGAGAGAATTTCTCCGAGGGACTCTCATATCTCTAACTGTGGGGTTATAAAAGTTTCATCGGTCCCAGTGTATCCCACGACACAAGTATTTTCTTTTCTGTTTGCCCTTGGACTATATCGGGAATAAGCTTAAGGACTTAGAGATGCTCCTCTCAGCGTGCAGCATGCAAATTGTCAATTTCAAGTTAGTATTATTTCCCCTTAGCATTGTCGGGCGTCACTAGTTGAAAGTCCCAAGGACTTTGTTACTTAACACCGTGGCCTGTCTTGCTGCAACGTGTGGGCGGGTCTTGATCTCTTTAATAATTGTAAGCCATGGACTGCTGAGCACGATGGCGAAATTCGCCTGCACTTAACAATGTGCTATTTCTCACGAGTAATGTGTCACTGATATAAATTCAGTTCTAGTTCCAAGAGGCATTGTTTGTTTAGCTGTCCAAAGATCATTGATTATTTAAATTTATTGCTTTGCTCTTAAATTATCTCT
Organism: Riptortus pedestris; assembly: GCA_019009955.1. NCBI lineage: Eukaryota > Metazoa > Arthropoda > Insecta > Hemiptera > Alydidae > Riptortus > Riptortus pedestris. Next base: position 57,751,053 of record CM032229.1, read on the forward strand.
AAAATCAATCTGTACTGCACTTTATCACTTCTAGATTGAAATAGAGATAAATAGACCAATATTTTATCAGTCCGTTCGCTCTTAGCATAGTGATATTCTTGAAACTGGATTTTATAAGTCTGGTTCTCTTTTTTTTTTTTAGTAGCTGACAACTGTATTAATTACGTTCAAAAGTACTGCAATAAATGAATGAACTTTTCTGCTCAAATAAATAAGCTGTGCAAGGCTCTCTATTTGGTTTGATTTCTACTTTCTTCTCAAGCTCCTTTTGCTTTTGAAACCTGGTGACGATGAAAAGTCATACTAACTCCAGTCCCATGTTTTAAAAGCACCCACACAAGCCCATTCTAAAAAAATGATAACTGAAGGGAAGGCATATTTATATCACTAACATGATTTCATTAATGAGTTCATTTTGATAATTTAATACTTATAGTTTAGCTCAACTCTAAGGATAATAAGGCCTCCCTCGAAAATATTTATTTTACCGAGGCATTTTAATACTGGTAATATTTTTTGTTATCACAATGAAGTAATTGCTATTCTTGAAAAGGAAATCACTAGTCCAAACTATGAAATTTATATTAGTGTATTACCAAAACCAAACATTATTTTCACCCCACCCCCTCTCTGAAAAACCAGTAATTTGGAATATATATATATAAAGACCTCCAAGTAAACCACTAAGCTTATGGCTTATAAATTTGGTTCTGTATAACCTGTATTGTACCATGGAAAAGTAAGACAAATAATTAATTATATAATAGCTTTTGAAGCCATTATTATGGTATTGAATTTCGAAGTAGTGAGCGTAAACAGTCAGACAAAGACAAGAATTTCATTTATGTTGCCTAATTTAACCGAATTTAAATGTAATTACAAAAAAAAAAAATGCAGTTTTATTTATTGTAATTTTGTTTATATATATTATATTTAATTATTATTCTTAAGTGTACTTTAAAATTAAAATTATTTCCCGTTGAAACATGTAAATGGATTAATTTAATCCATTTAATTGGGTTTCTCAATCTATTTTTTAGCAATTGTTTTTATTTATGTAGCAATGTTCATAGACTGAAGTATTCGAGAAGCATCCAAGAAATTATGCTTAAACTTAAAAGTATACTTCCAGTGCTGTTAGTGCTTATGAATTACATAATTTCATATATATTTTATATAAAACCAAGAAGTTCTCAATTCTATTCTGCCATTATCAGATAATAAATAACTGTGTAGCAAGATTTGGCCACCGAACTTGGAAATCATAACTTTAATTAATTTAAATTTTTGTTAAGAGTATATTGGATCTTCATGATTATAAAACTCTCGAGTACCTCGAGGAGCACTGGTAAGCAAGCAGTCACGAAAGCAACAATACTTGTTGGAACCAGGTTGCATTATTTCCTGAACGAGGCGAAAATCCACGCTAGGAAGCTGGGACCAATGAATTAGCTGTCCGTACTGAATGTCTGAACAGGCAGTCCATATATCGTGTGGGTTCGTAATCAAAGCTGTGAACGTTTATCAGTTAAGCTACTATATTTATGTTTCTGTCACAACAGAGTTAAGTAAAGGAATATTCAAAATTTAACAGAGAACTTTCGAACTATATATATTTTCCCAACATAATTTAAGTTTCATTTTATTTATATTGTTTTATTCTAAAGGTGACCGATGAGCATTTCCTAGATGAAACGTAGTACCTAGTAAAATGTAAGTACTTCTCAAGCAAATTTAAGACTCATATCTTTTGAGCCGGTTTTATGTGATTGAATAACAAGAGGGAGTACGGATAAAGAAACAGATAGGAAGTTTCAATTTTGATGTTATCAGCCTTAACATAATCTAAAGCGTGAATAAAATCAATTAATGAAAAGAATAGTTAATGTTATTGTTATTTATTGGCATCCACGAATTCATAAATCAGATTTTATTTCTAACATGAATATTTAAATAATAGACATTTAAATGTATAAATTAATGAATGTTTATGCTTTATTCGGGATTTCGTAAAGGATATCGCCTGCTGCTAGAGGTCAAGGATATTAGTATCTTCTGTTAAACTTTCATTTGGAGGGAATTTAAGTAAAATACGGCATGGATTTAAGTTATATTATCCAGAACAAATATAAACGGAGGAAAAATAAACTCGTCTAAATCCTCCGCTAACTTGTGTAACGTATATCACGTTTTACGCAAATTGGCCGTATGTAAATAGTGTAAATGAATAACAATTCACATGAAATGCATACTAGTAAGGTGCTAGAAGGAAGTTAATTGAAGCCAGCTGGTACAAATGTGGACGCCAAACATGGCCGCCAACACAACGTATAATTATTTCTCTATGTACTTATTCTACTTAAGGGAATTTTTCTATTGACTTTTTGCCCTTGACATGGGAGATTGACTTTGCTATGAATATTTTATTTTGTACCGCCGGTTTGATTTCTCTCACTCTTTGTAATTACACGGTTCTATTCACTCCAACACGTTACGAAGTGTGCCTTGCTATTAACGCCAAAATTTCGGCTTTTGTGTTGAATAAAACGTTTTATTATTTTATTATACTATTGTCACGCTAATTACAGACGGCATTTCATCACGTGTGCTTCTTGTGTGTTGTCCTCATTTCTTTTCCAAAATGTGCCTGGCATTCATGTAATAACTTCACATGTGCATAAATAATGCAGTCTCCTGAAACTGAGGACAGCTCACCAACCTAACTGCCGACTCTTATTCAACTTCACCTGCAAAACATCTCCATCCAGCCAACCTGAACTTTATTTGTTTTTCAAGCCGTCATGATTCGACAAAATGATAAAAAAATAATATTAATTGAATTATATGAGTCATTAAAGTTTTACACTTAATTATATTTAAAAGTAAAATTATTAATCTTTATTGGTGGAACTAGAAAGTAAAATATATTGGTTATTACTTCTCCTCTAGACATAACATGTAGTTCTCGTGTCCTCTCCTATTCTTCTATTTTAAAGATACCACTGATATGATGAAATCGGTCGTCATTAAGTCTGACAAGCAGGGGCTGCATAAACTAAGCAGATTTCTTTCGTGATTTTTTACAATAGAGGAATTTCACGAGAGCTGAACTGTTACGGAAACGGCCGAACTTGCTTTTGGCTGAAACTCGCGACTAGAACCGAAGTTAGCCGATCTCATCACGCCCGTTATCAACACACACTTAATAAAAATGCAAATATATTGGTTAATATTCAAGATAGAGAATAAATGTATATAATAATATTTGTAGTAAATTTAATTTTGAATAAGATTAATTCTATACATTTTTTCGATCCGACGTTTAGTAACGGAGAAATGTTGAATTTTTGAAAATCCTTCACTTTAAACCCCGCCCCCTCCCACTGTTGCGATTTCAGCCATTAACGAACTTGATCTTTATTTTTACATAAAACGTTTAAATATCGAGTTTGGTAATGATCAAGCAAAACTAGCGACCGCTGGAGCATTAATAAACATATATATATATATATATATATATATATATATATATATATATATATAATTATGAACGACCCTCATTTTCGTCAGTCGTCCTGGGTAGGATCGATTGACATTTGAAGAAAACTTTTGAAAATCGCGTCATGAGTCCTTACGGGAAATCTGCTAATGAAAACATTATATGCAGGAAGTCTACATCTTTCTTTTCCCTATTTGCTGGATTCTTCGACATCGACTGCTCAACATTATATTGTAAATACATTGATTGTTGTATACAATAAAAATATTTGTATGTAGTTAGCGTGAACCAAGTGAGAATTATTGAGGAGGGGGTGAGGACAGTTTATACGAGTAAAATAAACATAGGCTTTCAGAAAATTAGTTTAAATCACAAAAAGAACCTATATTTCTGTCGGCTTCTTCAGTTGGTGTAGGGATTGATGTGGCAGGTTCAGAAGCCACAAGAAATACCATTTGAAGCAGTCACAAAAACTTCCAACACCTTCTAAAAAAGCCTACTGGATCACTAGTCAATTGTTGTTACTCTAACTTACTTTTGTGAATTTGATTTTTAATGGTAGGAACCCAGAGGAGAAGTATTAATTCTCACAAGAACAATTGTCATCACCGGTTGAATAATACTCTGGGACTTCCTTCTGAACATAACAGTGATATTAAATAAAAATTTAATTAAATAAAAAAAAATGTATTTGGTCTATAAGAAGATGGACATTTATAAAAAATTATTTGAAAGATAATAAATGCCATTTTATAATAATAATAATAAAGTATGTTTAATTAGAAATTTGAAATAATTTACATGTTAAATATACAATTAAGATGCCATAATAATATATTTCCTAATACTATATATAACATACATAAACATGGACTCAGTCTGTCTGTTGAGTTCAGCCATTATTTACTAAATTATTAATCGGCATGATTGGTTATTGCTATATAGATATATAAACATTACATTAACATAATATTACAATATTCTAAATAAAACAAATAATCTTTTATAAAAATTCTATCTTTGAAAATCAACAAAAAAAAATAAACTAACTATTAATATTTATTTACAAATAAAGGGAAAAAACAAATAATAAATAGAAAAACTTATCCATTATACTCAGCTACTAGGAACTTTTTATATCTCTGTGCAACACATAGATATTTATAAAGGACCTCCCAATTGTTTGCAAACAACCATTCAAAAACAAAATAAAGTCAATTTTGGCTAAATTTTGATGAGCCAAGGAACTGTTTTCTAAATTCACTAAGCACTGGTCATACTGTTATAAATGATATGTATTTTTTAATTCATTCATATTACATAAGGAGCATATCCATAGGCCTTCAGTTCTACATACCGAATAATTCAGATTTAACACCATTTTTTATTATGTTTCATATATATATATGGTAAATAAATAGTTTATACTGGAGTTAAAAACTATTTAAGTTAGGTTTACGTTCTCATACTCATTAATTATTCACCTAATGCAGTCTACTGTGGTATTAATTTCTAACTAAGAATCAAATGAAGTCACCCCTTTTATTGTAAGATGTCTTTTGCCATTTTCATACAGAAGACAACGGGCAACCACTTCGTTGCCACATTAGCTTGTTAGTTCCAATGAAATCCGGAAATAATAGTCAAGTGAACAACAACTAGTCGAAGCCTATGGGATACAAAACACGTCCATCAGAAATGTCTTTTGAAAATATAAACACAGGCTCCGTGTAATAAACCATAATATAAGCCATTAGTACGCAGTATCCAGTAAATCTATAAATTATGCAAATATATATTTAAATTAATTTATTGTTCATAAATTATGACTTAATAGTAGTGTACAAGATTGTTTAATCTCGCACAGTTAGTAGGGATTTTCCTTCCTTGAATATATTGAGACTATATGAAGGACGTCTTTGTCGAGTCAGGTAATAGCATATGTATGTAAGTAGGTACTTGTGTTAAGGTCTTAAATCTCACTCCAACACTACAGGGAATATAATAGTGTTCACTATGATTACTGCTTTGCAATGCTAATCCATCAAAAACTAATTTGTAAATTAATTCGGAATAAAATTTTCAATTTATTTATTCATAATTAGGAAGTAAAATCAGAGCATTTTAGCAGATTTCTCTATTGAGGTCTTACTCATCACGGGATTTCCGAAACATTTCTTCAAGTGTCCATCGACCCTACCCTGGAGATGACGAAAATGAGGTCCGTTCAAAATTATATGTATATATCTACATACACACACACACACACACACACACACATATGTATATATATATATATATATATATATATATATATATTTGTTTGTTAACGCTCTAGAGGTCGTAATTTTTATTAATCGTTACCAAACTCGATATTTACTCGTTTTTTTTTTGTTTTTTTTTAAAAAGATCAAGTTCGATAATGACTGAAACCAGACCAGTGGGGCTTAAGAGGAGGGGGGCTTTTTGAAAAAATCGAAATATCTCTGAAAAACTTGTATAGAATAAATCTTATTGCAAATGAAATTTACTATAAATGTTGTTATAAACATTTATTCTATATCTTGCATATTAACCGGGATATTTGCATTTTATTAAATGTCCGCACACATTTCATAAAATGCAAAACGGGCGAGACGAGATCGGCTGATACTCGTATAGGGTCTATTCGAGAGTATCCTCCGAAAGCTAGTTCGGCCGTTTCCGTAACTGTTCGGCTCACGTGAAATTGGTTTAGAGACTCGTTACTACTAGTGTTTCTAGTATGAAGATATCTCTATTGTAAAACACCACTTGGGAAATCTGCTTAGTTTACGCAGCTCCTGCGTGACGGACTTTTGTTTCTTTTTTGAACTAAACCAATAAAAACATTTTTTCGCGTAAACTTTATTGATACTGACCTAAATGTTTCGTGGTATTTGTACTACCTCTTCAGGGTCTCTGCCTTTTCAAATAATAATAACATTAATTAAAAATATTATTAATAATATATATATATATATATATATATATATATATATACACGCGCGCACACACACACACACACACTATATTTCTTCGCTTAAAGGTAAGAAGCTTAAATACCGATTATTTCTTTAAACAGATCTTCACTACACGTGATAAACATAAATATTGTTACGTTTAATACGAATATAATATACGTCGGTATTTATGGTTCTTTTGGATTACAAAATTAAATGCCCAAACTTTAGAGTTTTTATTACTCTATTTGTTTATTGACGATCACGACTCACTTTTAAACACTAGGCAAATTATTCTTTATAATAATCACAATATGCACTGGTAACTTCATGATCTTATTAAACAGCACAATGACTCGATCACTGGTCAATTACTGTACAAATCACTGATGTTCACTAGTAACTGCCCTGAACGCACTAATATTCAATTAATAAAACTGAAAAACTCGGGAGAGCTGGGCGAATTTTATATAGCTCGGCGCCGGCCCAAGAAGGTTCCAGACACTAACTTGCCCACTGATTGTCGAAGTCGGTTTCGTCGCCTAGAATTTCTATATTTCCTTCCTGACGCTAATCGTTTGTAGAGATGACCTCATTTTATTTGTGCTTCTTAAATACGTGATTAACTGTGCGTAATTTTGAAGTAACTTTCCCAACAATATACTATGTGGGACGTCACGAATTTAAGGTTTTTCCGTTCTATATGAGAAAAAGTTTATATAATCAATACCATATTTGATAATTAATAGTTTCATGAAACTCAAAACATTATGATTGCTGCTGTCTGCCAAAAAGGGGGAGGGTTTCGGAAACTCAAAATAATTCACTTATCACAAGTCCGATGGAAAAATGCTGTAGATTCAATCTTGTCAAACATTTAATTCTCTTCATATTTTGATACATCAATTTTCTCCTAACTCCAAAATTATTAAGGGTTATTTTTTTAGGAACTAGTTTTGTTTAGAATCGCAGTAACAGGTCTGAAATGTTATTTACATTCCTTTTAGTAATATAGGAGCGATGAAACATATCTCTGGTTCTTGGCTAGACTAAATATGGTGAAAAACACAAAACGTTAACAAATATTTTTATTTCAAAATAATTCTTGCCACAGCTGAATTCTTTATAATTTGACTTTACTCCCTTAACCACAAGTAACAAAATGTTATGCTGCCATAAAAAGTTTAATTTAATAAAGTTAACTAATATAAGCTAAACTTTCTCAGACAGTATTAAATTTTGTTACTTGTGGATTTGGGCATAAAGTCAAAATACATACAATTTATTATTTCATAACTTTAACTATTATAAGGGCTCAGGTTAGCCATATGAGTTAAAGCCTTGGCCTTAATCTCATACGATATACCTAAAGTGGCGAGTTCGATTCCCGCCTAGGTAAAGAAATTTATTTAGTAACGAAACTCATTAAATAAAATACTTAGTCCCACCCTTGCTAGAAAAGGGTGGTAACCTGTAAAATACCCGTCCCCATTAGCCTTATTTGCAAAAGTGGACGTTAATAAATAATTTAAATTTAAAAAAAATTGTTTATATTTTGTGTTTTAGCATGAACCAATGTTAACTTTATGAATCACCTACAGTACAAACAACTGATCATATATATAACGCATAATTGTACAATAGAATTTTATGAACGACTCTATTGTTTAACTCATCAACTTACCAAACGAGACGTGCAAAACAATATATTCAAAATAAATGTATTTATAGCAAACATTACGAATATTAATAAATAGAGACAATTTAATTTGATGGCGTTACAGAGCGTGTTGCTATTAGGTTCAAGGATGTAGTTAGAAGCACAAATGTCTTTGGTATGACAAAGTGCACTTACTTCTCAGACGTTAAAGCAGCTATGTTATATGTGTTGTGAAGCAGAAACTTTCTTTCGACATAAATACTATTGGTAACTCACGTTTTAAAGAGTTTATATGGAATACAACTGAAAGAGGTCGAGTAACAACATCTTGGCACGCAATCCCCCTCGGGGAAAAGAGAACGAACCAGTCAGACAATTTAAGAGACATTTAATACGAAGTCGCACGTTTTAAGAAGCATGCCTTTCAACTTCTGGTTCTAATAATTAATAAAATTTACGTGATACAAATCTGTACTGCCTTCGAATATTGCTTGGTATTCCAGTGGTATATCCCGTTTTTTTTTTGTTTTTTTACACACTTTTTGTTTTAAAACATTTATAATAATAACTGATAACTGATATTTAACATTCATGGTAGTTTTTATTATTTAAGGAGATGATTAAAACCTTTCAAAACTGTTGGATAAAACTGCGATGCTTACTATGATTTCAAAATGTGTATGTATTTTCTTGTCAAACACCAAACTAGCTCTGATTCCTCTAGACGATTGTATTAATTCCAGTTATTTTTCAATTAATAACACAGGGATATTGTTAATACACGGCATTTCTTCAAAGGTTAACTTATTGTGCAATTTCCATAATATACTCTGTAGGAGAAAATCCACACTTATTTGAAATGATAAGTATTAGTAGTTTATGTAATATAAAAGGCAATATTAAGACTCTCAAGGAGAATAAACTAAATGATAAACGAAACTTCCGTCACGCAGGGCCTGCGTAAACTAAGCAGATTTCCCACGTGCTTATAACACAATAATTATTCAACTATTGAGATCTCATCTCACCAAATATTCTCTATTTAACCGATGAGTACTAGGGAGTTCTGAAGGCTGAGAACAAGAAAGTCCGAATAACTCGTTTAATATTTGAGTTACGAAACAATGCAAAGAACAACAATTGTAGAACATCAACAGTTTTACGAAATTGGGTCTATAACATTTCACGATCGGACACATTATAACGGGGAAATTTTTAATTATTCTATCCCCCCTCTAAACCCCCACCATTCCAGGTCAGATTTCAGATTTACAGACTGATTTCAGAGGGATAAGTATCGAGAGTGATATAGATCAAATAAACATTTTCTAGACGAAAAAGTATATTAAAATCAATATTTGGTATTTAATTTTCAAATAAAGTACTATATTTTATAACAGAGTATTGCTTAAGTGACGTAAGTGGGAGTGGGGTTTTACTGAAGGCTGAAAACTACAAAATGTAAAATCTCGTCTCATTATTCAAGACAGTAAAAAAACGTATATAGCAATATTTATAGTATATTTAATTACAACAAGCTTGATTTAATACAATATTTCCATCTGACATATAATAACGGAGATATTTTGAATTTTCAGAATCGCCTAACCACTTGCTTGATCAAACAAAAAAAGCGACCACTGATGATTTTGATTTTCGCCACCTCCAATGGTAGGAACAATGGAGATTTGGGGACGTTTTTCGAAACCGCGTCATGAACATAACCTCAATAGCAGATTTCCCTTATGGTAAATATGCTAAAATGTAAATCATACCTGTGGTCACATAAGGCAATGAAACGCCGGCTCACACGGAGGAAGACAGGAGATATTGATCCGAAATAGAAAACTTTAGGAAAAAAATATTTGGTCGACAGTGAGCACCCTAGAATTGGTACACCAGAGGCAACAAGTGAAGTTTTATGGAAAACCTGGAATCCTTTGAGCCATGAAGAACAGATATCGGCGGTGTCTGGGGAAAGTAAAAATAACGGAACTGTCAGATTGTTCTAGAAGATGGACAAGAAAAATGATTAGAAATGAGAACGAGGAATACCCAATAACCGCGGTGACTGAGACCTGGTTCTTTAGAATCTGTAGTGGACTCAAGTATTTTTGACAATTTTAAGGTGGAAAAGACATACAAGAGATCGTCATAATATAACTGTTCAATGACTTAATCTTCTATCTTTATCCACTATCCTTGCGTATTGTTAGGTTAAGTACATATCGTAAAGTTTATAACAGTGGATTAATTGTACAAATCCCACCCACGAGCACTGAATATATTACCAAGGAAGAGATAGAAATGCTAAAGTTTTTTCAAGTTCGTTATACCATAAGAGGGAGATGTTAATACCTGCCGAGCTTATTTCTTTTGTGTCTATATTCTGCTAAACGTGTATAAATAGGGAACCATTACTCGGATTATAGATGCTAATGAATAAGGACATATGTCGAGGCGAATATTAACCTGTTTGCATAATGGAGCATTTTGCTCGTACTTGCCTCATAAGAAAGATCGTAAAACCTCTCCCTTGTTTATTGTCATAATAATATTCTACGAGGACTATTCATATCTGGACAGCGTGCTGGCTGACAATTAGAATCTGATTTGCATTCCTAGTGTCAATCGTAAAACAGGCGGGAACACGTGAGCATTTAGCCATTTTGTCTGTCAAAGGACATACATACTTCAAAGTATAAGCCTTTGTCTCTTGTGTACATTTGGTCAAATTACCTCAGACCCCTCGACACCACTTCATCACTCTCCCTCTACTCGCTCTGTCTTTCTATCATAAATTCTAAACTTAAGCCTTTCCTTCGCAATGGCGCCACATAGCAATGAATAGTTATGAATTACATCCAAATGATTACTAGGTATATTTTAGTTTTTTCTAGATGAGATTTTGGGTGTTTATGCATAAAACTCCTCCAGGTAAACTTAAGATAATTGGTCGAACAAGGTTTTCTTTATCAATATAATTTCACCGAGTAGCCTTAGTTGCGTCAAGTGGACATTAATAAATAAGTTTCAATATAATTTCTTGTGTCATTCGTTATCTATATATGCAATTAAAATGGATCGCCTTTAAATCTAATGGAATTATTAAAGTTATCATTTTATTTATATCTCTTCTCTTTATATATTTCGGTTGTTCAAAAATCCCATAATACAAATTTAGACTAAAATTATGATTAAATTTAGAATAAAAATATGATTGCCATACAGTATGAACTAAAAAAAAAAAGGTATCATTTGAACCATGATACTCCCATCTCTGAAATCCAGCAACGTCAATTACCTACTGCATTTACCAATCCAATATTTCAGGTTTTACAATAAAATTGGCCAATGGAAATGTAACATTCATGTGAAAGAAACTGTGTATTGAAGTGGAATTTAAAATTTATTTTAACCACAAATGAATATTCCAAGAATATTTTAAGATAGATCAAACGAAACTGTAAGTACATCCGTTTCTAGTTTTTCGTTGCAAATTGTAGAACAAATTAGGTAAGAAAGGGAATATAAATTTATTTTCTAACAAATGGCATTACAATTATTTTAGGAATACATAATCATTTATAAAGTGCTTTTTAGATAGCATTAACACACGTGACCTTATGATACTGTGCCTAATAAATTATTCTTACATTAGAAGCCGCAACAAGCCACGCAACATGACCACCAGAAGAAGCCGAATGGAAAATAGGCGAAATATTGTGGACTACCACAGCAATGACACCACTGGAGATTCGGCGCACCGGACAACTTAAAATATTCTTCTATATAAACAATTACAATAAGATTATTATAAAAAATTGAAATGGTATTACACAATATTATTGTTATTTAATAAAAAAATAATAGTAAAAGTTCTGTTTCTGGAATATGCTGGATGGTAGAGGAATCAATTGGTAAGGATCAATAAAAGGCCTTGTCCTCTACTGGTTTTTAATATTATGCACAGTGCATTTTCGTAGTCAACGCTTCATCCTCAGTGCCTGCTGATTAAAACAGTGTAGTCTGGACCACGACCGCCGGGGGTCGCCCCCCCCAGTTAAATGTAACGGGCCTTTTAATGGTAGATATATTTTGTCGGTTGGTATTATAGCACTAAATGACCCAGAACCAATTGAGACTCCTGGATTCGGGTTCCAAAGTTTTTCCTAGAGAGTGATCAATTCAACGCACAACTCCAAATAACCAAGGAGGACCTGGAACGATTTTTCTTCAGTAGAGTGACGGGACTCATTATACGAGGAAGTGTCAGTGGAAATTTCAACGGTGGTCAGCATATGCCTCTTGACGAGATGTAAGAGAGTCCTCTCGAAGGGCTGTATTCGCTAGATTCCCACTAATCTACAAGCGGCATGACAATCGCTCGCTCTGGTAGCGAACTTGCGAAATAACGTTCTCTCTTCGCGGAATCGAACCTGCATCCTGAGGTTAGTGGTAGATGTTCCCATGCCTGGTGGGCTTAAACTCAACTGATATAAACAAAAAGAAAGAAAAAACTGATATAACCTCTTCAGTGGTATGATACGTACGAATCTTAGCAATACAACGTTTTTTTAGTATTTTACATCGGGGAATGTTGTGGCCATCAGATAACTCACAAGTGCTTCATTTGAATTATAGTTAGTATTTTAACTGAATGGTTTATCAGCCAGGATTCTGTGGAATTCGAATAGTACTAGCTTTCATCCTTCCATCACATCCTCATATTTCGAAATCATTGTAAAAAAAAAAAAAAAAAAAAAATAATTTATTAAAAAAAAAAAAAAAAAAAAAAAGCATGTTCCTAATTCACCTGAGATTCCATGCCTTTGTTTATCGTTTAGCGATTTCCTTAAACGCCTCAACCTTTTTAGGTTATAATCTGGGACGGTCATGATCCTACAAAGGACCACATTAAAACAAAACCCATTGGGCCCGCTGTCAGTCTGCAGTATGAGCCTGAGTGGTGGCTTTCAGTGATACCTTTTTTACAACGGCAGATACCGGGCAATCTACACACGACGCCCGATGGCAGATGTGCTGCGTCCAGGACACAAAAGCGCCATAACCCCGAGACCATATCTCGCCGAGCTTTTAGCATGAAATGGATCTGGGTATCTAGCCTGTCGTCCCATTCTACGGCGAGTCGTGAGGTGAGAGATCACGCGCACTCTGCCCGCTATCGGCTGTGTCGCCCAGACTCTTCCCCTTGAAGGCCATCAGCCGACCAAGAAGAAAGCCTTTTAGCGCAAATCTAGAAATCATTTTTAGTCACGGGTTAAAAGGTCATGCGACACACACTGAATACCTCTCTGAATAACGTGAATCACATTTTTAGCAGACTTCCCTAAGAGGAAGTCAGCTATTGAGGTTGTACTCGTAATGGGATTTTCAAAATATTTCTTCAAATGTCCATCGATCCTACTTAGAAGATGACGAAAATGAGACACTTTCAAAATTTTATATCAATATATATTTGTTTTGTGTTCGGTATAAGAAATGAGTAATCAAGGGTTGAGTCTGAGATATGAAATGACATCAATCAGTAAGTAATAGCTCTTTTAGATTAACTATCAGCCAATCTATGTACATAAATATTCTTCTTCCCCCAATAAACTTATAATATCAATAAGTATCAGGTCATCTCAAAAAAATAAAAAATAAAAAATGGCCTGTTTTACAGCTATGAGAGAGATTTGTATTGCGTTAAGATTATGAAGTAAAAAAAATAAATACCATATAAACAATAATAAAAGAAAAAAAACAGTAAACTTTAGAAACCTAAATTAGGCATTTAAATACCTACACTTCCTCTTAATATCCTACTGAATAAAAATGTTGACAGTTTTATCTCTCATGGTTTTATAACAAGTAAATTGTGCAACAGGTATTTTATATACAAGCGCTACTTTCTTTCTGAAATTTAAAGGAAATATATATGTACCACAAAATAATCTATAACAATTATTAGTTTTCTTTAAGTGTCGACTGCATTAGTCAATCCTGGATACCATGAGGGCTTACTTTGTTTTTTTAGTTCATCTTTAGTTCCATTTGAGACATTGAACAAAAAGCGAAACATGTAGAACCGATTATTTAATAAAAGAAAATTAAATGATTAAGTGCTTTTTAGAAAATGTGACGCTTTGCGTATCAGTGATACCCTATTTTGAGGGCGTTACATTCTGAAACCCAAGCATCCAAAAAGCACATGCTGAAATTAACATCATGTCAAAGGTGACGTATCAGTAATATGTATGCTCCCAGTAAGTAAATAGAACCAGTACACTAAATAAGAACTAAATTTGCCAGAAAATATAAATTAAATTATGAAAAAAGGGATTATTTAAGGTAATAGTGCAAAGATAAAAATTTACTAGTGTCAAAATTTGAAAGTATGTTCCGTAAATGGAATATATAAAATCATGTTTCTGTATCAAATAACTTTGTTATGGATTGAAGAAGAGAGGTGAGTATGTATTGTATTTCAAATTGAATAAAGTTAAGTATATGAAGCTCACAATTTTGTGTCCCCTCACAATATATTTTATAAGCCCTTAATACTTTCAGTAATTTACATTTTCATAATGTGTGCACCAGAAAACCTGCCTATTTGGACGGGACTGGACAGAACCCAGACGGTGAACTAACCAACTTGAATACACTGCCTTATTAGTTTCAATGTCCCGTAAATATGATAGCTGGTGAGGTTCCACAATATTGTGTACTTGAAAAATCCGATTTGCCAACCTCAGTACACTCACAAACGACATCCAATAAATTAAGTTAGTTCCTTCCACCACTCTGAAAACTCCCTAAGAAAAGGGATTGATTATGGCTACAGTTGTTATTTTTTTTTTCAACATTTTAAAAAGTGCAGCAATAGTACTATGATGGCACTGTGGGAAAATGTGCAAAATATATTACCCACTATTTTCAAGAAAGTATAGTTAAAATTAGGTTTGATACTTCTGAATCCAAATCGTTTTTTGGCCAGAAAAGTGCATTAATGTCGTTGTTAGCGCACGAACGAGTTTCAGAAGACAGTTACTCAATTTAGTATCGTCCTGTCGTTCCTCGAGGACATGAAATAAACCCAAAAGTTGAGCAACACATAGGAAATATATTGAATTTAGAACACTTACACATTCCTTCAATATATTCGGACGTAAATAGTATATTTCATTACAAGGGCGGAAAGTGACTGTTTCCTATGCGAGATCGTGTTTTACGGCCGAGGCTGGAAATTAGATCGAGCATTGGAAACTCACTTTCCGCCCGAGTTATGAACGATACTTTACATCACGAGGCAAAAAATGCAAAATATAATTTAAACTCGTAATTATTAAGTATTATCATATTAAATGATTTGTTTTGCATTCTGTAGTATCGATTATTTCTGAACAGCTGATTTAGAGCACTAACCTGATACAAGTAACATAACTTTAATAACTCTTTCAAATTTTATAATAAAACTAAGTTAAATTAGTGTAATTATATTTTCTAATGATAAGTAATCGACCAATAATATCTTTAGTGCTTTAAAATAACTAAAATATAAATCGTTTTTCGAATAGAAACGCTAGCGTAACCTAGTGTTGGAAACTGTAACTTCAACTGATAGTATGTAAGTAAGTATAAACAAAGTGTTTCAAGTTATTATAAAAAGACCCACTTTCCATACTTACATACGGTAGCGAAAGTAACTACTTTCAGATCAGAGTGATGTAAAATCTATTTTCAATTTGATTATATTGGACGGTTAAAGGTGCCTACCATTCAATCAAAAAAAAAAATGTAAACCACTGACACATTCTCCAAAACAAATTAATGTAGTGTGAATATATGGACTACATTTAAACGCATATGAAATTGAATGGGAAGAAATGGAGGGGGATTTAGTTTGGAAGGCAGACGGATTGCGAGGTAGATGGGGGAGTTTTATTTCGGGGTGGATCTCCTGGTTTATGCTGAATTGTGTTGCTGCTCCCGCATTCTGCCGTGAACGACCTTCCGGAGAACTACAAATCTGCCGAGGTTTTTCGCTGATCCGACTTATCTCTGCCTTCAAGGGGTGACCTCGGAAACGTCACTTTGCCATTCCATCCTTCAAACAGATGCTTTGTTAGCAATCTCTTCATTCATAGAGTTACTAGAAAAACAATTATTTATACAAGTAAGTACTCAAAAAAGACGTGTTTCATTAACACGTTTCGATTCTATTGCAAAGTGTGTAATCTGGCATTAACGTTTGACCGCAAGTTGCAAAACCAATTAATACTACAAAAACATTTATTACATTATTCTATAATGCCACTTGCTATATTTGTGACACTTTTTAATGGTAAAACAATTTTGCAAAATCTACCAAACACATGCAAGTTAGTAGTAACTACTCTCCTTAAAGGAACTAGGCCTCTTCCATCACCATCCGTAAGTCCTCGTTCATGCCATTGGGCTACTCGGGCCTTCCTATTTTTAGCAGATTTCCCTTAAGGGAAATCAGCTATTGAGGTCGTACTCATGACACGATTTTCGAAAAATTTCCTCTAATGTCCATCGATCCTACCCAGGAGATGACGAAAATGAGGTCTGTTCAAATATAAATATATATATATATATATATATATATATATATATATATATATATATATATATATATATTGTAACGGTCGAGCCTGAGAGCCACCCCGTTGTCTCTATATCTATGAGATCCGAGTGACTAGTACTAGGCTTGAAACGAGGTAGCAGCACCTGCCAAGGGACGAGAGCGGACCCCTATGAGTCCAAAGGGCAATCTCCGAGGATTGGAATGCCAGTCGACTCCCAAGATGCAACAAGAGCGTAAGTGTTTCTTTAATTAGCTAGCCTAAATGTGCTATATCTCGGATTAAATAGATAAATTAGCTCTTATAGCAGAGATGGTGGAAACAAAAATGCTTGCCGTGCAATATAAGACCCGGAGAAGTAGCCGGTACATAGTTTAAATTTAAATATTAATGAAAAAGAATAAACCTTTCATTATAATATATATATATATATATATATATATATATATATATATATATATATAGTGTCTGTTAACACTCTAGCGGTCGCAATTTTTGTTTAATCGTCACCAAACTCGGTATTTAATCATTTTATGTAAAAAGGAAGATCAAGTTCGTTAACTGCTCAAATCGGACCAGTGGGAGGGGGGGTTTAGAGGGGGGATTTTCAAAAATTCGAAATATCTCCGTTATTATGCATCGATCGAAAAATTGTATATAACCAATCTTATTGCAAATTATATTTACTATAAATATTGTAATATACATTTATTCTCTATCTTGAGTATTAACCGAGATATTTGCATTTTTATGAAGGCCGCGTTCGGGTATTGTTCGGATTAGTTCGGCCGTTTTCGTAACTTCTCGGCTCAGCTACTTCTAACCTTACCTGTCGTTTCTAACCTTACCTTACCTTCCTTATTTTGTGTGATTTATGCAAATACGTTCTGTTCATCCGCCACCCCCCCCCTTCTTTAGTTTTTGTACTACTAAAATTTGAGTTATTAAAATATAAATTATTTTTACAATTCAGAAGCCGTTTCAGTTGGGAATTTATTAAAATTAACTGAAAGATTTCTTATTACCGTTTGTATTTACTCGTGGTGGGCTTTTATTACCAGTATGCAGATTTCTCTATTGTAAAACTTCACATGGGAAATCTGCTTAGTTTACGCAGCCCCTGCGTGACGGATATTTCTTAATCGAATAATCCATTATTTCTTAATCAAAAAATCCATTATTTCCCAGAATAGCAGTGGCCTCCTGTTTTCTGTTCTATGAATTACAGATTCAATGCCTTACACGATTTCAAGTCTTATCATGTTTTCGTACGTCAATAGTCGAGCTCTTCGGGAAAGGTTCTTTAGGGAATAGGGCCCTTGCAACCATTCTCGCTTCCCGAATATTTTAATAATATAGAACGCTGAAACGTAAACTCATCCGAAAAATCCCCCTATATAGAAGGGACGTTATTTATATTTTTTTATCGATTTTGTGAAATACTACTCCACCGGGCAATTCCCTTATGGTTCGACCAGTAAATGTACATCGTTGAATTTACTGCGTGTTCTGTTTCTACCAAGATTAGTTTATCTCTGATTGACACTTTTAGGGCCAGAATAATATATATACTAAATCAAAAATTACGTAACGTTTGTCGTATGCAGCAGCAAGGTCAGTTTACGTGAACAGACGTATGGTCTCAAATGGAATGTTCTCCACATGTGATGCCTATTTCATTGCATAGTCTGATGAACAATTCAACGGGAAACGTCTGTTGTTGTGACCCATGTCCATCCGTTGTTCGTTCCCGTAGAAAAACTATTATCTACTCTTAATAATAATTAATAACTTACGGTTACCTCCAGTAAATATCTATTTATTTCTTGTAATCCGAAAGAGGATATTTGAAATGTGTTTAAAATATTACGTCTGAAGTGATTTCCTTTTGGGGGAAATGAACTAATAAGCTCCTTGCATCAGTGAGTAATATGGCTTGAAACTTTGGCTTCAATTTCATGTTCATTACAATAATTTTATAAATTAAACTCACTCTTATTTTATTCCTAAGATATTTGTTTCATTATAAAACGAAAACAAATAAATTTACTTATAGGCATTATTCACAAGAGTACTTTTCTCTGGAACTCCTGTTCCTCATTAAATGTTTCGGGTACTAATTTAGTTTTTTATCTCCGTTGAAGAAATCGAATTTCTCGAAAACTATTTATTTCGTTTCATTTGGAATATATGATCTTCCTATTTCAAAACAAAGAATCTCTTCATTTCAAATGGAATCGTTTTTCCTTTATTGGCACATGATCTTTTGATATCGACCGTCATGTTCTGCAAATATGATAAACCTAAAAATAAATGGATTTAAATTCAGTTTATTTTTGGTTATTCAAACATTTACACATAAATACTGATGAAATAATTAGAGCAAATGATCTTCTTTCGGTCTTCAATGTTACAAGTTTACTTTAACAATAACGCCTGCAATGAGGATACTATACTGGATTGCAGAACAGAAACCAAAAGGTCAAGGTTCTGATTTAAATAAATATACGACTAAGCATTTCGACATCCACAAAGAGAAATATATTGTTTATCATTATTTCCACTTTAAAATTAATTACACAATCTATTTTGCAATCATACGAAAAATGGTTTTCATGCCCTAATGAGCTGTGAACCGCAATGATAATAACACCCGTAAACTATTATAACCATAAACTATTATGGCCAATATAAACTTTACTATCCGGCGTAAACCGAATGCGTTTAGCTTGAGGTTCGATCTCTCAGAGGGGGGTTAACGATGACGTATATAATGCGATAAATCACGTCTGCGTATTAGCGTTTAGTGAGCGTGCAATTGGCCAGCGATTATAGCCGCTTCATAAAGGCAGCTGGTAACGGCTACCGATAGCAGTGATACCACCCAGTGATCGCTTATCTACCGGCCATCGAGAACCACTCACTGTAATGGCAGGCAATTCACAAGGGCTTTAATGGTACCTGCTAATAACTATAGGTCTTCTATTCCAAGCTTTAATATATCGCCTCAAAGGGATGATTTCTTATAATGATTCACGTATGATAGCTATCCTTGTTACTGCTCTGATTCCCTTGGAATAATAGCAACGTCTTTCTAGCTGGTTAGTCAGTATTAATATACATAGGATACAGGAAATCGATTTATGCATCTGCTTTTAATTATTTTAGTCTGTTGCAGCTTTCAATAATCAGTCTAATTCTCAGAAGCAAGAAAAACAGAAATTAGCTATCATATAGAAAACTGTTAGATTTAAAGGACGTAATAATAATGTGTTATACTGTAAAGTTAATTGTGAGGAATGGGAATTATAATGCAATACATTTACCATACATAGATTCGCAAATTAAATGTCGGTTGAGTTTAAATTTAATGGATTTTTTTTTGTTCTTATTTTATTATTTTTTTTGTTTCATTTATTAATTTATTTGTAATTATCTTACTTATTGTAATGTTTTATTTTATTATTATTTGTTTTTTATTATATTTTGGGGGCTTAGGTTAGCCGTGTGAGCTTAAGAGTTGGCCTTAATCTCACATGGTAAATCTAGAGTGGCGAGTTCGATTTCCGCCTGGGCAGAGGAACTTATTTAATGACGGAATTCATAAAATAAAATCCTTAGTCCCACCCTGGCTAGAAAAGGGTGGTGACCTGTAGATAACCCGTCCCAATTAGACCTAGTTGCAAAAAGTGGACGTTAATAAATAAATAACAATAAATATATTATATTTGCGTAGATAGTCGATTAACGTGTATATATTGTAAAATAAAAACGCCTTTAAACATAATCATGTAATATGCCATGTGACAATGGAACATGTATTCAAATAAATAACTCCTCATAGGGTTACTATGAGGAGAAAAAAATAACAGTGTGTTATCAAAATTTAAGTATTCAATTAAACCTTATCAGGTGTTTCTATTGCTATGTAATTTAATCATTCATTTTTGTTTGATTAAGATTGTAGGACTAATTCTAGTGGTACCAAGAACAATGGGCTCACATTCACTGATGTTTTTTGTATATATAAAATATGCTTACATACACATTTGTTTTAATAACATTAATTGTGGCAATTAAGGATAGTTTCATTATTTTAGGCTCTGTATAATTACTGTCTTTCAAAATGGGTTATTTTATGTTTTAATAATTGGTGTATTTATTTAAGTTGATAACTTGTTTTTTAATTATTTATTAACATACACTTATTGCAACTAAGGCTAATTGGAACAGGTTACCACCCTTTGCTAGCCAGGGTGGGGACTAAGGATTTTATTTAATGAATTCCGTCACTAAATAAATTCCTTTGTCCAGGCGGGAATCGAACTCGCCATTCTATAATATAACCCTGAGATAAATATAAGGCTCAAATTATACTTAAGTGAATGTGCTAATTAGGAGGTAATAATTGCCTTACTTTACAAGAATGTATAGTTAATAAACTAGCTATACTACTTAGTAATAATAATACTATAATAATAAGTAATTAATTATATATTTTTCCATATATAAACAGACACAGATAACGAAATATGTTATGTAACCAATATCATTAAGCACCATTCTCTGCAATGACTAAACTACACGTGTTGGTATAACTGCTACATTAACATTATAACTTGCGATTTGCTAAGTATAACAAAGAAAAATTTTCTATTGAGATTGTCGTCAAGAAGTGGTGTTTCAAAAGCTGTTCGACAATTCACTATTCCAAAGTCATAAATAAATATACATTTATATAACTACTTTTATAAAAACTGAGTGTGTAAATATTTAAATTCTCTTAATCTCAATTAGTATAAAGCCCCAAATTTAAGATTAACTTTACCTTATGTCATGGGTGCTTATCTCTTATATCCTTTGAACCATTATTATTTTGAATCGGCCCTTTAGATAAGAGCCCCATAGCTTTATAGAGTAAAAGGGAAGCGAAGTTGTAATCCCGCCCCGGGCTCCATCAAAGAGACCTTTTTGGCGGGAGTGGGCCTTCCTTATCAGTGTGCCTATAACCCTGACCACCTGCTGATAAGCAGAGCTTCCCACCTGACTGAGGTTTAGGGCACTTTTACTATATCTAAAATCCTATATGATGAGTTTCAATAGCACTTAAGTGATATATCTGAGTTGCTATATCACTTTTGTTTACGTAGGACAAAGTTGTTGATTAGAAGTATTGTTGCAACGGGCACGATTATATATATATATATAAATTATTTCCTTCATAAAGCAACCCTAGTGGAAGGGAGTTTATTAGCCACACCTCCCGTACAATAATTAGTACATAACGTGTGCTTGATACATAACATTTTTTTTTAATTATAAATAAAATAAAATATTTGTACAATAAAATTATTTACAACAGAAAGACAAAGAAAACCAAAAACAAATTTTGGATTCAATGATGAATAATTAATTAATTTAACTGTATTTCAGTTTTAAATAGTTTAGGTTGTTATAGATTTCTTCAGCAAATTGTTTTAATTGTTTATCGTGTTTATAAAATAAATGTTTTTCCTCAACAGGCCAATTATCTTGTCGGCGTTTTAATTGGGTTTTAAAGTTTTCTCTTTAGTCCGTTAGTAGTCTGCAGTCATAGGGCAAGTGACTGTATGTTTGTTCAGTAGTAAAGTCGCAGTAACAGTTTGGTTGATCTGTTAGGCCAAAGCGGTTAAAATAAGAATTTGTTGTTCTGTGTCCAGTTAATAATTGTGTCAAGTAAAAGTCTGTTGATATTACTTTTTATCCTAAGTACTCTTTAATGTCTGGAATAGCTTTAGATGTTGTCCTTTCGTAGTCATATACCATTTCTTTTGCCATGTGTTAATTGTGTCTGCAATTAATTGTGTTTTTAAGTGTCATTTTGTTATTGTCATTCTGGAATTTTGGTATTTTTTGACGTTGATTTTGCAGATAAATCAGTGAGATCATTTCCCGAAATTCCAGAATGCCCTTTGATCCAGCAAAAGTGTATGTGTGTATATATATATATATATATATATATATATATATATATATATACATATAATCAAAGACACTTAAGAGGTTGAAATTTGTTTTTGTGTACATTTCGTACCCTTTCGGTGTTTTTACTGACAGTAATTGATCACTGCAATTTTAATTAGTGGAAATGGCGTGGATAAGTCAATTTTAACATTCATTCTTTAAGGAAGAGCATCTATTAGGTAATAATCACTACACGAAATTTCAAAAGTTTCATCAAATATCCACCAATCCTTACTTATAGATACGAATTTGAGGCCCGTTCAAAGTTTAATACATAAAATAATATATAAACATATATTTGCAGAGGGTGTAAAGATTGGAAACACTATAAAAAAAACCATAGGAAGACTTTGTCTTTGTGTTTTATGAGAAGAGTGCTGCCAAAAAATGGTATGGTGTGGTAGTGGTGGGCCTGTTTAAATTTCTGTGGTTGAGTATGGCTGTGTTTCTATATCCTTATTTTTAATGCGTTTACTTTTCGGGTAAGTGGCATTTCACGGATTGTAAAACCAAAACACTGAATGTATGTCAAATTCTATTTAAAAAAAAAATAGATAATATTCAATTCTAACTCAACATTTATGGCCCTTTGCACAAATGTACTTTCTTCATTTATTTTACATTGCAAATGGTTACATAACCTATGTTGTAGAATACAGTTATTGTGTTTCACGTTTCTGTAACTAACTAATTATTTTGACTGCTTATTTTTCAGACTTCATTAGCCCCTTCTCTTCTAACCGAACTTGTATATTAAGCTGTAAATTCATAATGTTAATTTTCTTATCTTCAAACCACTTGCGAGAGGCGTAGTGTTTGGCGATCTCTAATTCGAAGGAGTAGAATTAATAGATATAATCTTCATTTCTGTCTTAGAAAGTATAATACTTGCTTAAATATATCCGTGACCCAGTATAACATATTGTGTCCTCAAGCTATGGCTATTTAAAATCGAAACCCCATTACTTAAATGGTTTGAAACATCCGATCTCACTTCGAGTTATGGTTAATGGTGGTGTACAGTTATTGCCCTCTGAGGTTTGAAAATGTATCTATGAAGTTAAAGAGCTTATAAATGAAAATGGTTTTCTGACTTTTACGCTTAAATAAGTTATGTTACGATTTTTTAAATGAATAATAGAAAGGAGCTGTATCTATTTTACAGTTATTAATGCGAGCTGAAATCTTTGATCTGGCGATCATAAATTATAATCTACTGATTAAAAAATGCATTACACCAATTCAAAATAACAGAAACAAATGTACAGAATTCCTAATATTCAGTTTAAAATACTTGTTCTATAGTTTGACACAGCTGCCTGGTGAAACCTCAGAACTAGTGAATAGGATTAAACCAAGGCAAATGTTATTCATTTAATCACAATGTTAGAGAATGAGTAAGAACCTTAAAAAACATGTAACCTTGTAAAATTATAATCTAGCTCTCAGACTGGAAGAAACATTGGACTGCAGAGAAACTTAGTGGTGTAAATCAGTATTTTTCTTAATTAAAATGTATTCAAAATTCAAAGATTATAGTAAAAGGTTCTTGTTTTGAACAAAAAGTAAATTCAGAATGAATGCTATTTTCATTTATTTATTTTTATTATAATCGCATTTCGCAACAGAGGCAATTGAGCGGCTTATAAGTTTACACATTTAAGTAATTATGTTCATTTGTGCATATATTTTCAGATTTGTCCTAATTAGCATTTCTTTTTGTTTTAAGCAGTGAAGTATGGCGTCTATGTACTGGCCACAGTCATACAGCAATTGAGTCAAAGTATGTGGTAAGTCTGTGAGTACTTAGGTAACAGCCTGTTAGTATATGTTTTATTGTAAGTCTACAGTTACAATGTTGGGAGTGGGATTTATCTTCTCCATAATGTAAGTAAGTGTCTATCAGACATGGTGGTCAATTCTTAACAAGGTTTAAGAATTGGCCACCATGACTACTACTTCTCTTCTATCATTTTGAGGAAGGTCATTAACGAAGTAAATGTTCAAGTTTTCTTAGTTTGTGGCCAGTAGTAACAAACCAAGATTTCTCCATGAATTTGGTTTGAATATCTGCTTGGTGTGTGCAGTATGAGTATGCTATTTAAAAATCCCGTCACGCAGGGGCTGCGTAAACAAAGCAGATTTTCCACGTGAAGTTATACAATAGAGAAATCTCTATACGAGAGCCGAACAGTTACGGCAACGGGCGGAACTAGCTTTAGGCGGGAAACTCAGTACTCCTCTATCGGCCCAAATTAAATAAAAATGCAAATATCTCGGTTAATATTCATGATAGAGAATAAATGTATAGAACAATATTTATAGGAAATGTAATTTACAATAAGATTGGTTCTATGCAATGTTTTGATCCGACGTATATAAACGGAGTTATTTCGAATTTTCGAAAATCCCCCCTCTAAACCCCCCCTCCCACTGGTCCGATTTCAGCCGTTAACAAACTTGATCTGTATTTTTACATAAAACGACTAAATATCAAGTTTGGCAACGATTAAACAATAATTGCGACCGCTAGAGCGGTAACAGACAAATATATATATATACACTCAACCGCAAAAAAAACCGGACACTTAGATTTAGTCTTATAATTTTGTTAAATACTTTTTATATATATATATATATATATATATATATATATATATCTTTTTAATTAAAATAATTGGTTAATCTATAGGTCATTTAAACAAAATCTGCCAAAAGTGAATAATTTTTATTGATTATTTACAAAAAAATACTAAATAAAAAAAAAGAAAAAGATAAATTAACACATTTAAAAAAAAAATTATTCTTCATTTTTATTACAGTGAATGGTAGACTTCGCTACCCCAAGCGTTTCGGCAATGTAACGTAAGCTCCGGCATTCCATCTAAGTTTGAAAGACCCATTATTCTGAAACGAAATAAACATAAAACATTAATTCAAGAAAATGCTGGTTTAATAATTAAAGATGTTTAAATATGCGAAAAACTACTTACAGTTTAGAATAGATCAACTTCATGACAAATAAGTCTAATCTGAGTTTTATCTAATTGTTTACTAATCCTGAAGGAATTAGTTCAATGGACATAGACTCTAAATTCTCTGTAATAACTAGAATACCCACATAAAGAAAATTAGCTTTTAATACGACAAAAATGAAGTGTTCGGTTTTTTTTGCCGTTGAGTGTAGTTTTGAACGGACCTCATTTTCGTCATCTCCTAGGTAGGATCCATGGACATTTGAAGAAAAATTTCGAAAATCGCGTCATGAGTACAACCTCAATAGCTGAATTTCCTCGAGGGAAATTTGCTAAAAGTCGAATGAAGTTACACTCCATGGCTGACTTATTTTCTATAGCGTCAACAAAAAAAATCTCATTATTGGAAAAGCAGTAATTTTGGCTTACTATGTTTCTCAGCTGTCCAATTAAAGCTCTAAACCTTGTACAACTGCGGGTTCTCTACTCGGAAGTGTGTAGACAGACGACTAAGGCAGTATTCATGGACACCTGTTTTATTATTTATTCCAAGAGGTCTCTCTAGAGTTGCTTCTTCTCGGAATGTGACTCCGATCGAAAGGGTCAATACAATCAAGGGAAGAGACCCACATCCTATCAGGCTTCGGGGAAACATTGTCACGGGTGCCTGCCTCTCCTTCTTTATCGGCCTCCTCCTCCTTTTCCCCCTTCCTTAATAAGAGCCGAGGCCCGCATATCCACAAGGATTTGCACATGTATGTGGCCTTTGGGAGTTATTGCACTCCTGTCATTTGCCTCTCCCGGCCTAAACCAGCCGGAGTTTAAACTCATTTCCCTCTCTAACTCTCATCTGAAAGTCAATTCTCTAAGAGTCCAATATGCTAAAGAAAAGAGTTTAGAGAGAGATAGTGAGATTCTTTTAGAGTTAGGATCCCTCGCCCATATACTAACACTGTATTTAAAGAAGAAGGGAAAAAGTGGAGTGGAAAATGCGAGCAAGAAAACGACTCTATGAGACCCGAGGGATTTTAAAGTGGATTGGAAAATATCCAGCAACCCCCTTCGTTTTCTTTACTTCCGCAATAATCAGGACTCCACTCAGTGGAAATGTTCCCCACTATGCTCTGCCTTGTTTAGTTTCAGATTGACTGAGTAGAGAATTAAAAGGGTTAGAGCAATTCAGATTTTATATTGAATGTCATTCCGATTCACGGATACAGTCTGAGTAGATTATATAATAATATCTGCTTTTGAGGGGCATATACTTTGCACATACTTGATCGTCTGTTATAAGTTATTTTAATGCTTTTTTTAACGTAAAAAGTAACCAATTGAGGTAATGAACACCATTTTGAATGGGTCTACTAATATGGCCTACACCACTATCAATTCAGAAGAATAATACACCCGCTCTGCAAAAGCCCATCTTCATTTTTCCAGATATAATGATTAGTTTAACTCTGAAATCTAGAAAAAAAAAAATCTTTTGGTCAATATCTCATCCAAAATATTGTTTCCATATCCCTATGCATCATCGACTGTGCTAGAGACGGACATTGTAACGGTTCTTGTTACAACTGTAAAACTTTACGAGATATAGTATTGCACTTTGTGAAATTTCCTCTACATCACTAATTACTAGGTGCCATTGAGCTGATTAATAGCAGAAAATAAAAATTAATTAACACATGGTGCTGTGTAGTGAAAATCCCTTAACATTAATCTTAATTGTAATAAAAACTTCTTAATCTCCTTGTTGTTGTTATTTTACATAAATGATTACGGTACTTGACAATGTTCTTGAATTTTAATATAAACGAAGATTTATTTCCTTTTAAAAGATTTTTGTTTCATCGTTGCCACTTCATGCAAAACTAAAGGTCAAGCTTGACTGTGGTTGAAGTCGGACCAGTGAGAGGGGGTGGTTTAGGGAGGAGGTATTTCTAAAATTCAAAATATCTCTTTTATTATGTGCCAGATCGAAAAATAGTGTATAAGCAATCTCATTTGCGAATTCAAATCCTCGTAAATGTTGTTTTATATATTTTTTATGTAACTTGAATATCAATGGAGATATTTGCATTTTTTAGTTTCAAGTTTTCAGTAAACCACTTTCATACGATTTTAGTTTTGAGTAATTGAGTCACCGAACATCTTATATTCAGTAACTATTTCGATTTCTATTTACAACGTGTTTTTCGGCTTTTTTTTGGGGGGGGGAAACAGATAATAAATGGTGAACTCAGATTATTTGCGCGTCATATACCAGCCCGTGGAAAACCTGCCTAGCATATGCAACATATGTGTTTTTGTTTGGTAATGTTGTAATATAGAACATTTTCTTTTAATAACCAACATTCATTTCGCTGAAACAATGTTTCAAGTATGCACAAGTTAGAAGAAGTGGACTCCTTTATCAATATTTCATTTAGCCCATATGAAACTTAATCTCTCAGCTGTTGATATGTTCTGCATAAGGCATTCGCAATAAATAATATGGAATGATGACGAAACACCGCATTAGAACAGGGACGAGACCGACTAATGTGCATTGTTGCTGTATTGCACTAAGTGTGTTATTGGCTGCAAATGTTGAGACTGTTGCAATCTGCAGCAATTGCATTGCCAAGGAGAACGAGCCTCGGAGGTCAAGGTCCCAGCTCCGTTCCACTCACTCCCTTCAAACTTGCCAAAGTCATATTCCGGTCATTTCTCTTAGGACGAAATTTTAGGAGAATTATTAATTCTTATTTTATTTTACCTTCCCTTCTCCTTGGAATTGCATTTAGCGATTTTTTATTTTGTTGTCTTGACTAAGTGTTTTACTCATTTTATTGTTCGAAGTATACCCGATAAGGGCTCGTATTGTCTTGCCGTAGTGCCCTTTCATATTTCACGCTCTTATATCTTCAAAACAGTAGAATTGTGTCCAGAAAATGTTACACACAAATGTATAATGTACGGCAATCATTCTCTTAGGACATTTCGCTCAAGGGAAACTCTCGACGCGATTTTCGAAATGTTTTGTTAAAAGTCTATCGATCCTACCAAGTAGATATCGAAAATGAGGTAAAATCAAAGTTATATATGTATGTATATATTTGTCTGTAGCAGCCCTAGGGTCGCAAATTTTGTATGATCGTTACCAAATCGATATATAAGCGTTTCATGTAAAACTGAAGAAAATTAGATAGATCTCCGAAACTATGATCGCTGCA
>CM032229.1:57785000-57812500 GCA_019009955.1 Riptortus pedestris
ATCCTTTAGGAAGAAGGACAATTGACTGTAGAATATAATATAAAATTATGCAGTTGCACCACTCATAAACACCATTATTATGCCATATTCCAAAGCGAAAAGGAAATCAAGGAGTAAAATCGTAAAGAGTCCTTAAAAGAAAAAAAAGAACTGTAAGTGAAGATCTTTTATTTTCATGGACAAATGGACAGGTTCTATCCTTGACGGTAAAATATGGAAATCTACCTCTATTTCCACGTTCTATTCACTGTTCATGATCATTGTCAGCCTGATCGTTTAACTGCTGATTCCGAGATGATTTATCTGTCCTTACACTATGAAAATTTATGAGCTGGACAATTAGATGGGCTTGAGAGGTTATTTTCTGTTATTGCTCGACAATTTACAACTTATTGGTGGGATTCCTCATACAGCTCAACAATCATGCGCGCACATGCTAACTCTTTCATTCAAACCAGGTGTGTGGTTGCGAGAATGTGTGTAAGAAAGATTCACTAACATTTACCAGAATATTTTGTCTGTCGCATAGATAAATCTATTACAGGAACCGAGTTCTCTCTTTATAAAAAAAAAATCTCCGTTTTGTTTTAATCTGCGTTATTTGTGTTATTAATGTGTTGTATTATTTAGGGATGTGTGCTACACATCTTCTTCAAGGAGACTAATGAACTTGGTAGGGAGAGTCAGTGCAAAGTGTATATGTTCGTCTTGGTGTTTGAGTGAATGTTTGAGAGCGCAAGCAATATTGCATGTAGTTCTGCAGAGTATATACTAGTCACACGTCCAGTTGTTAAATGCCGTAAGTCTATTTGTACAATTACAGCAGCTCCTGTTCCATTTTCAGTTTTAGATCCGTCACAAGATTATAAAGGAAGCCCGAAAAGTAAAACACAATATTCAGTCTTCTAGTTCTTTATTCAGTAAGCATCATGACTGAAAACAATGATACACGACCTAAAAGTGATAGAAAAATACTACTAACTAAATGAGCCTTCCAAAACAAAAGTAGTATTTCTAAGCATAAGAGTAAGTAATAAAAATTCCGTCACGCAGGGGCTGCGTAAACTAAGCAGATTTCCCACGTGAAGTTATACAATAGAGAAATCTCCATACGAGAGCCCAGCAGTTTAGGAAACGGCCGAACTAGCTTTCGGCGGGAACGAAGCAGCGGCCATAGCTCGTCCGTTACACTTAATAAAAATGCAAATATCTCGGTTAATATTCAAGGAAGAGAATAAATGTATATAACAATATTCATAGTAAATTTAATTTTTAATTTGCAATAAGATTGGTTCTATACAATTGTTTGATCTGACGTATGCTAACGGGAATATTTCGAATTTTCGAAAATCCCCTCTCTAAACCCCCGATTTCAGCCATTAACGAACTTGATCTGTCTTTTTGCATAAAACGTTTAATATATAATTTTGAACGGACCTCATTTTCGTCATGTCCTGAGTAGGATTGATGGACATTTGAAGAAATTTTTCAAAAATTGCGTAATGAGTACGACCTCAATAGCTCAATATTTCTCAATGAATCTGAAAATCAGGGGTTGTGAAATTACTAATTTGTATATATTCAATTGATGTGTACAGCTCTTTTAAATTTTGAGAATAATTCATTTAAAAGAAATTGATGATACTTAAAAGAAAATGTAATTTTTCATAGTGAGTCTAATATTGAACGTTGGCGATAAAGTGCTAAAACAAACCTTTTTGAACACAATGTAGAATGCTCGTCACTATAATTGGAATCATTATTTTAATTACCATAACAAGCAAGGTAAACGCAGTTTGTTGAATCGCCATTTAGTGCGTTTTACCTAGAAAGTCTTATCTTAAAAGATTTTCTTTGATTTTTTATTTACATGTATACTCTTGTTTTTCTTAGTTTATTGGCCTTTTTTAGTCTTCTTGTTTTTTTATTTTCTATTATCTTTTTCGTTCAATTCTTTTTTTGAGGGAATTGCAGTGAAACTCAAGTAAACATATTTTAGCAAAATATTTTTATTTTAGCAAAAAATAACGAGTGAAACATAAATATCTTTGTTCACCTGAGAGAAGTCTGCCAATACATGTTTAAATCATTCTACTATTATTAAAACATCAGGCAATGCTACTTATATTATAATACAAAAGATTAGTATTTTACAATTGGTTGTAATGTCAGTCTCTATTTTCCTTTTAAGATCCTGATGATTATCTGTTGAAAGGTGAATATTATCCGATCACCCAATGTGAGTAATTTGATTTCTTTTATCCTTTTTTATTAGCATTATGAGTAAGAGGCCTGATGACGGCTTCCCCCGTCTGATGCAACCAGCCAGCGTGGCACCACGAAGAACAGATAAGCTTGACCAACTGACGTGGCTCTTGTTTTAGACCGATTTGTACATTATCTTGCTTTATTGCGTGTTTACTTTTTCTTATGTAATAGCTACATTTAAACATTATAGATAAGTTATCAGTTACATTATGATGATTTAAATTATCCCCATTATTTCGTTATTGTTCCTTGTTAAACATTGGCTGAAAGAAGCAATACGGATCACTGATGTTCACAGATGAAATTGTACAGTGAACGTGTTATCATCACTTTGTTCACGAGCATTAATTTCTTGTAATCTGCATAGTTATGTAGCAATTTTCATTTAACATTAAACTAACTTTTAGGCCCTACAGTTCTTCCAGGATTTCGGTCTCTGCAGCCTTGAGCTTTCAATGCGTTTTTTTACTTAAATTAAAGTGCTTTTGCATTATCAAGTCCTTTCTGATACCATTCAACCATCTATGACTGGGCCAGACTATTCTTCTCGTACCATCCCAACCACCATACAATAAAAATACATTCTTCTGTGGAACTAGCTGATCTTCCTTAACATTGCGGAACGAGTACAAGCTTCCCTTCTCAATGATGTAGATGATCTATTATTTCTGTTAGGGAGTGTTATGAATGATTGTTGTGTTTATACCTCTTTGGAATATTTATATCTCTCTTTATAGGTTAAGTGTAAAACATATGTTTTGCAGATTTAGAAGGCAGGCTTTTGTTCTTAGACAGTCATGAGTTGAGTAATAAAGGGATACAGAGAGATACTGATTAAATATTCTATACGTTCTTTTGTGCTTAAGAACATGGTGTCAGGTGAATGCTAACAATTGAAGTATTTCAGATAATAGATGACTTTCCAAAGAAGAGACTTTTTGTGAACTTATCTGTTCCTTCCTAAACTGGCTTGAAAACACTGAAGTCCCTGCTTGACAGTGGGGCAACCTGTAATGGCATAGGCTTAGATACCTTGAAGAAACTATTTGGGCCCTCGTCATCGATTAAACTACAGCCTAGCAAGACAATTTTGGCGTTTTATGGAGAAGAGTCCACAACTGAGGAACAAATTTGTCCTCAGGACAAATAAAAATTTTTGTCATTTGGAAAAAAAAAAAAGAAATATCGCCTTAAATTTGAAGTGATCAGCACACAATATAACCCACTTATTGGAACAGAGGATTGCCTGCGGCTGGGGCTGATTTCCTTGGACGAAGGTGTTTCCCGACTTATAGTGTCAAATGATACGAAATTGATATTGTCATTATTTCCAGATATAGGCCAAGGACTAGGTTGTTTTCAGGGATTGCACGACATAAAATTAGATGAGTCTATACATCCAGTTGTTATTCCTCCAAGAAGATACCCTGTTGCATTGCGGGAAGAGAAACGGCAGAGAGCCGACAAAGCAGCCTATGACCGTGGTGCTCGACCGCTTCCTCTGCTCCAGGTCGGGCAGATGTTCTGGGTGAGGAAACTCCCGCAGGTTCGAGGCGATCCTTGGATGGAAGGCATCATAGTCCAGAAGGAAGGGGAGAGGAACTGTGTCGTCGAGGTGAGTGGCGGCGGGAGGTACCTTCGTAATAGAAGGTTCATCCGTACATAAAGAAGAGGTTTTTCCTGCCGCACCTCATCTTCATGAAGAGGGAGTTTATTGAAGGATTGTTGTGTTTATACCACTTTGGAATATTTATATCTCTCTTTATAGGTTAGGTGTAAAACACATGTTTTGTAGATTTAGAAGGTAGGCTTTGTTCTTGGGCAGTCATGAGTTGAATAATAAAGATATACAAACTGATTAAAGATTCTATGCATTGTTTTGTGCTTAAGAACAATTTCGGTGAGTACTCACTACTACAAATGTCGTCATGAGGTGTCTTTTCTTCCTTAGCAACAGATATGTATCTGCCACTTTTCACAACTACAGCTGATCTCATAAATATTTTGTACTCATGTACCTTCCCATAGAGGTTCTTAATCCTAAGAGGATTCTACAGACCATAGATCCTTCTGGAGTTTACTCAACTATCGCACCCAGATGTCTAACAATTCTGCGGCTTGATAGTGAGAACCATCTCCCCTCTTCCCTTCCCAAACCCATTGGACCTCCAAACTGCGTCTGGAGATTTTCCTCTTTTACAGCATCAGTCAATAGTACCTCTTGTCAACAAGCTGTCGGTACAACAAGAGTTTAGTGGTCCCG
Source organism: Riptortus pedestris (assembly GCA_019009955.1). Classification (NCBI taxonomy): domain Eukaryota; kingdom Metazoa; phylum Arthropoda; class Insecta; order Hemiptera; family Alydidae; genus Riptortus; species Riptortus pedestris. Next base: position 57,789,532 of record CM032229.1, read on the forward strand.
TTGTTTACGGCACACCCAAGATATTTCTGAGGTATGAAATACTCCCCTAAGGGAAATGTTTATCCTTTCATACTGTATGACGAAAACGAGATTCGTTCAAATTGATTAAAGTCAGTGTGTCGCTAATTATTCTTTCATAAAGTTTTAAACGAAAAACTACTGGGTTATCATCGCCTATCTAAAATAATATCTAAAACTCTTGATCTGGATAAGTACCTGAATTTTGCGAGTAAATAGGGTTTATGTACGTTTTAATATTGTTATATCCTAATTTATATATTTATATCCATTTAAATGATTCATTTACAATTTGGCAATTCTTTTAAATTAAATTATTTATTAACGTCCACTTTTTGCAACTGAGACTAATTGGGACAGGTTCTTTACAGGTAACCAACATTTTTTAGCCAGGGCGGGATTTTATTTAATGAATCGCGTCACTAAATAAATTCCTATTTCCCAGGTGGGAATCAAACTCGCCACTCTAGGTTTATAATGTGAGATTAAGGCCAACGCTTTAACTCACTGGCTAACCTGAGCGCCCTGACAATTCTTACACCTATTAATAGTTAATCATACACTATTAACAATTGTAGGAACATTTTTTTTTAAATCTTATTATTTTTTTCATTACTTTTCTTTATTTAATTCGTGAAAAATGAAATATATATATATATATATATATATATATATATATATATATATATTTCTTTTTTTTAGTACTTTTTTTTTCATCCAAATGAACATACATGTTCCGGCCGTTAACGACCCCACCACCATCACCCCTCAGCTATGAGCCCTCCAGACAGTTCGGACTTGACCTCTGCCAAGTGCAGCTAAGTGAACCTTCCCACTCATCCAATACTATTTTTTGAAATAAAAACGACACGTAATATTTACGTATCAATACTATTAACCGCAACTTTTTGGCACGTAAAATTTACGTATCGCTACTAATAACCGGTTTTTATGCCATAACTTAGTTAATATTATTCTCAATTTATTTTCTTCCAATTTATTTTTATATTCTAATTTATTTTCTCTTAATGTTTTAAACTTTTATTTTTGTATATAAAAAAGACAAAGATGTATAGAAAGAATGTAAATAATCTGTTTATAGTTTCGGAAAAATGGAGAACAAATATTCAATGGACGAAGAAATCAGAAATTTGTTGAAAGAACTCTCCGATGAGTCAGATGGGGAAAATGACAATTATGAAATAGATGGATATGGATACGACAGCGATGATGATCTGGAGTATTCTCCAAGTGATGATGAGGTTGAGCCTTCGGAAATGATTGCAACACAGAGTGGGCTAGATAGCGATGAGAGTGAGAAAATTTTAGAAAACATTAAGGCAATCGAAGAAAGAGAAGAAACACTGAGGCAAACCTCTCAACACCACAATATTGACAGATCAGTAACAAAAAATGTAGAAGGTGGGGTTGTGTTTCGTTAGAATGGATATGAATGGAGCACACAACCTCCGGAACGTGTTTCGAACAAAGCGCCTGAAAGGAATGTCGTTCCTTATATTATTAGATATTAATGTAGATATAAGTTAAAGATAAGTGTATGTTTTAATAAAATAAAAAAATAGTTACGAACTTTAACAAATTTTGAATAATTTCACCAATTACCAGTTGCACTCGTAAAATTTACGTAGCAATGCCATTAAGCAGGAAATAATATCACTACCATTCTAGGGTTAATAAATTAAGATTCGTAAAAAAAGAAAACAAAGTCTGAATTTTTAAAAACACTATGTCAGTCAGTCTCTAATTAAACTTTGACGATGAAACAGCCATAGTTGAACATTTTATTTTATTTTTCTATGTCTGTTATCCATTCGATTCCTTTTTAATTGTCTATTCATTATAGGGAATTACATACTATTTAAATCCCACTTCTTCCTTATTAGTGTAATTATTGTACAGAAGACATTGATTGGTTTATAAGTAAGAATGGATATTAAACTCTATCTTTTATATTTCAATTCTGAGATTAGTCTTTACAATGGGACGCAAAGGAATTTTTATAGTAAGTTGTGCAAGAGTAGAATATAAGTTTTCGAAAAAACCGTTAAAAGAAAATAAATTGTAACTAACGCTTTAAAAATCTATATTTATTTTGTCATTCAGATAATAACATTAACTTTCAATTTTCTCTACATAGTTATAGGGGTGAAAAAAAATAAATAATCATATTGTTCTCTTCCATTGACCTAATAAAAATAAGAATAACCTTGGTTTTTTTTATGACTTAATAAACACAAAATACTTCAATATTTGGGCAGGATAAACGTTTTTATTTTTAAACGACTGCAGTAAATTTAAAATAACAGTCTATTCAATTAAATACTGCCTGAAGGAGTAAGTGTGCTCTAGTTATTTTCTATGTGTGCCAATTTAAAATCCAAATTGTTAATATTGAAAAAAGTAACCGCCCCCGGGTGGGCTCGAACCACCAACCTTTCGGTTAACAGCCGAACGCGCTAGCCGATTGCGCCACGGAGGCTCTGCTTGTTGCGCAACAAGGTAACCTCCCAACAAAAAAAGTATCGTGCTTTTTATATATATATATATATATATATATATATATATATATATATACACACACACACACACACACATACATATACACCAGGTCAAAAACGTCTCCATATACTTACATCTGTCTTAAAAAATATAATTACTGAGGAATTTTCAGGAAAAAAAAAGTTGTTATGGCCCAAATTTATATTTGAAGTAAATAATTACCTTTGATAATAATTTGTTAACTTTTACAAATGTATGTTTGGATGTACGTAGAAATTAAACAAACTGCGTATCAAAGCAATCTTAAAAATATATCAGAAGAGCAGTTCACTGTTTTAATAATTTATATTTCCTTCCATTTTCTCTAATAACTTTAATCAAACGACTTTTCATCGTACCAACTAGTTTCATGGTTACTTCTGGCTCAATTGAATTCCATTCTGAGATTATAGCATTTTTAAGCTCATTTTTATTTAACATCTCGTTTTCTGAATCGTCTTCTTATTTCATCCCATAAATGCTCAATTGAATTAAGATCGGGGCTCTGAGGTGGTGAATAAAGTTGTTTTAAAAATAATTCCTTGACGAGTGTGTTTCGGATCATTATCCTATGTTGATCTGTTTTACCATCTATGTATAATAAGCTACTTACTCCTGAAGTACTCATGCACCCCCACACTAGCCCGCTTCCTCCCACATGTCTGAAGGTTCTTATGATGGCACCGCTTTTCCTCCAAACACAAGTCCTCCCACCTGAATTTTGATTAGTTGCTGAAAATAATGGAATCCCAAAACGTTTGCTTGCAAATTCTAAGTGTTTCTTCTTGTTTACTTTGCTGATCAGTGTTTTTTTTCTTTTTACACAACCATTATAACCATTTTATCTTAGAACAGCTCTCACTCTTTCGGGCACAACATTCACATTATAAAGACTTGAAAGCATACCTGTTAATTTAGGAGCACTAGATGGCTTTTCCTTTTTTATTTCAAAATCCCTCTTCTACCCGTATGAACGCCAAGCAATTTTCTTGAGCGTCCAAAACGAGGTCTACTCCCCAAATTTTTATTTTCTTTATAACGTTTAATAATGTACTGAACAGTGGGGTGGGACTTGCTGATTATGTTTCCAATTTCTCGCAAGGAATGACCTTTTTCTCTCATGTTAATTATCAAAGCGCAATGTCTTTTGGAACCTCCATTTGGAATTTTCCAGTGAATGGTCTTGACGTGTCAAAGGATAGCTTAGACCTGATTATTCCCTTCTATAATATTCTTAATTCCATTTACTAATTGTAAATATTTACAGGTAAAAGAGTGTATGGAAACATTTTTGACCCATAATCCAGCAATGTTTTCTCCACATCAGAATTTCTTACCTAAAAAGTTACAAATGAAAACTTGATTCTGTGTATATATATTATATTGCCCAAATATATAACAATAACAAATAGCTAATACAAAAATGTAAATATAATGAAAATTATACAGGTTTAAACATTTCAAAACAAAGTGTGTGTTTGTGTGCGTGTACTTGTGCGTGTACATGTGCGTGTACGTGTGCGTGTGCGTTTGTGTGTACATATTAAATTAAATTTAAAATAACATATCGTCCAACTCCAATCCAAATTGAATTGAATTGAATCAGCTGCTGGCTGAGGGAGTAAGTGCGCTCTAGTTATTTTCTTAGTGTGCCAAAATTTAAAATCTGATTTTTTAGTATTGAAAAAAGTTACCGCCCCCGGGTGGGCTCGAACCACCAACCTTTCGGTTAACAGCCGAACGCGCTAGCCGATTGCGCCACGGAGGCTCTGCTTCTTGCGCAATAACGTTACCTCCCAACAAAATGAAGTTTCTTGCTTTTTATGTGTATATATATATATATGTGTATGTGTGTGTGTGTTTGTATGAGAGAGAGAGAGAAAGAGGAGAGAGAAAGAGAGAGAGAGAGAGAGAGAGAGAGAGAGAGAGAGAGAGAGAGAGAGAGAGAGAGAGAGAGAGAGTTATCATATTTAAAATAAATTCTAGATAACAATATAATCATTGACGTATGTATTGCGTTCCTTTAAATTAGCATCTGAGGGCATTTTTCTGGGGGTATAATGCTGTTAAAGAAGCAACGATATTTACAATCAATCAGTATAAGTCAAGTATATTTGTAAATTATTTTAAAATATATATACATATGATTGGTAACGAAATAGTTCATTTACAAGGGAGTACTTATTCGGTGACCCGTATTGGGCAAATTCCACATGAAACTCGGAGCTAATCGTCAAGTACATTTGTTATTAACGTACAGGGAACTGACACTATTTCCAGGAAATATTAACTACATTTGTATCTATAAAAAAAAAGCTTTACGCCCCCGGGTGGGCTCGAACCACCAACCTTTCGGTTAACAGCCGAACGCGCTAGCCGATTGCGCCACGGAGGCTCTGCTAATGGGGAAATAGGTTTTTCATTGTGCGCCATGGGAAATAAATATGTACATGTAAACATACATGTTTAGATTTGAAATTGCCACGAAAATTACCAAAAATACATTTTAAAAATCTCAGAACATTGATAAATTTTATTTTTTTCAATAATTGTTAGGGCATTAGTTATATAACAGCAGTAGACTACAGGGCTATTCTATGAAAAGAGTGGCACATTTTATATATTCTCTATTTCCATTAATCGTTTTCCACCATTTAAATAACAGCAACAGCTTTTTTGAAACAATAATGTGTGAATATCAAACTAATCAGTTTTCTTATTTACAGTACAAGAAAAATATTTCGAAGCATCTTCAACAGGTGGACCTTCCCTTGTCCTCAATAGCTATCAGTATTTATGAAAATTTCTTCCGATTATCACGTACAATTTGTTAAATTTTAGTAGCATTCTACAAATTCATAACCTTAATGAGTAAAACAAATAAGTAATTTATAAATCATTTATAAAGAATATGATATTAAATTCCAGGGCTTCATTTCAAAAGGGACAGGGCGGGGTCATTTAATCCACATGAATTCATTCAACTCATATTTCTCATGATTTTTTTTTTTAATATTTTGCCAGTTATTTAATTTCATCACAGGAGTCTATAGCAAGTATTGAAAAAAAAATGTTAAGACTTGTTTTTAATTTGTTAACAATCCTTTTTTTTTTTTGGTGGCACTAGTATTATGTTTTTGAAAATAATAGTTTATTAACTCTGGGAATAACTCTGGTTAGCCCTTTGAACACTTAAAACTGTTTTAATGCGGTTTGAGTGTCAAGAAGTGAATATTTATTATTTTTTTCAAAAATTATTTTTTATGTGGTTTATATAGGTGTTTACTCCACGACAAAAATATGAATTTTTAACGTAGCGAGAAAAACAATTAATACTTTTAAGTGAACATTGTTGTTTGTAAAATATTATTCTAAAACCATGAGAATATGTAGGCTGTTTTAGTGGAGGCTAGTTGTGGAGAAGAGACGTTTCTATTTACAAGCACATCACAGCTGTTGAAATAATCAGCATAAATTAGCTGGAACAGTTTATTCCAAACAGGTTCTAACGTATGTCCTACTCTGTCGAAGGCTAGCTTCACTGGGGGTGTCGCAACACACTCTTTTTATTACCTTTTCTACTTCTTTTATTTTCCTTTTCTAACTCGTTTTCTATTTTTTTTTCTTGTGTCGTTTTGTATTGCTTGCTCTATCATGTAGTCGTTTATTCGCCCAGCTAGCTAGGTAGTGGAGTAGATCAGACCTTGATCGTGGATACCGCTACGGTAGCATGTGGTAGCCTTGAGTCCCTACCATTGCACTCCCAGAACCAGCTGAACCAAGGACACGCCGGATTAAGAGTGCAAGTCCCTGTAAACACTCCATGCTTTATTTTCCTTGTCGGTGTTTAGTTCTTCTTCGTCTCGTTCTTATTTTTATAAATGTATGATCAGTATTCATAAGCAGTCTACTATATAGATTGAACATAAAATATGGATTTATATTCTAATTATTCATTCCCTACACACTTAGCACTATATTGCAGTTACTATTAAGCTCATAGTAGTAGCAAGGCAATCAGTTATGCAATATTACAGAAATAACTACGTGCTCATTTCGTTAAACCTGTTTTTATTGCAGATAATCTCTCGGATCTCCTCATCTATCTACACATTAATTGTAAATTAAAAGATAATTATAAAGACCAGTGTATGAATATAATGAACACATTATTTTAGTTCTCATGGACTTCATGGGGTACATTATTATTATCAAGACCTTGAGATATTGACCGTGTTACGATGTTCTCTGCCAAAGCTCGTGTCGTTCTGTTAGCTTCCTCAGCATCTCAACAATCTAGGAACTCCCAGAAAATAACCTAAAACAGGTGGAAAAATTCCAGGTCGAACAGTACCTTCAAGACCTATATAATAAGAATTGAAATATATATTTCCCCCAAAGAGTTTAGTCCTTTGACTTCAGTTGTATGAACAACAATATTTTTTTTTACATATTATTTTCTACACATTAGCTGAGAGAAAATGTTGCTATCAAGGAGTGTGAACACTGGCTGCCAGACGTAAACTATGAGCACTCATTCTGGAAGATTGACACTGAGTGCGATTCTAATTCTGAATACTTACAATTGCATATTGGGTCAATATTTCAATTATTGAAGCAATTGATAAGATATGTCCAGGTAAGCTAACAAAAAATAATTTCACTACTAATGTGTTACTATTTATTTCAAAAATAAGTAAGCCGAAACATTACCAAAATAGTCGTAATGGGTAATGAAATAAGACAGTTTCATGTCACACTGAATTGCTTGGTTGGTAGTAGTGGTTCCAGTTTTGTTTGTTCATTTCGTTGTAGAATTAGTTGATCAATATGTTAATTATTAACGTTCACTTTATGCTTCTAAGGCTGATTAGAGGGGGGGGGGTATCGACAGATTACCATCAATTTCTTGCCAACGTTTCTTATTTTCATCGGTTACGCTTCGTAACCAACAGATTTTATTATTTTATCTCTTCACCGATACTCCTAGAAATAAATTTCTATTACCTAAGCTACATTTCGTTTTTGTGTTTCATTTTTGTTTTTTGTTTTTTGTTCCATTTTGTTTTTTGTTCCATTTCTGTTTTTGTGATCCATTTCTGTTTTTGTGTTCCACTTCTGTTTCTGTGTTCCATTTCTGTTTTTGTTCTTGTTTTCTAGTTCTATTTTGTGTTCCATTTTAGTTTTTTTGTTTTCCATTTTGTTTTTTGTTTTCCATTTTGTTTTTTTGTTCCATTTCTGTTTTTGGATTTCCGTTTTGTTTTTGTGTTCCAGTTCTGTTTTTGGTCCAATTTTGTTTTCTGTTCCTATTTTGTGTTCCATTTTAGTTTTTTTTGTTTTCCATTTTGTTTTTTTGTTCCATTTCTGTTTTTGGATTTCTATTTTGTTTTTGTGTTCCATATCTGTTGTTGTGTTCCATTTCTGTTTCTGTGTGTCCATTTCTCTTTTGGTTTCCATTTCTGTTTTGTGTTCCATTTCTGTTTTTCGTTTCAGTTCTGTTTTCTGGTCCAATATTGTTTTCTATTCCTATTTTGTGTTCCATTTCTGTTTTTGGTTTCCATTTCTGTTTTGTGTTCCATTTCTGTTTTTCGTGTTCAACATCTGTTATGTTGTTTTATTCGTTTAAATTAATTTTGTTTTGTTTTGTTTCGTTTTTTAATTTTATACATATTAGTTTTTCCTGAGCAACATCGCCACAGCTGCGAAGCTCTAAATTAATCAATATTACCTAAGCAGGATATCATAGGACTAAACTTGTTTACTGTTGATAACACATTAGCATTTTTCAGGCAACGGTGTGAAGTTCATACGACAAGAAGTAAGACTCTATTTATGCTCTAGTGGCTGGATACCGTCCTTGGCAATTGCTTTGTCTGTAAAGCCCGCTTGATAAATTAGAATAATTAATGCCATTCGAGAATAATTCATTCGTCAAACAAAGATGACATGCATGACCAGAAAATAAAAATACCTATAAAAAAATCCCTTTGTATTTTATTTACAATCTACTACTCATGAACTTAAAAAGATGTGCAGAACAGGTGGGCTTCAACATGTAACTATAGCCCAAAAAGTTTCACTAAAACTTTAACACAGCATTTTTATTTACCAAACGTTAAGGAATGAGGAACATCGTACCTCTCTCCTATACTACTTGAATTACAAAAAAAAAGAAAAAAATTCCAAACATTGGCGTTGGGTAAGTACAGGTTTTCTTGAATTGTGATCAGCCATAGACCCTCCTGTACACTCAGAAATTGGAAATAAATATTTATAATTATAAGCTTTGGGAATAACTCGAATATTAAAAAACCAAAACCTCGTTTAATGATTTCATCGGAAAACTGATAAAACCTATGTCAATGATGTTTTATTTTCACGTCTAAATAAATCACCCGCTCCCCTCCCCATCCTACACCTACAGCCACTACAGTAATAATTTTATTGAAATAACATCTCTCAATTCATGTTTAGCAACCTGAAGGTGCCAATTAAAATATTAAGATTCTTCAATCAAAAGAGTTATTAGTAACCAAAAAACAATCCGTTCTTCAGGTGTTCAAAAAAAACAACGTATATAAGCAGTTTTCGATAGGGTTCAGATAACGGGAACCATTAACTCGCATTTAGAAACAGATATGATCTTAAATTTCCTTAGCATCTGAGAGATTTTTTTTAAAGTGGGAAATTAAATCGAATTTTTAATGGCAGTTCACTTTAATGGCAACCTTTATAAGAAGTTTTATAACTATTTAGATTTCTCGAAAACAACCACTGCCATCATAAACGAAAATTAAATTAAACATTTGTTACAAACGAAAAATTTCTTCTTTAAATAAAACAAGGGGCTCAGGTTAGCCATGTGAGTTAAAGCGTAGACTTTACTCTCATATGGTAAACCTAGAGTGGCGAGTTCGATTCTCGCCCTGGGCAATATGAGTTTTTTTTTAGTGACGGAATTCACTAAATAAAACCCTTAATCCCATCCTGGCTAGAAAAGGGTGGTAACCTGTAGATAACCCGTCCCAATTATTAGCCTTAGTTGCAAAAAGTGGACGTGAATAAATAATAAATAAATAAAGCAAATCCATATCAAATTTACGACGAATCCAACAACGTAATCAATAGATTGTCGAACAGTTGATTAACAACGGAAATTCCCCCAAAAAATATTTCATTATTTTACTTCTGCAAAAAGCTAAGATTTGTGTGAACTAACCATTATTTGGACGATTGACTTGGTAATCCTGAAAAAAAAATTGTTTCTTTGTAAATTTAGTTTATAATAATAAATACTGAGCGTGCTTGCATTCCGTCAACTATTGTAAGCCAAATTCCTTAACTACTCAATACTCAGATATAAATTTGACTTCAATATCGCCAATTGATACACTAGACCCGTGTGGAATCCACTTAAGAGTTGAGTGAAACTTCTTCTGCGCTTCCCTCTTCAACCCCGTTCGTACTAACAAGATTTGAAGAGAGTATGAAACAGGGGAGGATATGATTCTATCAGAGGTTCCTGGGGGAAGCTGAGGGATAACTGGGACTGATAAGGGGAATATGCCCAGTGAGCCGTGTCTTATTTCATTTCAGCTTATAGGATTGCCCTCCGTATCTCTGTCATCCAATTACACAGTCATACTATAGCCTTTCGCGGGGCCGGCCTTGCGGTTGACATCGTATCCCCAAAATCGGCAGGCCTTCTACAGCTAGCGGTGGCCGGAGTAGAAACACATATTACTGATCTAAATTTCCTTTACTTGATTATTTGATTCTCCTTTGTAATACTCCCTTCCTTTGATATAGCGTCGATTTTCCCTATACCATTTTTACATACCATCAACACATACCCGTATATGGAAATATATATGAAAGTGTTAATTTCTCTGAACACTAGACTCCATCAAACCTAAGGATCACTCTAATTATCGCAAGAAATTTTAGAATGAACAATACAAAATTGTAGTATAACTCAAACCTAAGGGCTATGGGAAAATAAGTTATAAAAGCTTAAATGACCTTCGATTGCCTAGGTAAAATAAAATTATTTCAATAATAAAAAGTATCAATTTTCATTTACATCAATATTGCTTTAGAACGGGTGCAAAATTGAAGTTAAAAAAGTCCGTCACGCAAGGCCTGCGTGAACTAAGCAGATTTCCCTCGGGAAATTTTACAATAGAGAAATCTACCTACTAATAACAACTTTTGTCTACCACACACAGAATACAAATATCTCGGTAATATTCAAGATAGAGAATAAATGTATATAACAATATTTATAGTAAATTTAATTCGCAATAAGATTGGTTCCATACAACTTTTCGATCCGATGCATAATAACGAAGATATTTCAAATTTTCGAAAATCCCCCCTCTAACCCCCTCCCTCCCTCTGTTTCGAGCTATTAACGAACTTGATCTGTCTTTTTACATGGTTCGGATAAATATCGAGTTTCGTAATGATCAAACATAAATTACGACCGCTAGAGCGTTAATAGACAAGTATATATATATATATATATATATATATATATATATATATATACATATAATATATATATATATATATATATATATATATATATATATATATAATTTTGAACGAACCTCATTCTCGTCATCTCCTAGGTAGGATCGATGGACATTTGAAGAAATTTTTCGAAAATCGCGTCATGAGGGGGCCTTAAGGGAAATCTGCTAATATGTTCAAATCAGAATGCATAGGAGTCAAATCTAATTAGTCAATGTACTAAAGTTGATTAACTAGAGATTTTCCTAAAAACAGAGGACATTAATGTTGAGGAAACTCAGTAAAAACTATCAAATACAATGGACGGTCAAAGTATTTACTGAAACACCGAAAACTGAGGTAAATTTAAACTTGTTTAAAGGCACGGGAAGATAACAACAATCCGTGTACTTGCTACGATCAAGTATTCCTTTGTAAAACTACGTACCTTATCTATGGTTGTTGTTATTTATAAACGTCCGCTTTGTGCAACTACGGCCTATTGGGGTTTTGTTCTTAAGCACAAAAAAAGGTTTAGAATTATAGTATGCATCTCTTTATTATTCAACTCATGACTGTCCAAGAACAAAAGCCTGTCTTCTAAATCTACAAAACATATGTTTTACACCTAACCTATAAAGAGAGGTATAAATATTCCAAAGAGCTATAAACACAACAATCCTTCATTACACTCCCTAACAGGTTTTTTACGGGTTACTTCCCACTTCTAGCTAGGGTGGGATTAAGGATTTTATTTAATGTTTTAGTCAATTCCATTCCTAACGCTCAGGCGGGAATTAAACTCGCCACTCTAGCGTTACCATGTGAGATTAAGGCCAAATCTTTAATTCACTTGGCTAAGCCGATTCACAAAAATAAAATCTGTAGTCTTACACTCGCTAGAAAAGGGTGGTAACCTGCTGATGAAGCGCAATGTAGAAGCTAATAAATATATAAATTTTTTAAATTTGGTTTCACATTAATAGGACGATTGTGTTGAGTGTGTGTGTCATAATTTATTTTTTCACAGTTCATGTTCAAGCTCGTATTATTTTTGTTTATATTTTATGCTGGGAAATTTTGAGTTTTGTACTTTTCAACACAATTCTTATTTTATTATTATTAGTATTATTTATCAAATTATATTTTGTCAACTATCTGCTTGAGTAGTCCATATGATTAAGTCACTAGGTCTTCGAAGACCACATATGGACAGCTTAAGAATGTTGCTGGCAAAACACAAATTGGCAACGATGCTTAAAAATCAGTTTTATTTTTTCAATATCGTTGAACTTGTGAAAGCGTCTAAATAAGAAATATTCCTAAATTGGAACTAACACTTAAACACAGGTACTACAGCCTGATCTATAGCTGTCTACAAACCCTCTATTCCGGACGCCATTAAGAAATTCAGAGACGTATCCAAAAATAAACGATAAGAAGATGCAAAGCCAGCTGACATCATAAACTAGAGACGTGACCTGCTCGCCGAGGGAGTACAAACAATTTGCGGGTGCGTAGCGGGTGTAGTAGCAGGACTAGATTGACCAATCAGAGTAACGGGCCTAATCCGTGGCTTCCCATTGGCTGCTTTGGCTACCACCTGTTGAAATTGCTTCTCCCAAGCGTAAATCACCAGATTCCAGTAATGATGTGGTCTTCGTGTCAACTCGGCATTGCCAAACCAATCTTCATTGTTTTTACTGTTATCGCTGATTATAACTCCTCCATAAGTTCTCTAAGCGTACAATCTACTGCGATTAGAATAGCTAAAACCTTATCTATCCTTATCTTATGCGTTTGTCGGCTACATAGGTTGAAATGAAATAACATTAACTTCACAACGTTTAAGTAAAATGTATTACCTTTTTCAAGGCGAACGAACCTAACAGTTTTGGTCAAAATCTGAATATATTAATTGAGTACAAATCGTAAAAGAAATATTTAAAAAAGCTATTTCGGGAAGTATCTTTTTCTACAGTCTGATTTTACTGCTGTACTGTCTCCGACTCTCCTTCCAGAAATAGTTTTTATATTTCTTATAGCATTTGTACTTAATTAATATATTCACATTGTGCACAACACTATTCAGTTCTCCTTGTCAAATGTAATCAATTTTACGGAAACTTTGCCCATCTGATGTAGTTTCATTTCTACCTTTCTGTCCAACAACCACATAAGATAAGGAGAGTTCCAACGGAGGTCTTCAAGGATATTCATCTAAAACCTTAATAGTTTCTTGTGGGCACCAGCTACTCTTTCTTTTTACTTAAAAACAATTATTTCATAATATCCTCCTTTATAGAATTATAAAATCTCCAATTTCTCTTTCTAAATATTAGTCTTACAGAGTTTATTAATGTATAGCCGATAAACGTTCTGTATATCTTACGTACTTATCTTAAAACAACACAATATATAATAAATTAAATTAATTATTGGCGTCTGTGAATTCTATCGTGATATTCAATTTAAGTACGTAATTTTCTTTTATAACAATAACTTTTTAAAGTGAAGGATTCGATTCCTATTAAGTGACTAACTCATTTAAAATTCTTCGTCCCACACTGCCTAGAAAAGGATGCTAACCAGCAGACAACCGTTCCCATTAACCAAGGTAGCAAAAAGTGGACTTTCATAAATAACACATTTAAAGTAATACAAATGAGAAATAATATAGTAATCAATGTAGATGAAGTGTATAATAATTAGTACCTAGTTATTTCTGATGGTGTATTTCGAGTCAATATCTTGTACCAAAATACTATGTAGTACAACGATAAGTATAACAAAAAATAAATACTCATAATAAGGAACGTTAAAAAAGAATAATTCACGCTAGAGGCATCAGCAGTTACTTTAAATAAATACTATACGATTTGAAATTTACAAAAGAAATTGGATTATACTTTTTGATATTCAGTTATTAAAATCGGAAAACAAAACCCAAAAACACATTCCCTGTGCCTATACTTAACCTTTTCTCTATAGGCTCATGGAAAGAAAAGAACTCCAAAATTTAATATAATTTTATTCCTTGAAATTCAACCAAATTCACTTTAAATTAGTGAATGTCAAAATTTGTAAAAATAAATATTTGACTTATCAGCCATGAATTGTGAGTTATGAAGTAAGTTAATATAAACAAAGCTAAAAGATTTCTTCCTAGTACATTGATTATCTTTCTATCTAATTATGGTTCTTACCTATGAGTAAGAATGTAAATTGTGCTTTGTGTTTATTATCATTTACATTATTCATTACTACACTTACGTAAACGTTTATTTTAATTGTGAGTGTTTTTTATTATTTTTTTATGAAGCATATTTTAATTTTCTTGTAATCTGAAACATCAAATAGTTCATTTCTTTATTTGAGTCATTCTTTTCTCTTTATATGAATCTGGAATGTTGTAACGTTCAAGTGCTTATAATAATTCAAATTTGGAAAAGGAACTTTGGATTATCTGTGGCAGTAATGAATAATCCAGAACAAGAGATGAAATTCGAAGCACAACTAATAAATAGGTTCGAAAGGAAACAAATACATGAAGTGTATAAAGACCTATGTTAAACGACATTGCGAATTTCGTGGACTGTTGTCCAGCTCCAGAAGATCAATACCGAAGAAGACTCAAGATTATTGGAATGAATTGGAATTAAAAAACAACTCTTTGCCACTCTATTATCATAGATTCACTTGGAATCATAAATACCCACATTTATGGTCGTAATAAGCTGATAATGAAAATTAATCAATTACACTTTTTTTCTTACAATTATTATTTGTACATCTTTTCTTTTCTTTTAGTAGGGTCATATTACTATTCCTTATATCAACATTTTATTATCTAAATTTAGACCATATAAATTATATAATGTATTCCAATTATTAAAAAAAAAAGTCAGTCACGCAGGGACTGCGTTAACTAAACAGATTTTCCACGTGGGTCACGATCTTTATCTTAAATCGTAAAAGTTCAATGAGAACAATATTCGGTATTTAGACATCAAGTAATGTGATTCATAACATAATAGCATATTGTTAATGACATGAGTAGGAGTGGGGCTTTACACAAGACCAAACCTAAACTAAAAAAATACTAATATCTCGGTTAATAATCAAGATAGTGTAAAACGGTTCATAGCGACATTTATATTATATAGCACATTACATTGGCAATAAGACTGGTTAAATTTTTTGATCTGAATCATAATAACAGAGATATTTAGAAATTTCGAAATTCCCACTCTAACCCCCCCTCACTGGTCGGATTTCAACCTTTAACGAACTTCATCTATAGTTTTAAATAAAACGTTTAAATATCGAGTTCGGTAGTGATAAAACAAAAATTACGACTGCTAGAGCAGTAACAGACACACATATATACATAGTTTTTGAACGGACCACATTTTTGACATATCCTGCGTAGGATTGATGGACATTTGAGGAAATATTTAGAAAATCGTGTCAAGAGAACGACCTCAATTGCTGATTTTCCATAAGGGAAATATGCTGAAAGAAAATATCTGCCACATGGATTATCTAGCTGTGTCTTCAGCAACCCAATGTATTTGGGTAGCACAAATTTTTATTACTCAATTGACTTTTTTCTTCTTGGTTCCTCCCGAAGTTTCGATGAACTCTTGAGTAGTTATTGTAGTTCTTCGTGCAGACGTTCATCAGTATCAATAGACCCTCGCTGGTCACAGCGGTTCTTATCAATTGTTGACATTACATAATTGATATCAGTTGTACTCCTGGCTGTCTTCCCGAAATCCGCATACAGGCAGTATGAAAGCGTTGTCCCAAAATGGATGGGGTAGAGACAGGTGGTTGGTGGCACCTGACCTGGACGGAGGATTATCGTGGCCCACTACTTACCTGGCCGTGGGAATCTTTTCCAGCTCCACACACGTGGCCTATCCAGCACAAAGCACGGGCAAAAACTAGCTACGCACCTGCGCATCACGCTTCCCCTTCGCCCCGTCCCACCTACAATTGTGAAGCCCTACTTTCGCTTTCAATGCGTCTGTCGTCCTTTACCTAGTCACGCGTTCTTCTCTTACGTCCGTCTGTCGTGTGTTCAATAAGGTCTCCTTCTCATAACCACGAGTTTAGGAACGCCCATAATTATGGTGGCAGCGAGTGTACGTTTTGACTGGCGAGGATTTCTTTAGGCTCCTCCTTGTCAGTTGAAGTGTCACAGGGATAAAGAAATAAACTTGTTTCAATAAGGTGAAAGAACAAATAGCGTCTTCTTAATAACAGCTTTACTCTTAGAAAAACACATAATCGGCAAGGAACGGAAGCTGACAAATGGTCTGTTGCATCGACGAGGTTACCAACATTTGCAAC
The DNA here is from genome assembly GCA_019009955.1 of Riptortus pedestris. Classification (NCBI taxonomy): domain Eukaryota; kingdom Metazoa; phylum Arthropoda; class Insecta; order Hemiptera; family Alydidae; genus Riptortus; species Riptortus pedestris. The sequence continues at coordinate 57,805,981 of CM032229.1, forward strand.
CTTTAATGTGCATGTCTCAGTTGGCCCTGGGAAGATGAACTCAAGCGTACTACTAAAAGATCACTCTTAACGAAATAGTGGGTATTTGTTATTGCTGTTACCCATTGATGTCCATAAATTATTCTCAACTGGATGTTGCTCAGACCTGGAAAGTGGGCCCATGTTAATGGGTTTGCAACCCTAACCCAAGGCTCAGGCCGATTAGCTGAAAGAATTATCAGAAAAGGCTTGATGTTTTATTGTATTGGACGTGTTCCAAGAGCAATGCTCTTCGAAATCACGCCCGATACAGGGGCAGAGGTCACAAAATATTTTAGGAGTGAGAAGGGGCCTGTTTTATTATATATCATTATTTATTAATGAGTTTGAAACGTAGGGCATCTTTGGTTCCAGTAACATCCTTTTGAAGAGGGCACTGATGATGGAGCCGTGTGCTCTCAAAGCTCTCTGTCGCAAAGAATAAACAATTGTGAGGGAACGAGGCCTATCTTTTCTTAAATGAGATAATAATACCTTCACCATCCAGCACCTCAAAAATGGAGTTTGAAATGCATATTATATTTGTCTTTCTTTTTAATATTATTTCCACTCAAGTAGGTACTATCCATTATCATCAAATAGTAATTTTCACAGTTTATTCTTTACACGAAGACATTTGATTGCTGTTCTCCAAATAGAATATGTTTTCTATTAATTTAAATTTAATTCGATGACAAGAAAGAGAAAATAAGAATTTAGTGATTTTTTTTTTTTGTTTACAGTTTTTACCTCGAATTCCGAAATCAGTTAGGAAGTACCCTAAAAGAGTCCTACTTATACTCTTTAAATCACAGATCAAAAATATTTAGGAAACATACTAAAATTAATAATAAATATAATTTTATTATATTTCTAAATGATTTACGAATTGGAAATTCTCAGTTTCCAATAGGACAGATGATCGTTATTTGAAACAATATACTGTTTATTATCTTTTCTTTTCCAGGCAGCAAAATGAATTTTAATGAGCATTTGTTACCTCATTCCTAGCCAATCTGTACTGTTGCCAACATTAATTAGTTTGTTTTTGTTATATATACGTTTCTTAAATGTTCCATTTTTATTATATACATTTATATTGGAAAATAAAGAGATACTATATATTTCCATAGTTATTGTTGGAAGCGAAAATAGCACTATCCAAAGGAAAGCTGAATAAAAGCCCTTCTTCCCTCAAGATTATTTGATAGGGGTAGTTCCGGCATGCTGACATTTTCTTGCCCATGATCGAAACACAATCACAATAGCCTATAGTTATTTAGAAAGAATCTTTCAATAAAAAATGAAAAAAAAAACAAAAAAAAACTACAAATTACATTTTTAATTGAAAAACTAGAATATATGTACCCAATTACAGAATATTTATTATTATTTTAAATTTTATAAAATTTAATAAATATGCATTTATGTAAACAATAATATACCTGTCATAAAAGCAAAACTAAACTACTAAAACACAATAAAGTAAAAGTCCAAAAACACCCAGAAAGGACAGAGTTTGTCTTTACTTGACACTCACAATCAGTGGGACAGGTGAAGCATAGCAGAGAGGTAGGCAGATATACGCAACTTTATACTTCAGAGTTTAGTGTTTCAGTTCTAATATTAAGAATATTGTATCCTTGTCTGATTTCTTGATTCCTTGTCATTATCTCTGTAGTCTTTAGGCTGTCCATTGTGTTTCCCTTTTCTACTGAGAATAATTGAGTGATATTATGTGTCGATAATTTGTGGTTTCTATAAAGTGGCGAGAAAACTCACTTTTAGTGCTGCTTAGTTGCACAGAGTTTTATCATACATCCTTCTACTTTTTCTACTTCTAATTTGTTTACCTGAAAACTATACTGTGTAAAACTTCAAAAGCAATTTTAAGCCCGTTTTGTCAAATAAATTAAATGTCTTTACATCTACAGAGGTATGCCTATTTGAATATCCATGATTCCATTTGAGTTATCCATGAATTCATTTGAATATTTCTGAATTTTCTCATACATTCCTTAAAAATTTCATAGATTTTATCGCGTTCTTCATTGACTTATTTCCCTACTAGTACTTTCTAATTATTTTCTACTTCGCCGGAGTTTTCTTAAAGGTCTATTATGGATTCTAGGCTTTACTAAACCCTTTTTGGAAATTGTCTTCTTGAAGGAAGTAGCCTATGAGCCCCCCACTTTCTCGGAAGTTATACTTTGTAAGTTTTATATTGAATGTTTAGTATTTATGCATTAATATTAATTACTTAGTTACATTTAATTATCAAATTTTAGCTAAATGCCTAATATAGGATTTCTTTGTCATATATATATAAATATGTGCGCGCACACACACACACACACACACACACACACACACACACACACACACACACACACACACACACACACACACACACACATGCATGCATACATACATTTAATATCAATGCAACAGTAGGAGAGTTTTGTAAAATTTAGCAAAATCAAGCACAAAACGTGAATAATGACTAGTTTTGATAATGTAATTATTTTTTATTACGATTTATATCGCTCATTGTTAGGGGGTTTTACCAGAATATCCTGGGATATCTGGTCCAATCTAATCTACTGACTACACTGCACGAATGATTACTGACCTGCACGGAAAACTTTGTTGTGAAGCTCATTGTTCAAATACAATACACCAAGTCGAACGAATGATGAAAATTATAATAATAAATAAAAAAAAGCTGGTATTACATTACTGAACTCCTTTGAACATATATGTTATTCTCTTTCTAAATTAATACTTGAATTATGAAAAATCCTACAACAATTATAGATCATCAATAGTTTAACAAGATGGGTTCCAGAACATTTTTCCATACGAATCATAACAAGGAAGATATTTTAAGTCTTTATAAGTGACCTCTCCTATTTTTGTTCGATTCCAGCTATTAATTAACACGACTTTTAAGTGTTCAGCGAAACCGCTAAACACCGGGGATATCGATCAAATAAACATTTTTAAGTCAAGGAATAAAATCTTAATTTATGACGTCATTTCACAAGGTATTTGTACGTATCATTTGAAAACTATATTTGGTATTTAGGATACAATCGCTTACTATTAAAGTTTGATAACAAAGTGGGCGTTCACTAAAGGTTGGAAATACAAACAACTTGGTCAATATTCACTATTATTATTAATGTTATTTACTTACGCCAACTTTTTGCTACTATGGCTAATTGGGACGGATTATCTACTGGTTATCACCTTTTTCTTGCCCTGGGACTAGGGATTTTATTCAATGAGTTCGTGACTAAATAAATTCCTATTGCCCAGGGAATCGAACTCGCCACTCTAGGTTTGCAATATCAGATTAAAGGCAACGCTTTAACTCACGTGGCTAACCTGAGTTCCCCAATATTCGCGATAATGAAAAAGTGTGTTGAACAACATTTATAGAAAATTGAATTTCCTACAAGATTGATTATGTATCCCCCCCCCTACACCTGACTAAAGAAGAAAGTCCAAAAGAAAAATCATGCATAGAAGAAGGGCATGCGAAGAAAACTAAGCGAAAGAAAACGTGCAAGCATGCAAAATAAAAACAAGTACCTCATGTACACACGCATATACACGGGATATACACATAGATACCGGGCTGTCATGTAGGATACAATCAGGATTTTGGGTGAGGATTGCTTATGTACGATTTTTCGATTAGACTTAAAGTAGCAGAGATATTTCCCTCTCTAAGCCTCCCCTCTTGCCTGTCTGATTCAGCCGTTAACGACCTTGGTATTTATCTCTCTTTTGATATCGAGTTTGGAAACAATAAGAAATTGCAACCGTTAGAACAGTAACAGATGACTATGTATGTATGTAAATATATATATATATATATATATATATATATATATATATATATAAGTAAATATATGGCAGTATGGGTGGACAAAAAAAATGTCTAAACATCGCTCCCTGTGCACAATCTGGAGTTCCCTGGAAAATCTGCTAAGAACTAAATTGTTTAATGATTTATTTTCGTTCTAAAAACATAGCGTTTGAGTATTTGGGTTATTCCTTCTAATTGTTTCTAAACAGCTCTAGCTGATATACGTTAACAGTAACTTGTAACTTTGAGTTGGCCTTAATTTCACATGGTAAACCCAGGGTGGCGAGTTCGATTTCCGCCTGGGCAACATGAATTTATTTAATGACGGAATTCATTAAATAATGTCCTTAGTCCCACCCTGGCTGGAAATAGGTGATAACCTGTAGATAACCCGTCCCAATTAGCCTCAGTTGCAAAAAGTGGACGTTAATATAAATAAATAAATAATTTGGAACTTTTCCCCAGCTGTTTGAAAAATAGAAAATTTTTACTTTTTAGCAGATTTCCCTCAAGGGAAATCAGCTATTGAGGTCGTACTCATGACGTGATTTTCGAAATTTTTCTTCAAATTTCCATCGATCCTACCTAGGAGATGACGAAAATATTTTGTTATTTAGAGAAATTTGCTCAACAACTCTTTTCAATATGAACTACCAGGTACCTCACCTGGAATAATTAATTCTAATTATAATATATTATTATAATATTTTGTCCTTAATAATTTAAATCTATGCATAATGCACAGGAAATGGGAAATATAACAATATGGAGGACAGTGATGTCTTACATAAAAAATTAATTTTATTATTAACAAATCCACAGCAACGACGGGTATAAACCCTAAACACTGGGAAGGGTAAATGTCAAAATATTGTGCAAAGTAAAGCCTTGCCAAAAAAAATACAATCACGATCCAGCCTCAAATGAATTCCCGGGCGAAGCCGGGTATCTGAGCTAGTATATATATATATATATATTTGTCTGTTACCGCTCTAGTGGTCGCAATTATTGTTTAATCGTTACGAAACTCGATATTTAGTCGGTTTATGTAAAAAGAAAAATCAATTTCGTTAACCGTTGAAATCGGGCCAGGTGGAGCGGGGTTTAGAGGGGAAGATTTTCGAAAATTCGAAATATCTCCGTTACCATACATCCGATTGAAATACGAAATGCCATTCGTATTGCAAATTAAATCTACTATAATGTTTGTTATATACATTTATCCACTATCTTGAATATTAACCGAGATATTTGCATTTTTCAGTTTTCAGCCTTCAGCAAACCCCCACCTTCTACTCATGTTATATAAACAATACTCTGGTACATAATAAATCACATTATTCGAAGCTTAAATACCAAACATTATATTCAAGAGACCTTTGTGATACGAGAACTTGCAAATATCCCCCCGTCATAAAATTTTGGACTAAAAATTTGATTGATTGGAATAACAATTATTTTGATTCATTATTAATTACAGTACTAGATATAGTAAATATTTCTCAATAAAATTAATACGTTATATTCTGATATATTTCAGTAATTGTTTTTTTCTGTAATCGTTGAATAATGGTAACATCACTAAACTGAAATGAGTGAAGAAAGTGAAACATTTTGCAATAGAGTGAAAAAGTAATCACTTTCTTCACAAGTGAAGAAATTGAATTGTTGTCTTAATTAGTAATAAGTATAAATTAAAAAATAATTTGAAGTTGGAAATTAAATGCTTTTAAATGTTTCTTAACATTGTAAGAATTTATTTTAACAAAATAAATTAAAATGTGAATGAATTATTGGTGGAAATAATCAATATATTTTAAAATTTAAATATAATAATAATAACCTTCCTTGTTTATAACCTGCACTTGTTTATAACTGCACTACTTCACAATCATCACTAGTTGTTTTATAACTATGCTTATAACCTTTCACAACCATGCTTATAACCTACCAACAACATACCATAATCTTCACAACATCCTAATTTTGTTCATATTCTGGTTAGATCTGATCATGTATTACACGATTACAGAAAAAGTCCGTCACGCAGGGGCTGCGTAAACTAAGCAGATTTCCCACGTGAAGTTTTACAATAGAGAAATCCGCCTAATAACAGCTGTAGTAGTAAGAAACCTCTAAACCTATTCACGAGGGACAAATAGTTACGAAAACGGCCACCAGAGCTCACGACGGAAAGTTCGGACATAGCCACTGCTGCCGAGCACATGCAGAATACAAATGCAAATATCTCAGTTAATATTCAAGATACAGAATAATTGTATAGACCAATATTTATAGTACATTTAATTTGCAATAAGATTGATTCTGTAATATTTTTCGATCCGACGTATACTAATGGAGATATTTCGAATTATCGAAAATCCCCCCCTCCCAATGGTCCGAAAGTAGAATTTACAACTCTCGTGAAATTACCACACTCGCTTTGCTCGAGTGGGTAAACGTTTCACTCGAGTTGTAAAATGATCTACTTTCGTCACTTGTATAATAAATAACTATTCCTTCCGGTGTGAGGCGGATAGACCTGTTTGTTTACATTTCTAACGCTTCCTGTCGGCAGGTTATTGAAATTGGCTGAAACATTTCTTATTTCCGTTTGTATTTTTT
>CM032229.1:57817500-57992500 GCA_019009955.1 Riptortus pedestris
CTCTCCTTCTCAGTTGGAATATTGGTTGCGAGTTGACGTTACAGAATGCCAGGTTACTTCAAATAGGGTGCCTATGTATGTCAGCGGCTGGGCGGAGTAGAGAACCTCTGGTTCATATTGATGATGCTGTTCTCAGTGTTTCGATGTGTCGTGGAACACGTTTCCGTCAACGATCCTTTGGTTCATCACTTGATGTTTGGCGAAGAAGGGGCGGACACTGAGAAGGAGAACGCGCTGTAAATTGGAACTGTATTACTGTTACATACGCATTGCAAGTTTCAGTTTGGAATGATATCAGTGGTTCCTCATATTACTGATAACATTTTTCCTGATGTTCGTGCTGTTACTATTATTACCGCTTCTCTGGAGAAGACCATTATGGGTTAATAGGAAAAATAGGAGAGATGCAACACAGGCGAGGATGGCGGAGGGCTGAGAAGTGGATGGTTTATCTGATGAAAGGGAATTTCGACCACCTATGCACAAATAACTCTCCCGAGTTCGGTAACTGTTTACTATAAAATAATCTGAAACTTTGTCCCTGCTAAGAGGAAAAGTTCTGCGTAGACCTCATCCATAGTGACAAATGTTGTTTTTAATTTTCTGAATCAGGAAACGGCAGGAAAAGAACACCACTCAGTAGTATCGGGCTTCACGGCGTAATAAGTGTCTAATGGCTTTCCGATTGCGGTTTATTTGGTTTCGAGTCTGATCTCACGGGTTGATTGATGTTTCTTTCTGAGGGAACTTGAAAGCCCGAGCTTCATACGCCTAAGCATAGCCAACTCCATTGTATAGATGCGATTATAACTCGTATATCTCAGTGCAATTCTTGGTCTATAAATCATTCACTTGCCAAGTTAGGTATTGCAATCATAGAAATTTGGCATCCGTAGATGGTACGTATTGCTACAATACTTCATGAAACGTTTCAGCCCAGTGTATTAGAGCCGCCCATTAGTGCACACAATTAACCCAAAATCCATTTTAACAGATTTCCCTTCAGGGAAATCAGCTATTGAGGTTGTACTCATGACGGAATTTTCGACTTTTTTCTTCAAATGTCCATCGATCCTACCTAGGAGATGACGAAAATGAGGTCCGTTCAAAACTGTATATATATATATATATATATATATATATATATATATATATATATATGTATATATATACATTATATCTCTATCTACTAAAATTTTGAAAATTCGAAATATCTCCGTTACTATAAGTCGGATCGAAAAAAGTATAGAATCAATCTTATTGAAAATTAAATACACTATAAATGATGTTATATACATTTATTCTCTATCTTGAGTATTAACCGAGATATTTGCATTTTCCAGTTTTCTGCCTTAAGTAAACCCCCACTTCTACAAGTATTACTTAAATAATGCTCTGTTGTATAATATAAGATATTAATTGAAGTCTAAATACCAAATATTGTTTTCATTGAACTTTTACTTTGTGAGATATATGCAAATACGTTCTGTTGACCCCCCCCTTCTTTTGTCTTTGGATTACTAAAATTTGAGTGATTGAGATAAAACTGATTCTGATTCAGTACAAATTACACCACTAGCTAAAGTAAATTGATTTCAATAAAATTAATAGTTATATTCAAATATATTTCATTATATATTGTTGTTTGTCTTTCCGATCTATCTATGCAGCTCTAGCTGAAGAGAAATCAGCCAGCTTCATCAGGGAAAGCAATTGAAGTCATTCTCATGACGCGATTTTCGATATTTTTCTTCAAATGTCCATCGATACGACCCAGGAGATGACGAAAATGAGGTCCGCTAAAACTGGATAAATATATATATATATATATATATATATATATATATATATATATATATATATATATATATATATATATATTTGTCTGTTACCGCTCTAGCGGCAGTAATTTTTGTCTAATCGTTACCAAACTTGATATATAGTAGTTTCATACAAAAAGAAAGATCAAGTTCGTTAACGGCTGAAGTCGGACTAGGAGGAGGGGGGGTTTAGAGGGGGAGAATTTCCAAAATTCTTAATATCTCCGTTATTGTGCGTCGGATCGAAAAATTGTATATAACCAATCTTATTTCTAATATAATGTTCTATAAATGTTGCTATGTACATTTTTTCATTATCTTGATTATTAACAGACAATTCCATTTTTTAGTTTTCGGTCTTCAGTATAGCCCCACTCATACTCATCTCATATTAACAGTATTCTCTTATGTAATGAAACTCTTTATTTGAAGCTTAAATACAAAATATTGTTCTTATTGAACTTTTTAGTTTTGAGATAAATGCAAATACGTGACGCACGTGGGAAATCTGCTTAGTTAACGCAGCCCCTGCGTGACGGACTTTTTCTTTATTTGTTGCGGTACTATTTACCCGAGGTCTCTTTCTGAGCTACAAACATTTGACAGGAATAGTGTGTAAACTCTTAGAGCTTTTGTAATTCTGATCGAGTGCCCAGAGTAAAAGGGTTAAAACAACCTCTGATACGAATGTATCTGCTTATGAAGAAAGTCATTGGGAAAGAGTTAATGTTGCCTACGGATTTAGATAGAGGAGTTGGTGAATTATGCTTGGAATCGACCTAGAAAGTTGTCCACATGAGAGTAGTAACTTATTAGAGTGGTGAACTTTGACCTGTTACTGAAACAGTTACCACACACTCGTTAGCTTTCCTAACATTAGCCAAGAGCTTTAAGAAGGCCCAATGCATTTCTGAAGACAAAGGCTATTTGTCAGGAGTGGTTCATGCAGAGAAAGGAAATCATTGGAAGGAGTAAAAATTAAGAAATAAATCTGCGAGGTTATTGAGAAATCATAAAACAATTATTATTTTAAAAGTAGCATTCCATTTTTATACATTATTTATTAATGCCCACTTTGTGCAGCTCGGGTAATTGGGATATGTATACGTCATCTATTTAATAATAATTACTGAACGTTAAACCTAAAAGTAAAAAGTATATACTGTCGTTAAGCATAAAAATCCGAAAACGTTAATGTTAGAATATTAGTTAATAATAGTAGAGTTATTTATAGTTTTAGCACATTTCCCTTAAGGGAAACCAGCTATTGAGGTCTTATTCATGACGCGATTTTCGAAAAATGTCTTCAAATGTCCATCGATCCATATATATATTTGTCTGTTAGCACTCTAGGGGTGGCAATTTTTGTTTAATCGTCACGAAACTCGGTATTTAATCGTTTTATCTAAAACCTCAGATCGAGTTCGTTAAAAGCTGAAATCAGACAAGTGGGATGGGGGGTTTTGAGATGGATTTTCTAAAATTCGAAATATCTCCGTTACTATACGTCGAATCGAAAAAATGTATAGAACCAATCTTATTGCAAATTAATTTACTAAAAAAATGGTTATATACATTTATTCTCTATCTTGAATGTTAACCGAGATATTTGCAATTTTATTAAGTAGAACGGACGAGCTATGGGCGTTTCTATTCGTTCCCGCCGAAAGCTATTTCCGCCGTTTCCGTAATTGTTCGGCACTCGTATGGAGATTTCTCTATTGTATAACTTTACATGGGAAATCTGCTTAGTTTACGGAGCCCCTTTGTGACGGACGTTTTTATAAAATGTTATGCTCCACGACAATTAAAGATTTTGAACTATACTTAATTTCTGATAATCGCCCTCACTGAAGTGGATACGTTATTCATGAATTCACACTTCATTCTCTGTATTATTATTTATTTCAGGCATGGTTAGAAAGATACTATTGAATAGCCTAGTTTACGTTGACTAAATATGTGAAGTCTTCGTTCCAATGACTTTATTGTTGGTAGTTAAATGGCAAAGGATAGGGAAAACCATGGATATCTTAGACAATTTTGAATCATTACAGAAAAACTTTTTTTTGTCTATTTGAACAATTTTTATATCTATTTGCAGGATATAATGCATCTAGTACAAAAAACTTATTTTATTTTGTTTTCGTTTTATCAGTATCATTTTCATCATAAATGTTATTATTATTTATTAACATCCACATTTTGCTAGCATGGCTAATTTGGACTGCTAATCTGCAGGTTACCATCCCTTTTTAGCAAAAGCGGGACTAAGGATTTTATTTAATGAGTTTATCAGAAAATAAATTCCTATTGCCCAGGCGGAAATCGAACGCCACTGTAGGTTCACCAAGTCAGATTAAGACCAACGCTTCAATTACTAACATATGGAGTGTTTATATATCAGTAATTAAGAAAATCCTCCTCCTAACGTAAGCTTTGCCACTTTTTCATTGACGCAGATCACAGATCTCATTCATTTCTTTTTAGTCAACAACTCCCACTTTATAGTTGACATTGTTGTTATTAATTTGAGAAAAGGTAAATCTTCTACGTTAAGACACTAATGCTCTATTAATTCAGTAAATAAGTCACGCCTATACGTGAACATAACATGTTTTGATCAGCGTGTATATGTATATATAGTTGCAACATTTACTTCACCCTGAAAGGTGGAGGGTTAAATGAATCTTTTAGAATTTCTAAGACTGATGTTACTAATTAGAACAAATTTATTTTATTCTATTTATTCGTTTTATTTTTACTTATTGGAAAACTAAGGTAATTAAAGTTGTACTTTATTTTTATAAAAAGAATGAAATCCTATATACTCAAACGAGGTTTTGGCTTCTTTCATTTAAAAGTTCATATATATATATATAATTATTGTTAACAATTTATCATGTGAATTTAAGATATTAATTACAATATTTTTTTTGTTATATTGGTAAATACGGTCTTTTTTTGGGATACTATATTTATATTTATCAATCATAGTTACTTTTACGTAAGTTGAGTAAATTGAACTTCATTTTGGAAGGTGACAGATGAAGACCATATAAATTTTATTGATTTGAAGTAATTTTTATTTACTACTACCTTTTGTGTTATTTATATAGTCCCTGATATTTATATATTTATATATATACATTGGTTAACATTTTTATGTATTTAAAAAAGTATTTTAGGTCCTTATACAAAAGGTAAATATTTTAGCTACCTTCTCTTACACCTTTCCATGAAATATTGGCGGCTTAGTTACAACGATTACTCCTAAATAGATCTTTGCATATCAAGGGGTTTGATATTGATTAGAACATTATTTTACTTGCTCTCATACCTCATTCACAACTTTAAATTGTTTTAAGTGTGATTTATGTTCCGTGTTAATCGCTTATTAGGTAATGAAGGGAGGACCTTGTTCCTACAAAAAGCTGTTGTAGCCACTGCTAGTCCTTAACGAGTAAAGTATCGCTTGGTTATACTACAATATATTTCGACAATGCTGTAATCCAAAACTGGTCAATGTTTTATGCCAATCATAGAACTGAGTAAACCATCTTTAGACAGTGTAGTTGCCCAAGGACATGAGATTAGTGATCTAAATGGAGTCGTGATAAGACTACGTAAGAATCTCTAATTATTCCTGTCATGTCGATGATGTCTGCAGTATGTTCAGGAAGAAGTCCAACTACAAGGGCACAATGTTATGTTTCTCTGTTGTTGCTGGGGAATATGTTTATTGCCATGCCGTGCCATATGTATTATGTATTCTCTCAGCTAAACCAACTTTTTTTTCAATAGTTTTTCTGAGATTATTTATATACAGTTATCTAAAAAATGGAAATGAAATCATAAGTAGCCTTTTTCCCACCCTAGATAAAAAATGTTGGTAACCTGTAGATAACCAATTCAATTAACCTCTGTAGCATAAAGTGAACGTTATTTAAATATTACATTTTTATTTCATGCCTCAGCTTAAGATGTCATTAGTTTTTTATTTTTTTTTTAAATTGTATTATAAAATTTAACATATTGTTTGTTTGTTTCTTAAGGTTTTAGGGCGAAAAACCATTAGGTTATCATCGCCCGGTAATATCTACAACTCTTGTTTTGGATAAGTAACTTCATTTTGTGAGTAAATTGTATATATTTTTTATATTTTCATTTCTATTTATATTTAAAATTTAACCTACATCTTAATTTTGATTTCTTTACCATCTGGCATTACTAATATCTGGTCTTAGTTAATCTTATGTCAATAACAATGTTAGGACCTTTTTATTTATTTTTTTAAATATGAATATATATTTTTCTTCTTTTTTCACTACTGTTTTTAATTAATTTATTTTTTAAATTTAAATATATATATATATATATATATATATATATATATATATATATATATATATAATTCACTACTTTTTTATTTAATCCGGATACACACATGAACTTAGAATAACATATTATTATTTACATTTACTAATATACATAATATTTTATGTTGTATGTAGAAATAAATTTAAAAAAATTAAATAATTTTTCTAGCTCTTTGTGGCCATACTTAAGGGCAACTGTTACATTATAATAAATATTGCATTCTTTTCGAATATTTTTATACTTATGGTTTATTAATACATGGTAGATGGTTAGATTTGTGTTACACTTCTTTTGTCATAAGGACGTTAATAAATAATAATAATAACTATGCGTAAATCTTGTGTGGCCTATTCGAAGTCTTCCTAATACGACTTCATCTCTTCTGTTGTCTCTTGTCGAATATTTCCATGGACGATTAGAAATTTTAATAAAAATAATATTTCAGTTTATTGTTCTTGGTTTCGTTTCTCCGTAAATTACCTCTTCGTTACTTTTAGACGCGCCCTTTGCGTGAATATCAACTATTTCATTGCCCTTAATCCCTCCATGCCTCTTGACCCATCTGAAGTGAGTGAAAGTCAGTCTGTTTCTTTAAATGTGCGTATATAATATTTTTGTTATGTTCTTTGTTTTTTTTTAATGTTATCTAATTGTGTAGAAGCATTTACTGCCTTTATGTAGATGAATGCAAGAGTCTGTCATTTCATTTCCATGGCTAGTAATACTGAAATAATTTGGCCTGGTTATTAGCACCATGGTTGCCTAATTTAAGTGTTTTAAATTTTATAACATCATCGATTTTATTTCCTACAAAAATAATGAGTGCACCACCCACGACATGTCCGTCCTTTCTACTATCTTTGTAAATAATGTATTAGAATAAATGTTTTCTTGTATAGTTAAAAAAAATGTGTTTTTTATAATTCAAGTGTATTTTCTTAATTCTTAATATTTAATATCTATTTTTGTCAAGCTTAACGTACGTTTTTATTTACATTTACTAATACTTATTTATAACAAATTGCTACAAGCTATGGCATAAAACACATATAATGCAAAAAGGCAAGGGATGTGCATAAAAAAAACCATATATGTTTATTATGTAGATGAAATATATATAAAAAAGAAGTTTCCATATCAAGTATAACTGGATTTTTGGATGACGAGAATATTTTTTTTTTCTCAGAATATTTAATACATGCGTAATTCCACAATAATATATTTATTCGAAAAATGAATTACAGAAATTTTTTATGAGCTATATTTTAACTCTCTTTGGCTTGGTTGCATAGTTAGAAAACACCTACAGAATTATCAAAATTCCGAATATTTCTTGCATGAGAGAATTTATATTACAGAACATTTTGAACATATAAATTTGTAGGCTAAAAGACCTTAAACACTCTTATAGTGTCAATGATTCTTCTATTTCCGTTTTCCCTCCCTATCTCAAATTAGGTGAGCATATTGATTTAGTCAATTTTCGTCTAGAATTGTAAATAATAATTCTCATAAAAAAATATCATGGTATATATGGTTGTAGGTGGAGTTCATTAATTTACAAGAAATAATTTTTACTTAATTGCCAGATAATATTACTCATAATAAGTTTTCAAGAGATTTTTCAGAGGAACTCTGGCAATTTCTGGAGGTAGTCGTTCCAATACTTTTTTAAAGTTAGTATCATGTGACACAGTAATTAAATTGATATTAATTAATCACAAATACTTATTAACGTCCACTTTTTGCTACTATGGCTACCTGGGACGGGTTATCTACATGCTACTACCATTTCAAGCAAGGGTGGGACTAAGGATTTTAATTATTATTTATTAACGTCCACTTTTTGCAACTCAGGCTAATTGAGGCGGGTTATCTACAGGTTACCACCCATTTCTAGCCAGGGTGGGACTTAGGATGTTATTTAATGAATTTCGTCACTAAATTACTTCCTTTGCCAAGGCGAGAATCAATCTCGCCACTTTAGGTTTACCATGTGATATTAATATTTTCATATTTTGTTAATTAATACAAAATATTGTTATCTCACATGGTAAACCTAGAGTGGCGAGTTCGATTCTTGCCTGGGCAAAGGAAATTATTTAGTGACGAAATTCATTAAATAACGTCCTAAAATCCCACCCTGGCTAGAAAAGGGTGGTAACCTGTAGATAACCCGTCCCAATTAGCCTAAGTTGCAAAAAGTGGACGTTAATAAATAATAATAATAATTAATACTAAATATTCCATTTTAATCATGTGTGTATTAGTACTAACATATGTGGGAATGTAGAAATAACGGTTACCTTAGAGGTTAGCCAATGACGCGTGAACCTGCCTCTCCGACGCTACAAAAGGGGTTAAATCAACTCTGAAATTATTTACGATGCTCTACACAAACAACGAGCAGGCCTGATAGCCATCTAGCTTCGCATAGGCGTGTTTTTATAACTACACACCCTTCACAACCCCTAATTGTCACTCTTTAGGGTAGCAAGGCCTCTACAATAAAAAAAAAAAAACTTATTCCGCTTCCTGAAGTACAAATGATATTATTTTTTTGTTCCTCTTCCCCTAGGCAACCCTTTACAAACCTGCATTCATTTACCTGTACGGCTCGTGGTTCCGTATTTACAGGCCATTTAAGCCCCATTGTACCAGGAATATTGGATATATGTGACAAAACCGAATCAATTAACCATTGTGGTTTTGTCGTTCCCACAGGCTCTCCTATAGTAAGAGTTTTTTGGTTCTTTTTTTTGCATAGCCATTTTTTGCCTCATTTGGTTTATATAATTGACTCAAAGTGCAATAAACCACTTTACAGGTTATTTAACAATTACAGAATAAATGACGGGAGCTGTTGAGTCGTTAGTTTAATTCTCCCAAATAGTTTAACTGCTGAATTATTATCTTGTGCAGTCATTGTACAGCTTCCGTTAACACATGAGTTGTATTTCTTTTACAGAACACGTCAATGGCTATGCTAATGTATACTATATATATCGTAGTCATTAACCTTTAATGTCTCATCCTCATTTATCAACTATCTCACGCAAGAGCTGCGTAAACTAAGCAGATTTACCAAGTACCGAATGCACTATAGATCTGCCACCATCAATTCTCCATATTTCCTGTAATAAGAAACCAATGTAAACAGGACTTGAAATGCGAGCAGCACATCACGTTTGGTGGATAAAGTGCAGCAATTCAAAATAGCATTAGTAGTAGAGGCGATTTACAGAAGATTATAATCTAAAGACTAGGAAATATGTTGTTAGATATGTTAGTTAAAGATAAAAAAAAATCCGTCACGCAGGGACTGTGTAAACTAAGCAGATTTCCCACGTGAAGTTTTACAATAGAGAAATTTCATGAGACCCAAGCCATTCAAGGAAACGGCCGAACTAGCTTTTGGCGGGAAAGTAACTCTCGTCCGTTAGGCGCCCAGATTTAATAAAAATGCAATTATATTAGTTATTATTCAAGATAGAGAAAAAATGTATATAACAATATTTATAGTAAATTTAATTTGCAATTAGATTGCTTGTGTAAAATTTTTCGATCCGACGGATAGTAACGGAGATATTTGGAATTTTCGAAAATCCTCCCCCTCCCACTGGTCCGATCTCAGCCGTTAACGAACTTGATCTTTCTTTTTATATAAAATGACTAAATATCGAGTTTGGTAACGATTAAACAAAAATTGCGACCGCTAGAGTGGTAACAGACAAATATATATATATGTATACAGTTTTGAACGGACCTAATTTTCGTCATCTACTAGGTAGGATCGATGGTCATTTGGAGAAAAATTTTAAAAATTCCGTCATGAGTACAACCTCAATAGCTGATTTCCCTTAAGGAAAATCTGCTAAAATGTATAGAGCAATAATTTTAGAAAACTAAATTTGCAATAAGATTGGTTAATAAAACATTTTTCGATATCTGACTCATAATAACGTGAATATTCATTTTTTTTTTTTTTATTATTAAATTCCCATTAAACATTTAAACCCTATCAACAGAAGGGGGGGGGAGAGCTCTGTTTCATTGTGACGAACCAAATTGCACAAAAAAATTTTAAAAATTATTTATTTACATCGAAAAAGTGTATAGAACCAATTTAATTTTAAATTTAACTGCCTATAAATATTGTTATATACATAGTGTCTCTAATATGAATATTAACTGAGATATTTCAATTTTTTATATATGGATGAGATATTTAGGACCCCCAATCCTACTCCGTGACATGATAACAATAAGCTGTTATATCATGAAGCACTTTATTTGAAGCCTATAAAATAAAAATTGGTCACATTGCACTTTTTTATTTATTCATTTAACCAGGAGCACCCGCAACTAGGCGATTTGGCTCAAAATTTGATAATGTTAAATAAAAACAAAATTATAGGAAAATAACTAAAAACAGAACCAACAAAAATATTAACACGATAAATAACCATTAAATACAAGTAATATAAACAACAAATAAACATTAAACTAGTATTAAAGATACCAATTTAAATGTTTTTAATAAAAAAAAATTATGTTATTCCAATATACTAGTACATTTATATTATTTAAAATTGCTCAAAATTGTATTATAATTGCACAAAATAAATGGGATAATGTATAAATGCAAACGGAGGAAATAGTGATATTTGACGTTATTGTTTTTTGATGGAGCCGATAATAATTTAAGGAGTATTCATGAACACCTTCCAGTTCAAAACGAATTTTCCAGTTTAGTGAGTTTATTTTAAATATTGACCTATTTGGAATGAAAAAAAATAAAAAATACAGCTTTAAGAATCGCGTGTCAAGAGTTAATAAATGTCGGACAACATGAATAGTTTCATTTTCCTCTTTATTTACAATCGAGCCATGTTTAGACTATTTATTTATCCTTGTCTTTTAGGTTTAACTTTTAAAATTAAGATTACCCTCCTAGAGGGAATATGAAAAGTGACCTTTATGACACACTTTTGAATATCATTACATAAATTAAACCAAACTATACATCATTTACAATTATTGAATCTTTTTTTCTCTTTTTAAAATAATTTAAACTCTTTTGTCTGTCTTATCAGTTTTCATTTAAATAATGGTGGAATTACTACTCACACAGAAAATCACTGTTACTTTCCAATATCAGCTGTTTGTTTATGATGTTATAATAATAGAAACTTCATTTTCTCAGCATAAGCTGTATGATTATCAACTTGGTAAGGAAAACCTTGGTTACTTGTGTAATAGCTACACTCAAAAATTAAAAAATTACCTGGAGATGCCGGGGATCGAACCCGGGGCCTTTCACATGCAAAGCGAACGCTCTACCACTGAGCTACATCCCCGACGGGGCAGTTCTATCAAATTACTCAAAAATGACGTTTACTTTTGCACCTCAAGAGCGATTATGATTCTTAATAACCAAATTATCAAATTCTAAAAGGATTTAAAATTCATTACTCTGTATAAAAACATAGTAGTTCCACATTTTTATAACATTGTAATTTTCTACCACATTTGATTGTAAAATATTTGTGTCTTTAGTCAAATTTTTATTTATCATGGTTTAAATTGTTCAATGTTAAGGGCTCTATTATAAATACATTACGAAATCACAAAACAATCTAGACATGGAAAGAGCTCCTTACTTACTAATGATTACAATGATTTCTCATGTGCTCAATGGATAGATGAAGCCATCTCACATTCGCTCCTCTATTTCCCCTCTAGTAAGATCACTATGCAACTAACGCTTGCTTACAAGTACTTACAATTTTTCAGCTTAAACTAATAATCGCATGAGTAGCAGTGAGTGTTAACAGCAGGCCGTTTAAAACGAATTCAAATAAATTAATAAATATTTATTTTATATTATAATTATTGGTGAATTAGCAGAAGCTTTAGAAATTCACTTTAGCTAAATAGACTGGTATTTCATTCATTTTCCAAAGAAAAAATTAATAACGGAGCTATTTACAATATTAAATTTTACCCCTTAAATGGACCCACTACGCCTTTGTCAAATTCGGCTTTAATTAATGAACCTAAAGATTACGTAAAAAGTTTATGTTAGAACTGTTAAATTTGGCAAGTAGATTGTTCAAGAATAAATCCAGAGATGTAAAAGAAATGGGCTTAATAAACAAATTTCCACGAATCTTCTATTTCTTTTATATTAATAAAAAAATATATTTACTTATGTTATTATTTGAAATAGGAATTAAAATTTGTTTCAGAAGATTGATAATTTATTAGTGTTTATTCTCCTACTGTGAGATGCGAACTATTAAGAACACTGTTTTGCATGTGGCAATCAAGTTTCAAAAACTCTATGAGAAAAGTAGTTCTTTCTAGACATAGCAGCCACACCAAATTAACACACACATGCTTAATGACAAAGATAGACTGACCCCCTTGCTCGACGTGCAACATTCTCTTGGACATAAGATATATACTGACAGAATGCCCAAAAACGACTTCATCAGAACTTACCCTATGACTTACAAAAACATTTTGTACCGTGCATTAATAACTTGTACCTATACAAAATTCAAATATACGAAAAAAATTTATGATACAAATAAAGTTTGTGGTGAGCAACAAGATTTCAAATTATGTGCATTTAGTCTATTATATGCATTTGTGTACAAGTATATTTATATATATTGTGTGTGTGTGTTTGGGTCTATATATGCAAAAGCTACCCTGAAGGAGGAAATCACGACAATCATTAGCAAAAGTACCATTTTCACACATTCATATCCTATTGATCATTCACCAACTATGCTCATCACAAAATTTTCTTTTCTTTCATTTTTTTTTTTAATATTCTGATCATATTTACCTGAATTTAGTACTATGTGTCATTTATGAAATGTTTATTATTTGTTTTTTTGTTAATTGTTATTGCTACTTGTTGTTATCTCTTATTTATTTCACTTATTCCATTTTGTGCAACTTCCAACTTTCGAACAGAGAAATCACCTTTGATGTAATATCCATAAATAAATAAGTCTAAAAACCTTTTCTCCTTTGTGTTTTGGGTCATAACGTGATTTTCTCGTTCTATTTGCCCATTAATATGGTTATGATGATTGTCAAAATGCCCATTGTCTTCCCTTGCCTCTGATTGCTATAACCATTCATGACTGGATGCGTGATGAATGACCACTTAGACCTATGTTGCCGCTAACCAGTTTACGTCCCGTCCATACGTACACTTACCGCGCCGAGCGATTCACGACCCCCCCCCCCCGTTGTGAGAGTGAGAATTTACATTTCCAATTAACCAACATTGGCCACTTAGCCCTGATTGGCCCAAGTCCGGCCTGACATTTGCAAGTCAATGGACAGCGGTTCGATGGGAGAAGTTTGTATTCCGCAGGCGAAACCTGTTGTCTTCATTGTTTGGACGATTATTCATTCCGGCCTCGTTTGCTCCCGAAGCGAATTGTTAAAAAATTGATTTAATCAACTAATCGACATTGTACAGATGAAGTATAGGGGAGGAAAATTGAAGATTGTATGTTTCAGAAATGGAAGAGTGAACATATTTTTTTTTCTGTGCGTTTGAAGCGGGGCAGGTATAAAATAGTTATTTATTATACAAGTGACGAAAGTAGATCATTTTACAACTCGAGTGAAACGTTTACCCACACGAGCGAAGCGAGTGTGGTAATTTCACAAGATAGTGTAATATTAAATTTTTTCTGTAATCGTGTAATACATGATCAGATCTAACCAGAATATGAACAAAATTAGGATGTTGTGAAGATTATGATATGTTGTTGGTAGGTTATAAGCATGGTTGTGAAACAACTAGTGATGATTGTGAAGTAGTGCAGTTATAAACAAGTGCAGTTTATAGTGAAGACAATGTTAAGAAACATTTAAAAGCATTTAATTTCCAACTTCAAATTATTTTTTAATTTATACTTATAACTATTTAAGAAGGCAATTCACTTTCTTCACTTATGAAGAAAGTGATTACTTTCTCCACTCTATTGCAAAATGTTTCACTTTCTTCACTCATTTCAGTTTAGTAATGTTACCATTATTCAACGATTACAGAAAAATGTAATTATTCGTAGATTTAAAATATTTTCAATAAATGAACAAGACATGAGTTGTAGGAGCGTTTCGCAAGTTTTTTTGTTTATGCATTTCCTCTTCATAGTAACCCTATGTGGAGTGATTTTATTTTCTGCACATCCCATGGATATTTGCATTTTTCAAAACATTTAACAATTTTTTATATAATAATATATATAAATATTAAAATGTTAATAAGAACATGAAAATTAAACTTGACAAATAAAACCATTAAATAAGAACAATTAAGGAATACAATTAAATAACCATTAAAACAATTATATAATATTAACATTATATTATCTTTTCTTCTCTCGGCTTAAGAATACCATAGTCTACTGATTTTAATAAATCTAGGTGTTTTGAAAATAAAATATCGGGACTGATAGGCCATGCTGAAATATGAGTCTTTAACTGTCTTTGCATGTCTTGAGTCAGTCTACATTCATAAATCAGGTGGGTGAATGCCTGTTCAGTTTAATTGTTGCATTTACAAGTATTTGAGTCAGTAAGTTTGAATCTGTGTAAGTAAGAGTTTGTATTTCCGTATCCAGTTAGTATTTTTGTTAGATAAAATGTATGTTGGTTTTACTATTATTATTTATTTATTAACGTCCACTTTTTGCAACTTAGGCTAATCGGGACGGGTTATCTACAGGTTGTCACCCTGTATGTTGGTATAGCGAGATATTGGTTTTTAAAACAGGGATATGTAATTTTAGATGTAATCCTTCCCAAGTTATTCCCAATCAATTCCCAAGTTTATTGCTTGATAGACACACTAAAGTCCCACCCTGGACCGAAAAATGTGTCCTTAGATATGTCTTACGGATTTTTATCAGTTGCAAAAAAGTAAACATCTATTTCGTGCAATTATATGAATAGGAAAATATACTGAAATGACTAAAATTAGCGGTTTTGCCATATTCTTTCTAAGAATTAAAGTCTCCCAGCATAACAATTGTTTGGGAAAAATTTAAGTTTATTAACCAGTCATAATATTATGAAATATTTTCTTTTCTACCTTCAGCAAGAGATCTCTAATCTCACTATGATGAATCTCAATTCTATTATACGTCATAAGTCCAAATTTTGTCATGTCCTCTTTTTTCAGTTTATGATTTAGTGTCATTTCACTATCACGTACTTCAGTGTGCCATTCATTCATACATATAACCTCACACATATTTGTTATTTCATCAATACTCACAATGAAGGCAGTGGAATAGATTAATCAACGTATTAATTTCTGTGGTTTGGGTCTTTCTCGAGATGGATGATTCTCCGGTTTATCCTATTCATGAGGGAAATATTTTATTCTGTAAACATCATAAAATAGAATAAATATGGTAGACATATGAAAATACAACTCCTAATTAATAATATAGCATTTACATCTTACAGTTCTAAGTAATCTAAATTTTCAAATTCATTCTCTGTCTGGTTGAAGAAATTTACATATTATTACCGTTCATTTGTGTGTGTTGTGCATTAAAATGAATTTTGTGTTTAAATTTTTCGTAAATTCACTTATAAATCAAATGCCAGAAATAATTATAAGAATAAACAATAAGAAATATAAATAAATAAATTAATGAACGGCAATGAAACTAATAAAATAAGGAAAAACTCAAAAAGAGTTGAAGTGGTAATGGGAAAAATATGTACTTAAGAGACAAAATATAGAACATTGTGAAAATATCAAAACACTAAAGAAAAGGTGAAAAGGAAACCAATATAAGAGCAAAGGGATTAAGAAATAGGAATCTAAAAAAATATCGAAATCATTTTAGTGGTTTTATATGAATATCCAGAATGAATAATATTCATGAATGATAGAAATCACAAGCGGGATGTACAAAATATTTTTAATAGATTTTTGTATTCAAAAAATAAAATTTATGTGTTTTTGGCTGTTATTACAATTTGTATACAGCTGTTAAATATACATTCAAGCAAATTAGTAAAACAAGCCACTAAATTTAAAAACATTTAGTACTCAAAATTATATTGTTCAATAGAATTGTTCAAGGCCAGTAAAGATGTACATTATTTTATTACCTATAGTATTGAAATTTAGCTGTTAGTTTTTCTCTACAATAATTCAAAAAGATTTTTTTTTATTTTCTTATTTTACTTATGAATCCTAATTTAATGGTGCACATGCTTAAATCCTCAGAGCCCAGTCTATAATTAATGATTGACTTTTTATTATTATTTTTTTATTTAATCAAAATATTTAAAATAGTTGTTAAATCTCATTTCCTGTAGCCACCAGAAAGTTATTAATTGCTTTATTTAAAAATTGGCCTATATATAATACGTTATTTGTTAACACCAATACCGTTAAAACTACTAATATTATTTAAACATAGCACATAAAATTGTAACGCATGTACCTAACTCGAGTACTTAAATAAGTAATGCAGATCTTAAACTACAATTTGGTGTCATGTAAAAATAAAAAGCATTGCGCAGTCGGCAGGATTCGAACCTGCGCTCCCAAAGGGAATCTGATTTCGAGTCAGACGCCTTAACCACTCGGCCACGACTGCACCTGGTCGGAGGGTCCCGGGGTCATGGTGTGAGTCAGCCATCCAAAGATTTGTTAAAGTCTCTTTCTTCAGTAGAACAAACGGCTAATAAAGTTTTGAGCTCTTAGGCTTATGTTGTCGTTATGATTTCACGAAATGTAAATTTCTTCAGAAGTAGCGTAGATCGTCGAAACAGTTTATTTAAATAATTATATTGAAATAACGTGTCAAAAAGTCTGAATGCGCTAGTTGGAGCATGTTGATTGAATGGAACTCGCACCCAGTTAGTAAGTATAAACAAGAAAATAAGTACGGGTGATTAACTTTTCCAAGGTAAGTTTCAAAACATAGTTAAACGATAAATAATAGCTATATAAATTATGTAAGTCTGATAATGTTTCAATAATAGGAAATACAATGAAGATTCTGACAGTAAAAAATACTCCAATTGTTTAGCGAAAAACATGCGACGCAATTCCTTCTGTGTAAATTATAATGAACAAATAACATTATTCTTCATTCCATTATTTAAAAAAAATTTAATAGCCTTAACCTATTAACCGAGTGGGGAGATGAACAAGTCAAACGTAAACAATATCGGGTGCGGGTAGGACATATGAATACGTCCTTGAAATATATTTTCCTCTCTGGAACGTATATTTTGGAACAACAAAGGCAATAGTCACCCATGCAAGCCTCGACATTGTATCTTTACAATTGTTTTGGGTTTATTTTTTGCTTAAGCGCCACAAGTTACTTTTTGATATTATTAGTGATTTATCATACCGTTATTTAATAAGAATTGTCTACTTTAAGAGAAAATAAATTATACATAAAGGCGGATACCTACCTATTACCTCCTACATTTTATGAAACATTGAAATTGTTTTTGTTAATAATGAATCTGATACAACTGAGGCGTGTTCTTAAATCAGAATATGTGGCATTTATGACTTTTCAAATGTTCGAAATATTGCATAAAACGCGGTAATGTAGTTGTTGACACTTTATGAATCTCGCTTTTCACCAAAGAAGATCTTCAGCATTTAGATGCAGAGGAAATCGGTGGTTATAAAGATTCCCCGCTGGATGGTATCATTGAGGAAGTGTATTTTGTTTATTTGTGTTTACGCGAATAGCTATGCAACCACGAATAATTTAATAATAAGATAAATCGCTCTTTTAGAAATAAATGACTGTTATGAGTAAAGTTAAAAAGACCAATTGTTTGTTAAATTAATATTTTTTTTAATTCGGTGTTTCCATATGTTTGTTGCTATTCTTTTTTATTTGTTTGTAATTTTGTATTTTCCTTTGCACTTATATATAAATAAACCAAAATATATATATTTCATATCCTTTCATTTATTTTAAGCATCAATAAAAAAAAAAATAGTACGAAATAACGCCCTTCGGGCATGGCTTACTGACACGTCCTAATGAGAGTCCGTGCCCTTTTTATACTGCATAATTAAAAAGAGAATTAACAGGTTACACAGTCTTTCAATACTACCTTCACAATTTATTATTAGTGTTTTCATAAAAAGAACTGTTTCTTTTACAATCTTCCTGTCAGATTAATTTTGAGTGGAATAGAATAAACGAATTGTTCTAAGTTTTTTTTTTACTCATTTATCACTTTCTTGATTTTGTTTTAGTTATTAGCACAATTCCCTTTTAGCAGATTTCCCTTGAGGGAAATAAGGTATTGAGGTTGTTTTTATTTAGAACCTGTGTTTTAAGTTGTATAAGCCAGCATTAAAATGACCTCAGTGAGATAACAACCAGATTGTGGATGTGATTCACCTGTGAATACTATGCGTTGTTCATTCTCTCATGTCTCCGTTGGGGTTTAGCAGATTTCCCTTAAGGGAAATCAGCTATTGAGGTTGTACTCATGACGGAATTTTCCTTCAAATATCCATCGATCCTACCTAGTAGATGACGAAAATGTCGTCCGTTCAAAACTGTGTGTGTGTATATATATATATGTGTGTGTGTGTGTGTGTGTGTGTGTGTCTGTTACCGCTCTAGAGGTCGCAATTTTTGTTTGATCGTTACCAAACTTGATATTTAATCGTTTTATGTAAAAAGAAAGATCAAGTTCGTTAACGGCTGAAATCGGAGCAGTGGGAGGGAGGGTTTAGAGGATTTTCGTAACTTCGAAATATCTCCGTTACTATACGTCGGATCGAAAACTTGTAAAGAATCAATCTCATTGAAAATTAAATTTACTATAAATATTGTCACATACATTTATTCAATATGTTGAATATTAACATAGATATTTGCATTTTTATTAAATCTGGGCGGCTAACGGACGGGTGACTTTCCCACCAAAAGCAAGTTCGGCAGTTTCCTTAACTGCTGGACTCTCGTGAAATTTCTCTATTGTAAAACTACACGTGGGAAATCTGCTTAGTTTACGCAGCCCCTGCGTGACGGACGTTTGTTAAAGAAGAGAGTGTGAAGGTTTACACTTCTGCGTAATCCAGCATTGTCCTTTACTACTGACACGCCTTGTTAATTATAGTGTGTAAACATATACTGCCTTATGTCGATAAATTATCAACCTTTGCAGGTTCTGATGGAGTGACTCTCTAACAGTTCTAGCCTCGAGGGTAATTTTGTCCACTCTTCATGATGCGTTTATTGTTGGATATTGTGATGCAGAAGCTAATTAGAACCACTGCATGTATTGTGAAATTCTTCCTTCTACATTCATTCCCTGTCTGTGATAGCCTGTGTGAATCTAAAAAACATATTTTCTATATAACTAATGAATAATGAAATATGAATATTGGATTTAGAAGATTTCTCTTAAGGACAATTAGACATTTTTGTCTCACGGAGCGATATGTATATATATATATATATATATATATATATATATATATATATATATATATAGATATATATATCGCTCTGGTGGTCGCAATTTTGTATCTCATCGTTTCCAAACTCAAAACCTTTTATGTAAAACCAAAGATCAAGATCTATAATGGCTGAAATCGAACTAAGGGTGTTGGAAGGAGAAATTAAAATACCTCTTTTGTTGCTGTGTTGGGTAAATTTTTATCCAAGTTTTTGATATTTTTCTACAACTATTGTTCTATATATGTTTTCTCTAACTCGAATATAAACCTAGTTATTTCTACTTCTACTCATCCAATTTTCACCAAGTACCCACTTTCAAGTACATCATCAACTAAACATCTCATACCCGGCTGATATTCTGATTAATTTTAATGGAGGAAATAGAGGATAGATGCTGAGATGAGATCATCAGCGAATCTTACTCCTCCAGTACGTGGGAAGTCTGCTTAGTTAACGTAACACCTGCGTGTTTGTGTGTTTCATATCTTTATGTAAGTAATTACTAATTTTATTTTGTATATATGATACTCATACAAGTATTAAGTTTTCACTGCTGGTTAATGATTCTACAAAAAAAAATTCTTTTTTGTTAATCGGACAAAAATGGATTGAAATTATTGCTTCATTAAGTAAATGAATCACTCTTGTAATTACTAATCTTGCTTTATAAATTTATTATTATTATTATTTATTAACGTCCACTTTTTGCAACGTAGGCTAATTAGGACGGGTTATCTAGAGGTTACCACCCTTTTCTAGCCAGGGTGGGATTTTAGGATGTTATTTAATGAATTTCGTCACTAAATAATTTCCTTTGCCCAGGCAAGAATCGAACTCGCCACTCTAGGTTTACCATGTGAGATAAAGGTCAACGCTTTAGCTCGCATGGCTAACCTGAGCCCCATTATAAATTTAGGAATATTAAAAAAATAAAGAAAAACAAATTATCTTTACATTAAGGTGCCTGCCTTAGAATGATAAAACAGTTCTACTTTGCCTGATAATCAAAAATATATTTTAATATTTAATAACGCTAAATCTTGAATCTAAAATTTCAAAAATTCGTGTACATTAAATTGAGCATCATGAAAAGTGAAATCCGTGAAGGCAAACTGAAATATTGTTATACAAAGCGTATCAACAATATGTAAATATTAAAAAAAGTGTGCTTTAGCATTCAAATTAACTAGGAATAGTATTTATTCCACTTTTAACTTAATAGTATTTATACTACTTTTAAACAACTGTGGCTCACAGGGGATGTAGCTCAGTGGTAGAGCGTTCGCTTTGCATGTGAAAGGCCCCGGGTTCGATCCCCGGCATCTCCAGGTAATTTTTGGTTCTATTTATTGGATTATAAGGTAGTTTTTAACATGTACTTAATAAATGGTGCATTTTTTTCAACTAGAAATTTTTCTTAACCGTTTAGAGGGTTGAACTTTTTTAAACGTATGTGGACTATGCTGAACGCGAATTCTAAACACGATATATACTTGTTGCCAATTCGAAGTCTTATAAATAAGAAATATTCATAGAAATTTTAATTACGTTGTATCGCCCAATTAAGGCCTTTAAATGAAACTCGTTTGAAAATGAAATTGATAATAGATACAAAAAAAATTATAAAATTATTCTATTTTTAAAACCGACGTACACATACAAACTTGATCATAGTTATCAATTGAGATACCCTATTAGACTGCTTTCTATTCATTGAGAGACTAATATTTTTAGAAGAATGCCAACGATTATTCAAGATTTTTTTGTTTTTTTTTATTAGCCAAAACAAATATTACAACTAATCGTCTTGCGAATCGATGGCTTCTATCAATAAATGTTGTATAAGAACAACATTCGGGTCCTAGTTGATTGAAACAGCTTTCCTGAACAATTTAAGAATTAAATTTAAAAAAAGGGCTGAAAACTAAGGAAATGCAAATATCTCTGTTAATATTCAAGATAAAGGAAAATTGTAATAATTTACAGAAAATTACGTTCGAAATGAGATTGTTTCTATAAATTCATCGAACCGATGTATAATAACAGATATTTAACATTTTCGATTTGCCTCCAATCAATCACCTCTTTCCCTGGTCCTATTTCTGGCAATAACAAACTGGATATGGAGTTTTATAAAAAACGTGTAAATACCCACCATGGAAACGGCCAAATAAAAATTCGACTGCTAGCACGTTAACAGACAAATATTTAAAAGGTTTAATCGGACCTTATTTTCGTCATCTTCTGGGTAGGATCGATGGACTTTTGAAGAATTTTTTTGCCAAATTCGCATCATGTGTACAACCCCAATAGCTGATCCCTTGAAGAGAAATCTGTTAAAATTGATGTTACAAGTAACACTCGCTATTAGGGTCTCGTGATCATTTACCAGGAGAGTCCAACTCCATCACCTTCCGTCTCCCATTCCTCGCTATGACCAAATTGTATTATGTTCACTCTGGCTCAAACACAACCACTTCTTTTTAGACATTCATACCAAAGATGCAGCTTTTAATGATTCTAAAGATGTGCCTTCGCCCTTCTTGGATTCGTTCTTGTTCCATGTGACCAGAGCAACGATACAAGTCAGTTTCATTCACAGGGCAGGAAGGAAAAGAATTTGGCATTCCAACGTTGAAGACTGATGAAGTGGAAAAAAGAGCTTTATACGGGAAACTTCTCCATCATAAGATCACCTCCAAAATCTCAACACACTAACATACTCTGGCCTTTAAACAATTCATTCTACTTGTTATACATATTAATCTTCTGTTCCATCAACATTTAAGTCCAACATATTTTGGGCTACAATCACCTGATAAGAAAATTATCAAAGTTTCAGTGTACTATAAAATATTTGTCCTACAATATGATGATTTGACTAACGGGCTGTGTGAAATTCTAAAATCTTCTAAGAATTGATAAGTGGACTACTTTTTTACTCACGCCGTTCGGGGATGTAGCTCAGTGGTAGAGCGTTCGCTTTGCATGTGAAAGGCCCCGGGTTCGATCCCCGGCATCTCCAGGTATTTTTTGCTTCTATTTATTGGATTACTTTTGACTCTATATGATGGTTACTATTGCAATTGAAGCAGTTGAAGTATGAAAAACAGTAATAAACAAAAAGATAAAGTTGGTTAGCCATAGTTTTTGTAGGTAAATAAAAAAAAAATGCATCACTCAGGAAGATATTAAGCCAATGATAAAATCAAAAAGGTCTCGTCATCAGACTTTCTATTTTCATTTTCTGTTCTACTAGGACTGCCAATTAGTTTTAACAATTATTCCATAAGGAAAAACAGCTCTTGAGGTTGTGCTCATGAAGTGATTTTCGAAAATAGTCTGAAAATGTCTTTTTTAAATATATAATGTATTTTTTTAATATTTTGATACTGCCAGAATTTAGTAACTATTACTAAAAACTTAAAAGCTAGTACAGCTCATAAAGATATTTTTCCTTTAAGGATATTTGTTATAACTAGTTGGGAGTCCTTTATCCTTGTTCTATCACAACAAGGAAACAAGCACAGAAAATAGAAATTCTCATGATGAGACTAATTATCTTTCTGATTTTATCATTGGCCTCATATCTTGTTGAAAGATTGTTTTTTTTTTATTTACCTGGAATAAATACATTACATACATTACTTGGGCAATCATAAGCAACACGAATTAAAAAAAATGAAGTTCATATAAATATAAAAATATTTTTTTTGGCTAACAAAAAAAAAAAAAAAACAATACTTGAAAAATTGTTGGTATTCTTTGTAAAAGTATTGGCCTCCCAATAGCTAGAAAGCAGAAGTATATATCATGTTTAGAATTTGGGTTCAACGGTTAAAACAATATTCTAGTTAAAAAAAAAAGTTTTAACTTGGTCACACAACATAATTACAATTTCTATGAATATTTCTTATTTATAAGACTTCGAATTTTCAACAAGTATATATCGTGTTTAGAATTCGCGTTCAGCTTAGTCCACATACGTTTAAAAAAGTTCAATCCTCTAAACGGTTAAGAAAAATGTCTAATTGAAAAAAATGCACAATTTGTTAAGTACAAGTTAAAAACTACCTGATAATGCAATAATTGGAACCAAAAATACCTGGAGATGCCGGGGATCGAACCCGGGGCCTTTCACATGCAAAGCGAACGCTCTACCACTGAGCTACATCCCCGAACGATGATGCAGATAACATAGCGACTGATTTCAATGATAAAATGTCATCGCAATAAAGGCAGGCAAAAATATTTGTATTCACTTACTCACTATTTGACTTATTGATAAAAAAAAATAAAAACACTTTAATCATTCATGTTACACGTTACTTCCATGGTCCCTGGACCATGATTGCATTTTGTTTTGATCTCCCAAGATACCAAATTGAACTATTAGTTCAAGTTTGTTCACAAAAACACACTCACACTTGTATCTATTTCCCTTGCTGAACAAAATGAATGAATCAAATTTAATCTTTTTCTTTTAAAGTTTGGTCTTCTGTCTTGGATTAAGAACCAAAGTACTAGTATTACTTTAGCTTGTTAGGATAGCATTCACTGTGTTGGACAACCAGAATAGCTTCATTTTTAATTACGATCAAGATGTTTTTTTTTTTTAAATTATTTCTTTATCGTTATAATTCAAATGCATCTTAAAAAACATATTATAACTTTCGTATATATTATCAAAAGATAAAACAATTTTGTGGTATATGTGTAAGTACTACAGCAATTGAAAGTTACCTGTTACTTTTTAAGAAAAATGAGCTACGTGGCAACTATGCTCAAGAATAGGCAACGAATAACCCTATATATTTTACATTATTGTTAATTCTGCACGGAAGGAACAAAAAAAAAAAAAAAATTCTGGAGATGCCGGGGATCGAACCCGGGGCCTTTCACATGCAAAGCGAACTCTCTACCACTGAGCTCCATCCCCTTACGGTGAAACTGATAACGGAGTGTATTAATTTCACTGATAATATAACATTATTAGTGCTGTATTTGTTTGTTATGTTGGTTACCTCCCTTTTCTAGATAGGATAGGACTTATTTATTGAGTTATTTTCTGATAAATTCCTTTTGCCCATGAGCTGTGACTTTTAGATTACCAAGTGTAGTAAGGCTTAACTCACATGGGTAACCTGTATACATATATAGTCCATTCTTTTATTTATTTTTTTAAGTTATTGAGAATTTGTAATGAAACCTACTTTACAACGGTAACGGATTGTCCGACGTAAAGTGTATGTGCATATACTAACGTCCCTATCATTAGTCCGAAGAAAACACAAATTATCTGAATTTATGACATAAATTATGATATAGTAGTTAAACTTTGTGTCAACGAATGTGTTAGCGGAAGAACATGGTAATCGCTAAATCAAGTTGTGGGAGTCAGTAATAAATGCATAAGTTCATTTGGAGAAAACACGTTTCAATTTATTTTTTATTCTTTTGATTTTAATTATTTTGGATTAGAGTGAATCGACTGTAATTGATTATTTCTCGCATATGATCAAGTATATTGTAAGATTTCCAGAATAAGGCAGTCGTGGCCGAGTGGTTCAGGCGTCTGACTAGAAATCAGATTCCCTCTGGGAGCCTAGGTTCGAATCCTACCGGCAGCGGGAATAAATTTTTGGGTGTTCAAGATGGATATTTTAGTAATTAGTAATAGATATTTTAGTAACCTTTAGACACCCTTTTCGTAAAATTTGTGTTGCGTTATAAGTTCATTCGAAGGGTACTACTTCCAGATAACTACAAATTCTGGAAAAATGAGACAATTACACACTGTGATTCCTTTTGGCAACTAATACCAACCATATTACCACTAGGATGTTTAAGTTGAAGGTAGACATATGTTAAGTAGAATTTTTTTTTTTTTTAAATGTATTAAAAGAAATTCTCTGTATAGGGAAGTTCACATATTCAATTGTTCAAAACATCATGCTCAAATAATAATAAAGTACTAATTTTATAACATAATGATTGTATAAGTTCATTTGGAGAAAGCAAGTTACATTTTATTTTTTATTATTTTATTCTTTTGATTTTAATTATTTTGGATTAGAGTAAATCAACTGTAATTGATTATTTCTCGAAATATGTTCAATTATGTTGTAAGAACTCCAGAATAGGTTGTTGTAGTAGAATGTATAGCTGTACTAAGTAGAATTTCCACAGAATATATTTAAACAATTGTATTCTGAAATAGAAAATTTCACTTAAGTATGCAATTGTTCAAAACAGCATGGTGAAATATTAATAAATTACTAATTCTGTAACATGTCGACTTAGTTCTAATATCACAATTGTTCAATACACACAAAATTTTTAAATCAGGTGTTAATTAGTGTTTTTCTTCTAAAAACACTAAATTCTATTTATCTAATGGTTCTATTCACTGTAAAATATCTTAATATATCCAGAGAAAGTATTACTCATCTAGCGTTTTGTAGAACAGATAACCTGATTTTAGAATTATGTTTTTTAGACGTCTTATTATTTTTATGTTACAATATATGTAGTATACATTATTTACCATTATTTTATTTATTAACAGTAATTAATTATTGCTAGATTTTATTTTACTAATTAGTAAATTATTTAGTGGTATTTATTATTAGTACTTTTTAATTGAATTAAGTTGGAATTCTTGGAAAGATATTTGTTTTATTTGTTGTTTTCATTTTAGTTTTTATTATTTTATTCTTTTGATTTTAATTATTTTGGATTAGAGTGTATCAACTGTAATTGATTATTTCTCGCATATGTTCAAGTATGTTTTAAGATTTCCAGAATAAGGCGTCCTGGCCGAGTGGTTAAGGCGTCTGACTAGAAATCAGATTCCCTCTGGGAGCGTAGGTTCGAGTCCTACCGACTGCGAGAATAATTTTTTGGGTGGTCAAGATGGACATTTTAGTAATTAGTAGTAATCTTTAGACACCCTTTTCGTAAAATTTGTGTTGCCTTATAAGTTCATTCGAGGGGTACCACATCCAGTTAACTACAAATTCTGGAAATATTAGACAATTACACAGGTGATTCCTTTTGGCCACTTATACCAAGCATATTACTACTAGGGTACTTTAGGTGAAAGTAGAAATGTGCTAAGAATTTTTTTTTTTTTTTAATTTATTAAAAGAAATGTATTCTATATATAGGAAAGTTCACATATTCGATTGTTCAAAAATCGTGCTGAAATAATAAAAAAGTCCGTCACGCAGGGGCTGCATAAACTAAGCAGATTTCCCAAATGAAGTTTTACAATAGAGAAATCTACATACCGATAACACAACACCATCTTGAATATGGGGGGGGGCGTCAACAGAACGTATTTGCATATATCATACAAAGTAAAAGATTAGAAAGCAAGAATGAGGAAAGGTTAGGTAACACGAGAGAAGAACAGTTACGGAAACGGCCGAACTAATCCGAAAACCTCCGACGATAGCCGCACACAAACTTAATAAAAATGCAAATATCTCGGTTAATATTCAAGATAGAGAATAAATTTAACTAACATTATTTATAGTAAATTTAATTTGCAATAAGATAGGTGCAATTTTTCGATCCGACGTACAGTAACGGAGATATTTCGAATTTTCAAAAATCCACCCTCCCACTGGTCCGATTTCAGCCACTAACGAACTTGATCTTTCTTTTTACATAAAACGATTTAATACCGAGTTTGGTGACGATTAAACAAAAATTACGACCGCTAGAGTGTTCACAAACAAATATATATATATATATATATATATATATATATATATATATATATATATATATATATATATATACAATTTTGAACGGACCTCATTTTCGGCATTTCCTGGGTAGGATCGATAGACATTTGTTGAAAATGTTCGAAAATCGCGTCATGAGAACGACATCAATAGCAGATTTTCCTTAAGGGAAATCTGCTAATAATGTACTAATTGCATAACATGATGATTGTATAAGTTCATTTGGAGAAAACAAGTTTCATTTTATTTTTTTATTTTTTCATTGCTTTGGTTTAAATTATTTTGGATTAGACTGAATCAACTGAAATTGATTATTTCCTTAAAAATGTTTAAGTCTGTTGTAAGATTTCCAGAATAAGGCAGTCGTGGCCGAGTGGTTAAGGCGTCTGACTAGAAATCAGATTCCCTCTGGGAGCGTAGGTTCGAATCCTACCGGCTGCGGGAATTATTTTTTTGGGGGATCAAAACCCATATTTTAAGTAATTGGCTGGTCTATAAACATCCTTTGAGTCGCATTCATGGTTCGTTATTACTTCATTCGAAGGGTTCTAATTCCAGGTAACTACAAATTCTGGAAATAAATAAGGGACAAATACGCAACTGAATGATTACATTTGGGACATACTCGTAATACCTACTAGGTTGTTGTAGTAGAATGTATAGCTGTACTAAGTAGAATTTCCACAGAATATATTACAACAATTGTATTCTGTAATAGAAAATTTCACTTATGCAATTGTTCAAAACAGCGTGCTGAAATATTAATAAATTACTAATTCTGTAACATGTCGACTTGGTTCTAATATCACAATTGTTCAATACACCCAAAATTTTTAAATCAGGTGTTAATTAGAATTTTTCTTCTAAAAAACACTAAATTCTATTTATCTAATTGTTCTATTCACCGTAGAATATATTTATATATCTGGAGAAAGTATTACACATCTAGCGTTTTGTAGAACAGATAAGCTGATTTTAGAATTATGTTTTTTCGGCATTTCTTAGACGTATTTTTATGTTACAATATATCTATTATACATTATTTGCCATTATTTTATTTATTAACAGTAATTAATTATTGGTATATTTTATTTTACTAATTAGTAAATTATTTAGTGGTATTTATTATTAGTACTTTTTAATTGAATTAAGTTGGAATTCTTGGAAAGATATTTGTTTTATTTGTTGTTTTCATTTTATTTTTTATTATTTTATTCTTTTGATTTTAATTATTTTGGATTAGAGTGAATCAACTGTAATTGATTATTTCTCGCATATGGTTCAAGTATGTTGTAAGATTTCCAGAATAAGGCAGTCGTGGCCGAGTGGTTAAGGCGTCTGACTAGAAATCAGATTCCCTCTGGGAGCGTAGGTTCGAATCCTACCGACTGCGGGAATAATTTTTTGGGTGCTCAAGATGGACATTTTAGTAATTGGTAGTAATCTTTAGACACCCTTTTCGTAAAATTTGTGTTGCCTTATAAGTTCATTCGAGGGGTACCACTTCCAGATAACTACAAATTCTGGAAATATTAGACGATTACACAGGTGATTCCTTTTGGCCACTTATACCAAGCATATTACTACTAGGGTACTTTAGGTGAAAGTAGAAATGTGCTAAGAAGATTTTTTTTTTTTTTTAATTTATTAAAAGAAATGCATTCTATATATAGGAAAGTTCACATATTCGATTGTTCAAAACATCGTGCTGAAATAATAAAAAAGTCCGTCACGCAGGGGATGCATAAACTACGCAGATTTCCCAAATTAAGTTTTACAATAGAGTAATCTACATACCGATATCACAACACCATCATGAATATGGGGGGGGGGGCTACAACAGAACGTATTTGCATATATCATACAAAGTAAAAGATTAGAAAGCAAGAATGAGGAAAGGTTAGGTTATACGAGAGGAGAACAGTTACTGAAGCGGCCGACCTAATCCGGAAACCTCCGACGATAGCCGCACACACACTTAATAAAAATACAAATATCTCCGTTAATATTTAAGATAGAGAATAAATATATGTAACATTATTTATAGTAAAATTAATTTGCAATATGATCGGTGGTATAAAATTTTTCGATCCGACGTACAGTAACGGAGATATTTCGAATTTTCAAAAATCCCCCCTCCCACTGGTCCGATTTCAGCCGTTAACGAACTTGATCTTTCTTTTTACATAAAACGATTAAATACCGAGTTTGGTGACGATTAAACAAAAATTACGACCGCTAGAGTGTTCACAAACATATATATTTATACATATATATATATATATATATATATATATATATATATATATATATATATATATATATCATTTTGAGTGGACCTCATTTTCGGCATTTCCTGGGTAGGATCGATAGACATTTGATGAAAATTTTCGAAAATCGCGTCATGAGAACGACATCAATAGCTGTTTTTCCTTAGGGAAAATCTGCTAATAATGTTCTAATTGCTTAACATGATGATTGTATAAGTTCATTTGGAGAAAACAAGTTTCATTTTATTTTTTTATTATTTCATTGCTTTGGTTTAAATTATTTTGGATTAGACTGAATCAACTGTAATTGGTTATTTCCTTAAAAATGTTCAAGTATGTTGTAAGATTTCCAGAATAAGGCAGTCGTGGCCGAGTGGTTAAGGCGTCTGACTAGAAATCAGATTCCCTCTGGGAGCGTAGGTTCGAATCCTACCGGCTGCGGGAATATTTTTTTGGGGGATCAAAACCCATATTTTAAGTAATTGGCTGGTCTATAGACACCCTTTGAATCGCATACATGGTTCGTTATTACTTCATTCGAAGGGTTCTACTTCCAGGTAACTACAAATTCTGCAAATAAATAAGTGACAAATACGCACTGAATGATTACATTTGGGACATAATACTAGGTTGTTGTAGTAGAATGTATAGCTGTACTAAGTAGAATTTCCACAGAATTTATTAAAACAACTGTATTTTGTAAATAGAAAATTTCACTTATCTAATTCTTCAAAACAGCATGCTGAAATATTAATAATTTACTATTTCTGTAACATATCGACTTTGTTCTATTATCACGATTGTTCAAAAAACACACAATTTTTAAATCAGGGATTGATTAGTGTTTTTCTTTTAAAAAACACTAAATTATATTTATCTAATTGTTCTATTCACCGTAGAATACATTTATATATCCAGAGAAAGTATTTCAAATTTAGCGTTTTGTAGAACAGATAACCTGATTTTAGAATTATGTTCTTTCTGCATTTTTTAGACGTATTATTATTTTTATGTTACAATATATCTATTATACATTATTTGCCATTATTTTATTTATTAACAGTAATTAATTATTGGTATATTTTATTTTACTAAGTATTACAATATTTATTATTAGTACTTTTTAATTGAGTTGAGTTGGAATTCTTGGAATGATATTTGTTTTATTTGTTGTTTTCATTTTATTTTTTATTATTTTATTCTTTTGATTTTAATTATTTTGGATTAGAGTAAATTAACTGTAATTGATTATTTCTCGAAATATGTTTAAGTATGTTGTAAGTGTTACAGAATAAGGCAGTCGTGGCCGAGTGGTTAAGGCGTCTGACTAGAAATCAGATTCCCTCTGGGAGCGTAGGTTCGAATCCTACCGGCTGCGGGAATTATTTTTGCAAAAATAAAGGATATGTCTATTGAGAGCTGGAGTAAAGCCATAGCTTAAAATGAAGAATATCTTATTGAGTTGGCTGTGGAAGGGCGTACTAGATGAACAATTAAAATTTTTTACTGGCTGAAAATGTGGTTCCACGGGATTTTTAGGAGACAAATATATTTTATTATACTTGGTATGTGACTTACTTGCAGATTAATTAATTAGACAGTTTTACCTTAATAGATAAACAACATTGTGCTGTAGATTGGCTAACTGATTAACATAACATAACTTCAAAACCACTTAGTTACAAGAAAATAACCAGCACATAATTATTTATGTCTCTTATACCTTGAGAATATATGATATTTTCCATTACGAATTCGAATATCAAATAAGTAGAATATTTATACTCCAACGGTTTCTCTAGTGCTTTCTGTTGAACCAGAAATACAAGAACAGAGCTGTTGGTTAATGTTATTTATTATCGCCCACTTTGTGCTATTAAGGGTAATTGGCACTAGTTATCAATAGGTTACCTCCCTTTTCTAGCAGGGTGGGATTAAGGAGATCTTCAAAAACTAAATTCCATTTTATTATCCATTTTATGTATTATTTATTTATTGCTTTGATTTTAATTATTTTGGATTAGAGTAAATCAACTGTAATTGATTATTTCTTGAAATATGTTCAAGTATGTAACATAAATTATGATATAGTAGTTAAACTTTGTGTCAAAGAATGCGTCCAGTTAGCGGAAGAACATGGTAATCGCTAAATTAGATTGTGGGAGTCAGTAATAATTGCATAAGTTCATTTGGAGAAAACAGGTTTCATTTTATTTTTTATTATTTTATTCTTTTGATTTTAATTATTTTGGATTAGAGTGAATCAAATGTAATTGATTATTTCTCGAATTATGTTCAAGTATGTTGCAATATTTCCAGAATAAGGCAGTCGTGGCCGAGTGGTTAAGGCGTCTGACTAGAAATCAGATTCCCTCTGGGAGCGTAGGTTCGAATCCTACCGGCTGCGGGAATAATTTTTTGGGTGGTCAAGATGGACATTTTAGTAATTGGTAGTAATCTTTAGACACCCTTTTCGTAAAATTCGTGTTGTGTTATAAGTTCTTTTGAAGGGTACCACTTCCAGATAACTACAAATTCTGGAAAAATTAGACAATTACACATGTGATTCCTTTTGGCAACTAATCCCAAGCATATTACCAATAGGATGTTTTATTAAACGGTAGAAATGTGCTTGGTTTTTTAAATGTATTAAAAGAAATACATTCTATAAATAGGAAAGTTCACATATTCAATTGTTCAAAACATCATGCTGATTAATAACAATATACTAATTACGGGTACATAACATGATGATTGTATAAGTATATTTGGAGAAAGCAAGTTTCATTTTATTTTTTTATTACTATTATTATTATTTTTATTTTATTGGGATTAGAGTAAATCAACTGTAATTGATTATTTCTTGAAATATGTTGTTAGATTTCCAGTATGAGGCAGTCGTGGCCGAGTGGTTAAGGCGTCTGACTCGAAATCAGATTCCCTCTGGGAGCGTAGGTTCGAATCCTACCGGCTGCGGGAATAATTTTTTTGCGGGGTTCAACATTTTAGTAATTGGTCGGTCTTTAGAACACCCGATTGCACGACGTATAGCGTACGTACCATATAGCAATTTTCCTTCAATGAGTTAGCTCCCCTGTCTCGTTATGAGAACTACTTTCTGATATCCAAGCTGCCGTATAAACACCGCAAATCATAGACATATAAAGGGAAGCAAACAAGACGTAAATTGTCAACAGCTGGTCAGACAACTCGAATGAGGCCCCCGAAGAAGGCGGTGTCATTAGTGAATAGGC
Organism: Riptortus pedestris; assembly: GCA_019009955.1. NCBI lineage: Eukaryota > Metazoa > Arthropoda > Insecta > Hemiptera > Alydidae > Riptortus > Riptortus pedestris. The sequence continues at coordinate 57,850,496 of CM032229.1, forward strand.
TGTTGCATGAATAAAAGCCTCGTTTAAGGACGTATATCCTCCAAGCTAGCCGCTATCCTATGGCTCATTATAGGGATCGCTGGCCCGATATACGACCATGTCCAATGGAACATGAAAAACGAAGCTCCCTAAATCCAAATACACTTAACGGATGTTTATTGTTGCCTGTTTGGTGATAAAAGTTATTGGAATGGCTTGTCTTGTTAGCAGTCTCTTTCTATTTACCGAGTCTCAGTTCTCTCAAAAATACGGCTATTAATCAAAAAAAAAAAAGTACGTCACGCAGGGGCTGCGTAAACTAAGCAGATTTCCCACGTGAAGTTTTATAATAGAGAAATTTCAGAATAGAGAGTCAAATAGTTACGGGAAGGGCCCGAACTAGCTCTTGACGGAAACTCACGACTAGACCCGAAGTTAGCCGATCTCATCTCAGAAGCTGAAAACAGAAAAATGCAAATATCTCGCTTAATATTCAAGATACAGAATAAATGTATATAACATTATTTGTAGTAAATGTAATTTGCAATAAGATTGCTTCTATATACTTTTTCGATCCGACGTATAGTAACGGAGATATTTTGAATTTTCAAAAATCCTCCCTTCTAAACCCCCCCTCCCACTGGTCCGATTTCAGCCATTAACGAACTTGATCTTTATTTTTGCATAAAACGTTTAAATATCGAGTTTGGTAACGATCAAACGAAAAATACGACCACAAGAGTGTTAACAGACAAATATATATATATATATATATATATATATATAATTTTGAACGGACCTCATTTTCGTCATCTCCTGGGTAGGATCGATGGACATTTGAAGAAATTTTTCGAAACTCGCCTCATGAGTACGACCTCAATAGCTGATTTCCCTTAAGGGATATCTGCTAATATTTATTAATTAACTTAAATCATGCCTTATATTAAATAATAGAGCATAATTCGTTTTGTGTACGATACACTTGCTGCTTCCCTTCGGGAATAAAACTATTAACTAAGTGGCACGCTTTAATTATTGTCTTAAAATATGACATTTACATTGCTATAATTTTTATAATTTTAAATAATTATTCTTTCTCTCTTGAAATCTACTAGTACTAACACAAAACTCTTCAATTACATGTACGAAGAATGCCGCTTTCGTGAACTGAGGGGAAAATAAATAGTTTTGTTCACTTTTATTTTTTATATTAACAACAATAACATCTTGAGTGGAAATATTTACAGGGGACAACAAAAATGTTTATTTACAATGTTTACAATAGTACAGTTTCAACATTCACTGCTAGTACTCTTGCACTCAATTCTGATTAAGAATTTTTTAAATCTAACTATATTTTAAAATATTTTTATTTTATATTATTATTTTATTTACTATATTTTTATACCGCGAGGTTATCTTCTTTTAAGCGAAAGACTCACGAGTATGGGAGTCCCCGATACATCGCTCTACCTGAGTTAAATCTGCAAGAAAAGCTATCCTGGGAGCGTTAAATTCCATTTTACTGGCTCAGATTTGTTTAGTTCATTAAAGTTTTTAATGGTTCATTATAATGGACAACTCAGTCATGGATTCGATTCCCTCCTTGGTCTGATGATTTATGTAATGAACTCAGCAATTAATATCCTTCAGAAAAGAACTCTCAGCCCGATTAAAAAAAGTTTGTCACAATTAGTGCAAAAAACCAAGAATTTATGTAGTGACGATCTCATTAAATAAAATCCTTAGTTCCACCCTCGCTAGAAGCGGGTGGTAAACCAGTAGATAATCCGGCCCAAGTAGCCATAGTAGCAAAACGTGGCCGTTAATAAATAATCATAATAATAAATATAAGGTGGATTCACTATTATTATCATTTATTAACGTTCACGTTATTCTACTATGGCTAATGTGGGACTAGTTATCTACAGGTTACCACCCTTTCTAGCCAGGGTTGGACTAAGGATTTTATTTAATGTGTTCCTCACTAAATAAATTCCTATTTTCCAAGGCGGGAAACAAACTCAGCACTCATGTTTACCATGTGAGATTAAGGCGAACGCTTTAACTCACACAGCTAACTGAGCCTCTGGACTTATTCATATTTAAGTAAAAGATACTGTCTTAAAATCCTCTCAATTGACAAGTATGTCGTCAATTATTTATAGTTTAAACCATTAGCCTTAGTAATAATTGAATATATGATCATCTTGTTATTTACTAAGGTCCATTTTGTGCTACATGGGTTAATTGGGACGGGTTATCTATAGGTTACCACACTTTTTACCCAGAGCGGGACTAAATAAACTCCTACAGCCCTAGTCAGAGTCGAACAAAAACTCCAAGTTTACAAAGTGACATTTAGGCCAACGCCTTAGCTCACACGACTAACCTAAGCCCCACTTACAGTAGTTTCAATTAACGCATTTGTATAGCTCCTTTATTTATTTCATGAATATTGCATGTCTTAATCTAATAGGAGAGATTGTAAGGATGGGTTGCTGCACTAGCTTGTCTAGATAGGCCGGTGAATATATAATTTTTAGTTCGTTCCACAATTAGGCGAGATATCGTGCGATCTGAAACCGGTTTAGCTGATGAACTAAATATTCATATCACTACTTTTTTTTTCTCCTCTTCCCGAATCCCTGAAGCTATAAATAGACTAAGGTCATCAGGTCGTCTATGTTTGATCTAGGCGTCCAGGTAAAATTTGAATTAGATATTCTCTTCATAGGTTACTTCACTCGGTGACAAATAAAGTTTCTATAGAAGATTTAGATTATATCTGCAGTTGAGGTCCTCTCACCATCTTATTACAATGATTTAAGTTATTCACTAATGAATTAATTAATTACTGGAGGGTGTTATTTGAGTTTTGTTTTAACTCAATGTGTGATTGGTTATATTTTAGTTTTATTTATCACACTCTTGTTGCAAATTTAATACATACTTAACCGAATTAAAGATTGAAAAGTGCATTAACCAACAATTAGAAGTGATATAAATTCAACCCAACATCGGTTTCATTATCGACGTGTTCTTATCTCTATTATTTATACAAGGAAACATTTTTAAGCTGTAGCTACACTCTTCTATTAAATGAGTGCGAACGAAGGCGAATTACTCATTATTTAAGTGTCAAAAAAAAAATAATAAAAAAAATAAACAAGAAACGGAAAAAGAGTGAGCTATGGCATACGGTAATTTTGGAAACGGGTTAATGGCATGCCAGTCTTATATGAAGCAAACGATATTGTATATAGAAACATCAGGGTATTGAAAGTAATATAAATAAAAATGTAAGTAAGTATAGAAGGGAGGAGGAAGAATAATTAAATAAATTTAAAAAATAAGAAATAGGGATGACCAAAAAAAAAAAAGAATAAAAAGGAAAAGGCAAACAATTGTTGATTTTCTCCTGTAATCAGGTAAAAATTCAAAATAGCCAATATCCTTAAAACATTGTATGGCATAATGGCCCATAAAATGTTACTTTCCTAGTTTAAACTGGTAACACTGTGGGGGGGGGGTAGTAAAAAATTGCTCCTGGAGATAATTAAATATTGTCATTTGCCCATATTTTCATTATACGATATTCGAAGTTGTTAACTCCTGTAATGTTCATGATAAAAATGATCTTTCCTTCTTCAAACGCGTTTTTTTTTCTTCAAGAAAAATATTATTTCCAAATTGAACTCCTCATTTGATGAAATTAGAAGAGTTTCGTGACATTAAAACTCACTTCATTTATTGCCATATTTTATAAATGCTGCAGACGGAATTTAGCCTCAGTAAACAGTTAATATTTTCTTTTTTTATGAGAAGTACCTTTAGTAACCGGGACACAAAATCGAGTTCTGTTTAAGAAATTATTTAGCCAACTTAGCCACTTCGACTAGTGCGACAATAGTTTCTCTTCAAACCGACGTCCCCCATCAATTGTCCGAAGAAAACACAAATTGTCTGAATTTATGACATATATTATGATATAGCAGTTAAACATTGTTCTACGAATTCGTCCAATTAGTGGAAGATTATGGTAATCGCTATATCAAGTTGTGGGATGCGGGTCATGATTGTATAAGTTCATTCGGAGGAAACAAGTTTCATTTTATTTTTTATTATTTCATTGCTTTGATTTTAATTATTTTCGATTATAGTGAATCATCTGTAATTGATTATTACTCGAAATCATTTCAAGTATGTTGTAAGATATCCAGAACGAGGCAGTCGTGGCCGAGTGGTTAAGGCGTCTGACTAGAAATCAGATTCCCTCTGGGAGCGTAGGTTCGAATCCTACCGACTGCGGAAATATTTTTGCATAAATAAAGGATTTGTCTATTGAGAGCTCGAGAAAAAGCATAGATTTTAAGATAAGATAAATGAATAATATCTTATCGAGCTGGCTATTAATTTTTTTTACTGGTTTAAAATGTGGTTCCATGGGATTTTTAGGAGAAAAATATATTTTATTATACGTGGTATGTGACTTATTTGCAGATGAATAGATCAGCCAGTTCTACCTTAATAGATAAACAACATTGTGCTGTAGATTGGCTAACTGATAAACATAACATAACTTCAAAACCATTTAGTTACGAGAAAATAACCAGCAAGTAATTATTTATGTCTCTAATACCTTGAGAATATATAATATGTTTCACAACAAATTCGAATATCTAATAACTAGAATATTTATACTCAACGGTTTCTCCAGTGCTTTCAGTTGATCCAGAAATACAAGAACGGAGCTAATGGTTAATGTTATTTACTATCGCCCACTTTGTGCTATTAAGGTTAATTAGCACTAGTTATCAATAGGTTATCTCCCTTTTCTAGCAGGGTGGGATTAAAGAGATCGTCACTAACTAAATTCCTTTTGATTATCAATTTTATTTTTTATTATTTTATTACTTCGATTTTAATTATTTTGGATTAGAGTAAAGAAACTGTAATTGATTATTTCTTGAAATATGTTCAAGTATGTTGTAAGAATTCCAGAACGAGGCAGTCGTGGCCGAGTGGTTAAGGCGTCTGACTAGAAATCAGATTCCCTCTGGGAGCGTAGGTTCGAATCCTACCGGCTGCGGGAAATATTTTTGCAAAAAAAAAAAAAAAAAGGATATGTCTATTGAGAGCTCTAGAAAAACCATAGATTTATAATGAAGAATATCTTATCGAGCTGGCTATGGGAGGATATGCTAGATGAATAAAATTTTTTACTTACTTCTTCTTTGGAAGATGTGGTTCCAGAGGATTTTTAGGAGACAAATATATTTTCTGATATGTGAAATGTGACTTACTTGCAGTTAAATAAATCAGACAGTTTTACCTTAATAGTTAAACAATATTATGATGTAGATTGGCTAATTGATTAACATAACATAACTTCAAAAACATTCAGTTACAGAAAAATACCAAGCAAATAATTAATTATGTCACTAATATCTTGAGAATATATGCTATTTTCGTTTACAAATTCGAATATCTAATATGTCAAATATGTATACTCCAACGGTTTCCCCAGTGCTCTCAGTTGAGAAATATAAGAACAGAGCTAATGGTTAATGTTATTTACTATCGCCCACTTTGTGCTATTAAGGTTAATTAGCACTAGTTATCAATAGGTTATCTCCCTTTTCTAGCAGGGTGGGATTAATGAGATCGTCACTAACTAAATTCATTTTTATTATCCATTTTATTTTTTACTATTTTATTGCTTTGATTTTAATTATTTTGGATTAGGGTAAATAAACTGTAATTTATTATTTCTCGAAATATGTTCAAGTATGTTGTTAGAACTCCAGAATAAGGCAGTCGTGGCCGAGTGGTTAAGGCGTCTGACTAGAAATCAGATTCCCTCTGGGAGCGTAGGTTCGAATACTACCGGCTGCGGGAAATATTTTTTTGGGGGTTTAAGATGGGTATTACTGTAATTAGTCGGTCTTTAGACTCACTTTTAGCAAAATTTGCTTTTCGTTATAATTTCATTCGCAGGGTACTACTTCTAGAAAATACCAATTCTGGAAAGATTAGACAATTACTCACTCTGATTCGTTTTGGCCACTTATACCAAGCATATTACCACTAGGGTGTTTTAAGTGAAGGTAGAAATGTCCTAAGAAGAATTTCTTTTTTTTTTAATTTATTAAAAGAAATGCATTCTATATATAGGAAATTTCACATATTCAATTGCTCAAAACATCATGCTAACATGTCAACTTGGTTCAAAAATGACGATTACGTAATTCACTTAAAAAAGGATTAATTTGTGCTTTTCTTGAAACAATTAACTTTTATTTGCCTAGTATTCGCCTATAACATTTTGCCAAGAAAGCTTTCTGTAGAACTTATAAACAGCTTTTAGCATTATGTTTCATGCATTTGTTAGATATATTGTTATTATTAGTATTTTACATTTGTTATAAATTATTTTCCATTATTTTATGTAACAATCATTAGCTATACGTATATTATATCTTAACTAAGTAGTAAACTTATTTACTATTTGTAGTTTTTAATTGCGTTGGAACTCCTGGAAAGATATTTGTTTTAAAGAAATTGAACGCTTCTGTGTGTTCAACAACCACTTATAATTTCGCACAAGTGCCAAGGCAGTGCTTTACTCCAACAAATAGCACACTTCACACATCTTTTCAGAGCCCCCACATTCACTAGTGTAAGAGTTTAGGGTCTTCCTAAAATAGATTTCTCACATGATGAAATCTCTCACATACGAGGTCATCTCGCATTCTACCTAATTTCTCACTTAGAAAGATCCAACTGTAAAAAAAACAAGCTTGAGATGTTCTGAGAAGTAATTCCTTAAAATAATATTGTTAGAATAGTAATGGAAGTTTTCTAAAAGCTGATATATCCAAACTGCGAATAACCCATTGAATTCGAGGTCGTTAAAAACTTATAGAACTACAATTGTGAGTGTTCACTTTTAGTAATGCTCTAACAACAGATAACGAATAGTTTATGCTATGAGGCATAGACCAAGATATTGTCTACCTAGGATCTTACTTAAGACATGGTATGATATTGAGTTCAAACCAGGTTGATGTCCTTTCACCGAGCCCAACAATCTCCATCTGTCGTGGACTCCAAGGCTTAGGACAAAGAAGTTGTGCCTTCTATTTTTAAGTCCTTACATAAAATTGAAAAAGATACCCTCATTTAAAGCAGAAGGACTTTTTAAACCTTTGCTTAAAACTGAAAAAGATGTACTTAGATCTCAAATGGGAATTAAGTTGGAGTCTTCACCGTGTTCCACTTAGGCAGATTCGAGATAAACCGAAACTGAGTCTTCTCACCAACAGTTCTTTTTAGGGGGTTCAGGTTAGACATGTGTGTTAAGGTGCTGGTCTTAATCTCACTTGGCAAAACTAATGCGCCGAGTTCGATTCTCATCTGGGGAATAGGAATTTAGTTAGTGACAATCTTCTTAATCTCACCCTGCTAGTAAAGGGTGGCAACCTATTGATAACTAAACTAAAAATTCTGTGAAACCACATTTTATGTCAGTAAAATATTTTATTTATTTCTCTAGCATGCCCTCCCATAACCAGCTCGATAAGATATTCTTCGTTTTAAATCAATGGTTTTTCTACAGCTCTCAATAACCATTCCGTTTATTTTTGCAAAAATATTCCCGCAGTCGGTAGGATTCGAACCTACGCTCCCAGAGGGAATCTGATTTCTAGTCAGACGCCTTAACCACTCGGCCACGACTGCACCTGCCCCTGTCCCAAACCTGATTTCATATGACCCACTTCCCTACGTGGCGCCTCCTCAACTACTCTCTCTCTCTCTCTCTCTCTCTCTCTCTCTCTCTCTCTCTCTCTCTCTCTCTCTCTCTCTCTCTCTCCCTATCTCAGAATTGAAAAGTTGCAAATTTTCGTATTTCTATTTTTCCCATACCTCCTCCTGTCTGGGAGTTTGCCAGGAAGTCGTCAATCACATTTTCTGTTGTTCAAATTGGATTTCGAAAATAATTAAGTTTAGAACTAGGTTCCTGTGTAACCCTCTCCTACCACAATACAGATAAACCTCAGAGGTTTAGGCGCAGCTTAAATACAATCATTTGAACAAAAAATACTAAATTTGTACGATTAACATAGAAAATGGCTTAATATTCACATTTTCCATTTTATCACTTTATCATTTACTTGATAATCTTCTGTCATTATCTAACGTAATTATTATCATCTAAAAGTTAATTACTAATGTAAGTTACACCAAATTTTTGTATTTTTTGTGAAACACACGCCAGATGTAAAATGATAAATCTGAGTGATTTTCTTAACCCTTTTTATAAATAAAACAATTATTTTAAAAGAGAATATGCTCATTTTAAAAAATAGAAAAAAAAAAGTTGACCAACAAGAAAACAGAAATAAAACATGTGAATTATATATATTTTAAGTTAATCAATTATAAATATATCATTTAGGATTTAGACTACACTTAATTAGGGATAATCGATATATTTTTATTTCGTGACGTATCGATATAAGCCAGCTGACTTGAACCATCATTTTTGTAAGCCATTCTCCGTCTGGTACCGGCTACTGAAAGGACATAGAGAAAAATGCAGCTATTAATTTAGTTCCTTTGTGCAGTAGAACTTCTCCTGATGAGGCATCATACGGTATGGACGAGAAACTAGTTGAGAAATAAAAATGATTTGAATAATTATGTAAAGTGTTAATATTATTTTGGTGACCTACCGCCACAGACTAGTTAAGCAAAATTACTTAAAAGTTACTGTTGATACGATGGGTGATTACAGTTTGCTTTTTTTAAGATCACTGTTTCTATCACGGATCAAGGAAAGTAGAAAAGATCCAAATAAAGTAGTATTATGTATAAAAATAAAAAGAAAGAAATAGCAAAAATACTGCTGAGTTGCTATTGGCTGTCCTGCCCCCACCTTGGCGTTCCATCCCTTCCTTGGACTTCCGCTCTTCCTCGGAGTGGAGTTTTTATCTCGCAGGTTTTAGCTTACTACTCCATTTCGTTGTAAACAAAGCAAGCGGCGAAAATGTCTCTGATAACATGTCTATTCGGGCCCAAATCTCCCCTATATTAGAGTTTAAATGTAATGCTAATAGTTGGTCATTTAATTAGAAATAAAAGTAATATAAAAATAATTCAAGGTTATGTATATATATCACTTTTACCGAAACACCGGTCTGAGAGGCCGATAGAGATTTTTATATTTCATGTATTGGTAGACCTGCTAGTATTGGTGGGCTCTCCACCTCATTAGCTGTGAGTCTTTCCTTCCTCTACACTCAGGAAGTGTTTTGGATTAATTTGTCAACGTCATTCGACCTTGACTAGCTATAGCTCGTTTTGCTCCGGTCTCGTGTACCTCTTGTTTCGGTTAACAGCCTACGTATTGCTGGTCTAAGATACGGGGTAATTCGGTTTACGTATGTTGTGTACCTTTCATTATAGCTTGTAACACTGTTTGTTCGTATTCTTTTCGTGTGTGTTTTACATAGCATATGATTTGCTATGGAGCCTTCCACGAGCCATGGACCAATAAAACGCTCATCGTCACGATCTATATATCGTACGGATGACAGTGATTTCAATGAAAGGATTAAAAATGACAATAATAGATTAAATGTGATACAAGTTATTCAAACAATAAATAAAAATAACGAATTTGTTGATGGGAATTATTATTAAACCTTCCCGGTCTGTGCGACCGGATGATTCGGTTTACGTCACGGAATTCATGTTTCGGTAAGAGTGATATATATACTGTGTGAGCACAACACTTTGAAAAATTCAAATTAGATCCGTATAAGCTGCATATTGCCGCAAAATGGAAGCTCCATTGACCTGAAATTTCTCAACGATAGATGTTTTGTTTCTACATGATTAACGTCCCACATGGTCGTTTCTTAATGTAATATCGAGAATATAATAAATAATTTGTGTGTGTGTGTGTTTTGTGTGAGTGAGACAGCGAGAGAGAGAGAAAAAAAATTTTAAAGGTAAGTCTGTATAACTGCATAGCTAGGATATATTTTAACTCCATCTAAATGTATAAGTCTCATTATTTAAAAGGATATATAGTAAGTACAGTATGTAGGGAATAAGTAATTTTATTCAATTCAGGTCTTAAAGGTATTAATAGTTGATGGCTGAAACCGGACAAGGGGGCGGGGGTGGTTAGGTGAAGAACTTATAATATTTCAGTTATTATGAGTCATATCAGAAAATGTTAAAGAAAGAATCTCATCAAACTAATAGTATTCTACAATTGTAGTCCTATACATTTGTTCTCAACTCAAATATTAAGTTAGCCATTTGTAGTTTCTTGTTTACAGCTTTTAATGAACTCCCACTTCTACTTAGCGGATTTTAGAAAAAGAGAATGAGATGTGTCATACCAGCTCGTGGGAAATCTGCTTAGTTTACGAAATCCCTGCGTGACAGACGTTTTCCCGTTTTTTTTTTTTTTTTTTTTTGTATATTTAATAATATTATGGATTTTAATTTTGTTTATTTGTTTATTTTTTGTTTGAAGATAAATCGTCGTTATAGCGGCATCTCCAATAAATTAATAATTATGTTTGGCCATTAAAAGATCGTTGTAGAAGTATACGTGGAGTTACACTGGGTTTTTGTGTTTCTCCTTCTTCACTTTAGGAATATTTTAAACCCGAATGTATATCGCTATACTTGAAAGGGCGGTTAGTGACAAAAAGCTACTGAGTATGCAAGAATGACCACCGGTTGATTTGGAGTGTACAAACCTGAATTAGGAGATCCACTGTTTGCCATTAGTATTCAAGCTGCGGGCCCACTTCTCACCATACCCACCACAACAGTAAATCTACCTACCACCTTACCATGAAATTATGTACCTTTTTTTTATTTTCAAATACGACCCATTGAAAAAAACAAAGAAGTCAACCATGTCCAAAAAAAAAAAAAAGTTGTATATATTGACAGTTATATACTTAACGTGGGAAAACGTCTTTATTTGACGAAAATCAGGTCCGTTCAAAACTTTATATATATATATATATATATATATATATATATATATATATATATAAGAGAGAGAGAGCGAGAGACAGCGATAGACTAAAGCTTAAATTCGTTAACGGCTGAAATCGGAGGCATGGGAGGGGGGTCTTGCAGTGTGCAGATGGAAGGTCGTTTTCTTTGTAGCACCCGAAACTTTTTACTCATTCATATATGGCAAATTGTTTCAGACTTACTTATCGAAGCCCCGAGTAATCTGTTTGAGCCGAAAATAAATATTTTAATTTTTAACTTTCGAAGATATAGCGAACCACCTCCATGAATAGTTTGTTCGAATTAAAGAAGAGCTGGGGAAATGGTCTGATGCCCTCTCATGTGAGGATGACGATATATATATATATATATATATATATATATATATATATATATATATATATATATATAGAGAGAGAGAGAGCGAGATTTATCTAGAGATATATATACTAAAGATTAAATTCGGACGCATGGGAGGGGGCGGAGTTTAAGATGGGAATAAACAAAGCCTTACTTCAGCCTATAGTAGTGTACGTAAACCGTACGTGAGAGAATGTCTTTATCAGAATCTTGTTCAGTATAAAATCATAGATATTGTATAAAATATATAATATACTATCATAAAATATTGATAATAATTAAAATTATTAATATGTGAATTTACAACCTTAAATGAAAATACATTTTTTTCATTTATATTCACGGATCATTCTTTTTCTACTAAACCGCAGGACTAATTGAATGATAATGCTAATTCTAACTTTTCTCATTTAGTGACGAAATTCATTAAATAACATCCTAAAATCCCACCCTGGCTAGAAAAGGTTGGTAACCTGCAGATAATCCTGCCCCTATTAGCCTGAGTTGCAAAAAGTGGGCGTTAATAAATAATAATAATAATAATAATGTATCGCACGCAGACAGTAGCTATTGAAAACGGTTAATGTATCAACTGATATTGTATTATCAGTGCAAATATAATTTATTAAGAATATATTTTTTTTCTCATAAGCTTCTTTTATGTATGAAGAAGATAAGAGGAAAAAAAACACTTGGAGATGCCGGGGATCGAACCCGGGGCCTTTCACATGCAAAGCGAACGCTCTACCACTGAGCTACATCCCCTTAGTTGCTCAGGTTACTCCTCTCCAAATTAAAAGACAATTTATAAACTAGAAAAAAACGAATTAAGTTCCCCAAATTTACTTAAAAAGGCATTTTCCCTAAAACATTTTAGCATAAAAATGCTACCTGAGAATTTCCTGTGATTCTTTCATATATAAATACAACCAATAACAAACGTGTATGCGCGTGTGTGTGATGTGTAGATTAAATTGTAGTAAATGATAAAGTAATGCGTTCACATTTTGTAACGCAAATTGTAATTTATTACTGATGAAATAAGGCAGCTAACTCAAGCTAGTAACACGGCTCATGAGTTTTGTGAAATTTGTTCACAAGGAAATGCTTTGGAACATTTTGAGTTATTCGATCGCAACTGAGTAGAGTACTGGCGTTCAAAGTAATTAAGGAATAAGATCATGTTCGGGCTTATTGGCACTTTTTTTACTTAAAATGATATATAAATTGGCACTTTTTGAAACATATATGAGCATTTTGTTGTTGAAGTCAATTATGTAAGCCCTTGTAAAATGGGTTTTCCCAAATTCAGTTTATTACTATTTGTTTTCCAAATTTAATAAAAACAATAGTTATAGACGTAAGCATATATCTTATATATATATATACACACACACACACACTTTATATATATATATATATATATATATATATATATATATATATATATATGTTTGTATTGATGTTTTCGACCAGGTTATATTTATATATGGTTTTGCTGTTTTTTTTGGAGGTTTGTTCAATGTTGGTGAAAGAAACTTCTTATTTTATGCCGATATTTCGAGAATTTTATTTTCTCTTCTTCAGGGCAAGGCTAAAGATACTTAAAAATTACTATACATATTGCACTAGAGTTACTGGTTATAGTAACCTTCCCTGGTTTGTTTACATTGAGCAGGGCCACAGCCTTATCTCGAAATATCGCCTCACAATATCTCAAAATATCGGCATGAACTAAGAAGTTTCATTCACCAACTTTGACCAAACCTCAAAAAAAAAAGAAAAAAAAACAACAACACCATATACATATTCATATATATATATATATATATATATATATATATATATATATATATATATATATATATAAAACACTCTTTTAGTGGCACAATTTAATGTTGGTGTCTCCACCACTAAAGATACATACTTTTCACTATTTTTTCATTAATTAATTTCCACTATTTTTATTATTATCCATTGAACAGTATAGACGAAGCCCATATTGTGTAAAGTGTGTATACAGTTACATAAAATGAGTATACAACTTGTCTCACCCTATTAGCATCATGCTAGCAGAAACTCGAAAAGGGAAGAAATCATAGAATTCTAACTGCTGCTCATAATTATTTTAATTTTACATAAATAATTACTTATTTAAGGATTATAAAAGTATTTGTTAAGTAATGGACCAGCTTTTTCTATATTCCCTACGGTTCGATCAGATTTCAATTTCCTGTATATATTTTATTTTATGTTTTATTTATTATACCTTTAATTAAAAAAATCTCGTCTTATAAATTTTATATTGAATTGCTGCATAGTAAAACCCCTATAATACGCATCACAAAATTTTTAGTGATATATCAGTTATACTTTGTAAAATGTCCTAAAATAGTATATTGTTATTTATTCCTAATTATAATGAAGTGTATTCAATATACAAATATACTATTGATTAAAATATATCGTCGTATATATAGATAGATTGTATAAATAGAAGATATGTTCGGAAAAATCCACCTTTAGTACACATAAAGGCGATCTCAGATACCTCCTGCCGTAAACGATTTAATATACAACTTTCCTATTACTTAGAAGACTTTTGACGGATGGCAGCCACTGAATAACACAAATATATTCATAACTGAAAATTCTAAATATTCACACGAAAGTGAATGAGTTCAGTGATATATTTTAAACTCTGAAGAGCATTAAACAATGGAATTAGCATTTTTTTTTGCTTTATAAAGTTTTTGAACAATTTTTAATTATAACATAAATTGCTAGAAATTATTATTTTTTTTTCAATGGACAGCCTTCGATTGTCGTTGATCCTCACCTTAGGTGAGATTCATTTCATATGTAAGACCTTTCTCCAGATCTTCTTAAAAAATATTACTCATGGAGGGGGGGGGGGTCGCTATAACTTTGAAAGTTCAAAATTGAAATATTTATTGCTCCAGCAGATTGCTCGGGACTTTGTTAAAGAAGTCTGAAACAATTTGCCATATCTCGTAAAACGTTTCGCGTGCTACAAAGAAAACGACCTTCCATCTATACACTCGTATAATTGCACACACGTTTTGCCTTCAACGTTTACAGAAATTTCTATGAAATTGATAATAAGGGTAAAGGGTAAAAAATAAGTCTGTTTGGGGAAATTAATTTTTTTTTCAGGTAGTTCAACCGATCGACCGGTCACAGAGATTAGGTTTGGCTGTCCTAAAAAAAATAAATAAAAAAAGAAAAAAGAAAAATCAAGATATAATTATTTCACCGTAAGGATCCTCTTTTTTCTCTCCTTCCTGTTGGCAGTAACCTGTTGTTTTGTTATTTTTTTCCTGTTCCCGATGGAGTGTAGCATGGAGCAGGTAGGGATGAGTCAGCCTGAGTCATAGCCCCAAACCTGGGACCTGTTTCCAACCCTATCCACCTCTGGCATTAGGGAAAGCCATCATTATACATCATTTGGGACCTTACTTGCGTCAAAGGTTTTTATTTTGAGTCTATCCTGCGTCAATGATTAAGCGCCAATATTATATCTAGGCTGATTTTTTTTTTCTTCTGCGTATGAATCAGGCTAAAGAACGTCAGGCGTTTAAAGGTTGAAGCGTGTCACTTAGAGAAAGTTGGTAGAATTCTAAAAAAATAGTACACACTTAGACTTGAAGTATATGAATGTTGTGGTTTGCATAGAAACATTACCTTACGATTTTCAGTAGTTAGTATGTGTATGCTATTTATTGATGGCTTTTATTAGCATTTTAGCATCCTCTCTTTTGTGCACTTATAGTTTGTCTTTATTGCATTCGTTAATCGGATTTATGTTTCAGAAAATAAGGGAGAACCACCCAATGAAATTGTGATTTTTCTCGCCAATGCGTTTTCTTGTATCCGAGGGAGTTTCGTAATCTCGGGGAAAAAAACACAGAGCTAGGCTTTTCCACAACACACGCAGGAGATTTCCCATTGGCTGGGATGAATGCTCGAATTTCCATTAATGGTCGACCTCCACTAAACCATCCCTTTCTTAGTCAGAGCATTAGAGTTGAATGAAGCGGTTAAGAATTGAATATAGGTAGTATAGCTCAAATGAACATTTTTGAGTCAAGAGAGGAAAATCTTAATTGATGACGCCATCAATCTGCGTATTTGCATGTATCTCTGTGTGGTATAGTTTAATGGAGACAATATTTGGTATTAAAGCTTCGAATATAGTTTTTCATGGTATAACAACTTACTGTTAATATGGTATGAGTAGGAGAGGGGGTTTGTTAGAAGCTTAAAACCAAAAGAAACTCAAGTATCTCGGTTAATAGTCAAGATAGTGAAACAATGTATACAATAAACTTCATAGAACATTACATTGATCTATACAACGATTTGATCCGACTTATAATAACGATTATATATTGTTTTTGGTAACGATATGACAAAAATTGTGACCATTAGAGCGGTAAGAGACATATGTATATATATATATATATATATATATATATATATATATGTGTGTGTGTGTGTGTGTGTGTGTGTGTGTGTGTGTGTGTGCACCTCATTTTCGTCATCTCGTAGGTAGGATCGATGGGCATTTGACTAAAATTTTCACCTCAATTGAGTGCACCTCAATTGCTGGTTCCTCATGGAGGATCAGTTGAAAACGTGATTAATGAAACAAATCTCCTGTCAACCCTTCTCACATTGTATCACGTCTAACTCTATTTATTTTCTGTCCAATAATATGTAGCATAGTTAAGGCTGTATTACCTCCACTTTCGAGTGTAGACGAAAATTATAATTTCCGTCAATACCAACATTGTGCCCGTCTTTCGAATCAAAGGTTTGTTATATGTATTGACAATATTATTTAGATTGTATAGGTCCCGTTAAATTGACACGTTAGATTCAGACCACCGAGCCAAAGAAAATAACCTACAAAAATAAAGAATTATTCTTGCGCAAAGCGTTAGTGGTTATAAATTCATTAATTTGTTCCCTAAGAATACCCTAATCCTGCAATTTTGGAAACGTTAATAACTATAATTATAAGATTTGCTGGAATAGAAGTTGATTAATTTATTATATACTTGTTGCTATGAATGCTTACATAAGCCTCATTTGAAGGGATCGTACAAGCAAACTTATAAAGGCGATTATGCTCTTGCACTTTTATAGGCTGTACGAGGGGGAAGAAGGTAAATGCACTGTATTATGAAACTAAAAGAGAAAATTATTGTTCTTTATTATTAATGCAATAGGGTGTATATTATTATTATAGTAAGTTTTCTTGTGTTAAAGTAATCCAATATAAACTAATTAGGGTAATAATTAATACACAATTATTGTTTTGCAACTGTTCAAGACGTTTTAAAAAAAAGAAAAATATCAGATTAGTGCAAGTGTAGGTATATTAATTATTTATTGCGGATTGTGCTGAGAAATTGATCTTATCATATAGCTAATAGTATAATAGCCTGGTGCAATAAATGTGTGCCTTTAAAACATTTAATGTACTTAATGCTTAAATATTAACCAGAAATGTTTTAAATTTTATTTAAGGAATTGAAACCATTAGTGGACTATCTTCCTCCCCAAGATAATTCCTTGTTGCTCAAGGTTGTTTTCAGTTGCAATATTGAACCTTCTTCTACTTAATGGTTCAAATTGCATTCATTTTTTAGTCACGTCTTCAACCTTTTCATTTTCTTCGATGCAGAACATTCATAAAATTGCAGTGTATTTTCGAAAAGACTTTTTTTTTTGTTATTAGTGGTTAGAACCTTGAGACGTTAACATCTTATTATTATGAAATAAGTCTAAAGTCTTACATAAAAGCTGGGCATTCTACGCTTCGTTTGTCTCCAAGCATTGCAGTTCTATCCTGGAGATATAATAATATTAATAATAACAAGAAGAAGATTTTTTTTGTTATACTGCCAGAATAGTTAGACAATTCCTGAATACACAATAAAGTAATCCTTCTTGCCAGTTGGATAAATATTCCCTCTGTAATAACATATCCAGGTAACTGAGAATAAACCCCTAAAATAATAGTAACAATAAAAAAGGTAAATGAGTACAGATGCAGCTTTCTAAACTTTTTTAAACCAATACCTGAAGAAATAATGGGAGGATGAGCCTAAAACAATAAAGAAAAGTTTAATTGCATTATTTTGGAGTTGTTTTAAGAGTCTCACTAAAATATATTAGCTGAAAATTATTTTATTTATTTATTTAGGTGAGTCGCAATTTGAACGATTCACACTTTTTCTTATTATAAAAGTAAAATAGTTTAGGTAAAGCTACCTTATTATAAAAAAAAAAATGTGTTAAAATTCCTACAGTAGACGAAAATTAAAATATTAAGGACCAGACTCCACGATTCCCTTATTTGCCAGGTTTTATTCTTTGAAATATTGATGAAATAACTTATTAAGATCAAGTCTCATGATTGATGAGGCGTGAAGGTGAAATTACTAACACAGAAATTCGTCAAACAAATCCAGACGTCGTAATACAAAAGAAAATCTAGGAATTTTATCCCCCTATGGCTATAATAAGCTTAAAGGCCTAAATGCATTACATTTGGTTACTAATTTGGAGATTTACTTACAAATAATTATTGAAATGTAATTACAATCAGTAAGAGCATAAATTGATGGGTGGTGTCTGGATCCGTTCGCGGTTGCCAGTCCTATGACGTGATGTTCGTCGTTTCAACTTTCAAACAAAGGTGTCTGAAATGATTAAAGAAGGGACTTGCCACCCCTTTCGATCACAGACAATTTTCGGTTTTACTGAGGCGAGTACTAGAGTACTGAGGATCTTCTGGATCTGTAGGATTCCCTTTTATCTAATCGTGCCTCGGGAAAGTCGGGAGAGGTCCAGGGCTGACGGCTAGGTACCCTCTAATTCCTTTTCTTTACACTATGTCTCATATGAATAATAAAATAAGCAGCACCAAGTAATAATAATGTATTGCTCTTTATTATTATTTATTTCTTTTACTTTTACGTCAGAAAACTAAAAGACGAAAATTAAAATATTAAGGGCTTTAGTTTTCTGAGCTGCACACATCTAGTACTGATATATCAGTGAAATATAGTTGAAAAATGAAAGTATGTAACAAGTCCTGTTAACGATGACTAAAGTGATGTCAAAAGGGATTTCCCAGGAGATTCCTCAGGCTCGGCAGCGTGGAAAACTGGCGGGAAGCGGTGGGCAGATCAACAAAGAGGTGTGTGTAAGCTTTCCTCTGACGTAGGTACACGTCAGGAGCATTCTGCCAACTGGAACGGAAGTTATGTCCGACCAAAACAATCCACTCATATCAATGGCTTCTGATAATAAAGTGCAATACGTTATTAGTCATTGCTACTGTTTATTCGATTTATCCACAGTAATTTCATTTTAAAAATTATTTGAATCTAAATGTCTCAAATTAGGAACAAAATGGTATGCCTGTAAATCCTTAAGCTCATTATGGTCGTTGGGGTATACTTTACAGACTTTCTTTTGTATTACGGTGTCAGGATTTAATTGACGAATTTCTGTGTTGGCAGTTCCACCACGTTCCATACTACTTAATCTAATTAAATCATATCAAACAGATTTTGAAGAATAAAACTTTTAATATAAGGTACTGTAAGGACAAATAAGAATCCCTCCAAGTCAACATGCTGCACGAGAAGGCATTTGCGGTGATGCACTGCGTCGAAAGCGCTCTATCGCTTAAATAAATGTTCATTGTGGAGGTTTGGCCGTTTTACTCAGTCTGCGGAAACATATATTATCAGGATTACCTTTACGTACTGCTATTTTAATTAGCACACTTGAAGTGTCTTTAAAGCTAAACCACCTGTTCTGTTTATTGTTTTGCATGACTTAGCGATAGGAATTTAATTAGTGGTGAACTCATTAAATAAAATACTGAGTCTCAATCTGGCTTGTAAGTGGTGGCAATTTTGTAGATATCTGGTCCCTATTAGCCGGAATAGCATATGGTACAGTGGGTGTTAATAAATACGATTTAAGTAAAGGACAATGATTATTAGAAGCCGAAAAGATGCTTGTGTTTATGTTGTTACTTTTAAGACAGCTATTTATTGGGAAAATTTATTCTTGTCAGTGAGTTCAAATAGTAAAATTTTATTACGTATTTGCATGAATCTCACAAAGTAAAAGTTCAATGAAAACTAGTATTTAATCTTCCAATAAAGTGCATTTGCAATAAGATCGGTTCTATACAATTGTTTGATTGGACTTAGTATAAAGGAAATATTTCCAATTTTTCATATTCCTCCACTCTAACCCCATCCCCTCCCATGAGTCCGATTTCAGCCGTTAACAAACTTGATCTTTAGTTTTACATACAAGTCTTATATAGCGATTATTTTAACGTATATTGTTTAACGAAAGCTATTTATTTTACTTATGGTAGTATCTTACTAAGATTATTGTAAAAACTCTTTAGCGGTATTAATCTTCGAAGCAGTGCATACGCGTTATTCGTAATTGATTTGCTTTGCCAAGACGTATTTTCAACTCGATTCTAACTTGCAGCCACCTAGAATTTGCTACTTCGTGCGATTTCCTGCTAAACTTAGATACGTTAGGCATCCATTTTTCGAATAGGTATCCGTTTTTGTAAAAAAATTAATGTTTGGCTTCTGGTTTATTTTGATTAATATTTCAATAGTTTTCCTCCCATTCTGTTTGGAAGTAATGTTGTCCTCAAAAGAATTATTACATCGACATCGTTTATGCCTTCAATTAGCGAATAATGTACTGAATCTACAAATCAAAGTTGGTGGTGCAACTAAGCATATTTTTGCTCCGAACATTTTTAATAATCTTATATTCACATCTTGCAACTCTGTTGTGCAAAATATCTCCTCATATTAAAATTTTAAGGACCTTTATTTGCTTCTTATGACTACTGATTACAATACATAGTCGGCAAGGGTTTGACTTGGATCTTCACTGCTTCCATCATCTGCATTTATTAGTGAGCAGCTAACATGCTCGGCAAGCATATTTAAAATATTGCTGTGATTTTTGCCTGATTACTGTATAGTCAGGATTCATTTCATTTAACGTTTTCACCATACCTTTCAAATTTTCTCCTTTGTTAATAGAAAAAGATTTTATCTTCAGAGTTATGACATTTGCTCCAAGATCACAATTTTTAGAAAACTAAGAATAAGCTAATTATACCACAAGTAACGTTAGTATAAAGGCCGGTCCAGACGCTCCGTTTTGCACAACGTTTTGTCTGCGCAGTTTAAAACGTTGCGTGTGGACTGGAAAACTGTGCAGTTTTGAACCCATTTCGAAGACGGTACAGTTTTAGTAAAACTGAGCCAGAGAGCATAGATTTCCTTGAACTGCCCAGACAAGTCGGCGTGTGTGGACGGTAGCACCGTTTTCCGATTCATTTTGATACTCAGTTTCAATTCGTCAGGCGACAATGGCTGACCTTCGGCAATGTTCTAGGGAGTTTTTAACAGATTTTATTGCTCTGTATGAAAGTATCCCGTGCATTTGGCGCGTTAAATCAAAAGAATACAGTGACAGGGGCAGGGGCCCCTTTCATACAAGGGGGAGGCGTATGAAAGCTTAGCAAATAAATTTAAAGAAATTGATGCAACGGCAATCATTTTCATAGCTTCATCACGGCAATAATTGCCTTTCATGTGCTGATATTACTGTTCTCATACAAGTATTTTCTTTGTTGATATGCGGTATCACTAATTCCAATAAATAAGTATATATGTCAACGTCCATTCGCAAGTAGTTCCGCCAATCAGTAGGTTCATCACGTAATTCACGCAATAATTTGATATGGGAGAAGTGCTTCCTTTTTAGAAGCCACTTCAGCGACCACTTTGAGTGTTTGAGTGAGTGTGGTACTTCAGAAATGTTGCAATTTTTATTTTTTTTTAACAAGACACATCGCGAAAATCGACCAGAGTAGTACCTCCTCCATGACGATCTCACACAAAACTGAGCAAAATATACAGATATGTCTGTGCTGTGTGGACGCTCTACAAATTGCAACGTTTTCATTCCGTCTTAAGACTGCGCAGACAAAACGTTGTACAAAACGGAGCGTCTGGACCGGCCTTAACACATGTATGTAGATATTGCAGTGGGACTGTTCACTCAAAATTAATACAACACATGGCAAACTTCACTCACTTTTATTTAATACATGATTTTCAGCTATTTATTACAGAATATATTATACACTGTTGGTTAAGGAGCGTTAAAAAAACAGCCAAGAAATGTACTTAATGTTGTATGCTTTGAGATTCTCTCCATTGTGGGAAGACTTGATTCTTCATCCCTATATTCGGTAATCCAATTTCTTCCGTTTGGAGTCTAAATAAGGGGTTTGCAAACATTCGGCCAAAGATGTTCTTCTAACTGGGTCATTAGAACAATTATTAAAATAAAAATAAGAAGAATTAATTACGTATAGTATAATTATGTCCTAGTTATTTTGTTGTGTTTCTTTTAATATTTATTTGTTAACGTTTTAGTCATAAGTGTAGCATTGCATTTTATATATTTGTTTGTTTTTAATTTTTTTAGTATTTGACTACCTTTGTTGACTTTTACATTTATTTATTAATTTATTCATATATATTACATGTTTTTGAAAGTATAAATGTTGTGTCACAGAGCACTGAAGATGGGACGGTTCGCCCTGAAAGTACTTTGTCTGTAATAAAAGAAGTATTAAGAGTGGAGGTGTTTGACCTTTTTGATCCTTCCGTTGATGATGGACCTCCACCAGCCAGCACAAATCCAGAGTATATATATATATATATATATATATATATATATATATATATATAAAATTGTAACCTCTGTCTGTACATTGATTTTTTTTCGCGAATTTTCTCGATAACTTTTCGTTTCACATGTCATAGACACCATAACTGCATTTTGTTTCTTTCGTGTATGTTTGTTTATTACCTTTTCACGCCTGAACCGAATTTTATGAAACTTGGTATGTATATTACTACTGAACCAACTTAGACTTTAGGCTATATTAGTATTCTCTCGGACGAACAGGAGTGGGGGTTATAAGGGAGACCTGAAATTAAAAATAGCGATATTTCGTTTCCTATTGGGTTTTCGGCAAATATGAATATAACAAAAGTTGTGTTATTTTGATATTTAGAGTAACTTTTGTTATATACACTTTTGTCGTATACCGAAGTATAAATGAGTTATAAGCTAAAAACTATAGCGGGAGTCAACAATTTTATTTGGCACAAAAGAATCAACCGAACTAAATAAAACTCGGTATGTTTATTAGTGTTTACGCCTTAATTATCATAAGCCATACCAACATTTGTAGGGGCGAGCAGGAGTGGGGTTTGTAAGGGAGGCCTGAAATTAACAGTAGTAATATTTCGTTTCCTATTGTTTTTTTCGACAAACATGCACATGACAAAAGTTGTTTATTTTGTTATCTTCAGTAACTTTTGTTATATTCACTTTTGTCGTATAGAAAAGTATAAACGAGATATACACTAAAATCTAAAGCGGGAGCCAACAATTTTGTTGGGCACTAACGATTTAACCGAACTTAGCAAAACTCGGTGTGTGAATTAGCATTAATTCTTCCATGATTATAAGCTATATTAAAAATTTTAGGTTCAAAGGATAGTGGGGAATATAAGAGAGGCTGAAATGAAAAAATCGTTTTTTTTATTTTCTATTTGTCTTTCGGCAAACGTGTACATAACAAAAGTTGTTTACTTTGTTATTTAGAGTAACTTTTGTGTGCATTCACTTTTGTCGTAAAATGAAGTAAACACGGGATATACGCTAAACGGGAGTCAATAATTATATTGGTACTTATTTAAGGGGTTTTAATAAATGAATATTATGACAAATGATGTTATGTTTTCGTCTTATATGATAGTTCAAAGTATGATTCGGATTAGTGAGGTTATAAATCTTCGTCACCCCCTCCTCATTTATTTATTTTTCCTAGAAAATAACTTTGCTATTTACTTCCAATAGAAATATAAACTATAAGATCATTTCCATTATTTAATTTGTATAATGTACCTTGATGTTATTGAAACAAATATGTAATATAATAACAATTAAACGTTAATGGTAATGTCATTATGACAAAAAACAATATGCGTTTAAAAGTCGATATGATATTTTCAGGGTACCACTATTATTTAATTCCATCCGGTAGATAAATTATAAAATAATGTTTTGCATCAATAATATAAGTAGAAGAATGTTGAGAAGTCTTATGCGGGAGCGGAAGATGACGGGAGCCTTACCAGTTAATTGAGTTTACTTATTTCCCGTCTGGCATTACTGGAAGCGATTTCCAGTGAGATTCACTATTACAAATATAATCTTACGTGCAAAACTTTGCCTATACTATGTGAGCTCGGATTGGCTTTTGAAAGGAAATATGTTCATTATAGATGATATTTAATTGTAATAAATGCTACCCATGATTATGGTTTGTACTATTGAAAAACGGTGAGTCAAAAAGTGTAGAGGGATATATTAGGAACTCATTTTCATTTATCCTTCAAAAATAAAATTTCTATTCTATTAATCCCCAAAAGTTACCCTTCAGGGTTGGCTATTTCGGAAAATCATTACGTCGTGGAGGGAAGTGTAATTGTACACATTGAAGTCTTACTATCAAAATACCATCATTAGTCAGTCAAGAATGATTTCCCGGGCATCGCCGGGTACCTTAGCTAGTTACGTATAAAATTAGAAGTGACCCGTATTCCTCATTAATATGTTACATTTTCTTATCCTGTTGGTGATTAAAAAACTCATACAAGTTGAATTACAGAAAAGCTCCAAAGTATTATTATATTATTTCTTGTATTGTTTTTTTTTTTTTGTAAACAACAAGAGTTTTTATTTGACGAAGACAAAGTTATATTTCACAGTCCAAACATAGCTATGTCTATGTGTATTCCTACTTCCGACATCCTACACAAAATAAAACATTGCTCTGAAAGTACCGGAATATACATTTCCGAATGAACAGATGACACGAGTGCTGCCCCCTTAATAAAATATTCTAACAAGGTTCGAATAATAGAATTCAAACAAATTAGTGTAACTAATCCCAGCGGAGTTGTTAAATCGTGGAGACAATAGTTGAGACGGATGTGGTCGTATTCGAGTGAGGATGTTTGATTGTGGAGTCGTGCCCCCAAGTCCTTGACGATACTCGGATAACAATAAAAGGATGAGGGAAGGCGGCGGCATCATGAAAGGGTGACACATCTCACCATCCTATCATCAGCTCTCTCCAAGGATACCGGCCATTGCTATAAACCACTCCTGCATTTCGTATAACTGACTTTTTGATAGTTTGGTGAAGCAATTAATCAAGTGCGTCACGCAAGGGCTGCGTTAGCTAAGCAGATTTCTCACGTGCGTTACGTATTTGCATTTATCTCAAAACGTAAAAGTTAATGAGAAAAGTATTTGGTATTTAAAGTACTTCATAATAAAACAGCTTATTTTTAATAAGCTGAAATGAGTAGGGGTGGGGGTTTAATGAATACAGAAAATTAAAAAAAAATCAATTATCCTGGTTAATAATCATGATATTGAAAAAAAAAAAAAACCACGCGTATAACAATATTTATAGAACTTTACATTTGCAATAAGATTGATCCGACACAACAACGGAGATATTTCGAATTATCGAAATCCCCCCCTACCACAGATCCGATTTTAGCCGTTAACGAACTTGAACTTCCTTTTTACATAAAACGTTTAAATATCGAGCGTTAAAAGACACATGTATATATATTTGTATATACGCTATACATGTTGTATATACACTGATGTATATTTCTATCATCGAGTTATAAAGTTTATTGCGAATTACAATGGTGTTGAAGAATAGAATGAATTTGAATGCTAGATGATATTTTGCGATTCTGTTCGATCAAATAGAGCAGTTTTGCGGACACTTGATACAATTTTTAACTTGTTGATAGAAATATACGCCAGTAATCCAAGGCCAAGAACAATGAAATATATTTCTAACGTATGAAACTGTTAAGGAATATTTTTATGTCTAGAGCTAGAAAATTTTTAATATCTATGATAATTGTAAAATAAAATAATTTAAAATGTAAACCGTTTAAAAATATTATTAAACTATCCGCATTGATGACTATTATATACTTATGTATTCAATTAATAATATATTTCTTGTATAATATTAAATATTTTATTATACCAATTACAGTTTTGACAGAAAGCATTCGAATTTTCTTTAAATATATGAAACATTCTTAAAAATAAAAAAAACGTTTATTTATTTATTAATATTAAATAATGTTCCTAGAAGCAAAAAATCCAGAAAAGAAAATAGTCTCTCCCGGCGAGATTCGATCTTGAGATTTCCTGTTGCAAAAAGAAAGCACTGTCAACTGAGCCACGGGGGCTACTTGAAGTATATGTCTTGGGAACAATTTAAGACGTTCAGGCAAACTTTTACATTTTATTTTAGATGAACGCGTGAGAAGTGCGTTCTCTGGCTTTAACAGAATTGTTTTTCCATTAGGTACTAAACACTGAAAAAGTTTCATTCAAATCGGTGGGAGAAAGCCGTGCACTCCCATTGTTAGTGTATTCTTCATGGATGCTTATTGCATAATCGCATTAGGGATATGTGATTATTGTAGGTAAACCAGAAATCCAACTTAGAAATCTGATTAGTTTACGCATCATCTGAGTATTGCACAAATTTTACATGGATCAATCAGAAAGTCGATCAATATTACACAGTTTATTTAAATTTTTAATAAATTATTTAGTTGGCTCAATACAGCCATTTTGCACTAGTTACTAGGTAAAACGCAGTGTTTCCACTTTGTTTTTGTCAAATGCTTCATGATCATGAAGAACATGTTTAAGCTCAATCAGAATCAGTTATTTCTTTATTAATTTCATTTGAAACAGTGAATAAAAAAAATCGGAATGAATAGTATGAACGTGAGGCTATGCTTTGCATATTATATTACTCAAAAGGATACAATGGCCGGCTTCATCTGGAGGAAGCATACTCACTTAGAATAATAACAAGTCAAGAATTCCCAAAATAACTTCTTTTTTTCTGAATAAAAAATATTACTCACCTTAGTTATACACACTTCGCTACTGAATTATTTATCCCGGCCGCCAGTGACGACAGGTCACACCTTCAACAGCTGAGCGGCCTTCGTCAAGTGTGATCTGAATTGAGTGGTTCTTAAAAAAATACAACAATCTATAAATAAACGGGCCACCTGTTGACCCACTCATAAACACACGGCATCATAATGGAATCCATAACTGGAACTAGTGATTGTAACCAAGAGGCGGAATCATTTTTTATGCATGCAGATCCCTTCTTGCATCATTTTACTCCTAGGTCACTTCCAAGGTTCTCTGTGATATGCTTTTTATTAAAACAGTGTTCTCATAAATTACAACCTTCTCGTTAACACAGCCACTTTTTTTTTTCTTTTTCTATATTCACGGGAAAAAAGAAATGAGAGACATAATGAATATTTAATAAAATTATTGAGTAAATTGTTTTCATATTCGCTCATTGAAATGCTTGTAAGTTTATATAAGGTCATTCTGCCGTCAATATTCACTTTATAACCCCGAGAGTTATTATTCTGAAATTCCTGATTTGAAGGAACGTATTTTCAATTTAAATTATTAAACTATGTATCTTGTATTTTATTATAAAGCTACATTTCATGTTTTATCTATTAAAATTAATTGTGCAAGGAGTTGTGATATTTATTTGTTTATTTTAAATGGTTTCTTGTTTCCCTGTTACTTGTTTTTTTTGCCCTACAACGCTACAAGTTTCTCGGGGACTTGTTTCCATTATAAGCTTCCTTTAACAGCACGCTTGTTCAGTTTTAAAAATAAACATGTACAATGTATTTTAGTCAATCAGTAACATAATAATAAATACATAACTTAAATAAGTATTAATCAAGCAGTTACTCTTATTTTATGAACTACAATTTCACCTATTTATGTTAACTTATAATTATTCTCTAAGCATAACTTATGAAAAAGCTGAATATATGAGAAAGCATAACCTCAAAAGCACATGTGTGAAAGCATATGATCACAAGAAATTTGATCATATGTTTATGTCAAAAACAGTATAGGCTGATATCACCTGTGAATTTTACTGAGTGTAAAAGGTAAGATTTATGGCAACTGAAGATGCAGAGTTGGGCAGTAATTAAATACTTTTGTAATTAACTACTTTTTCAACTAATAAATACTAGTTATGTAATTGCAACTATAGTTACCAAAATGTATTTGGCAACTCTAGTTGCATTTTCTTGGTTTCGCAATTACAGTAATTGTAGTTGGTATTCATAAATAAAACTACTAGTCGAAATAGAAAATAGTCATAAAAAAAAATAACAATTAGTAGTTGTAATTGTAACTGTAGTTATTGAGTAATAACTACAACTACATACAGATAATTAGCTGTATTTTACGTTCAAAAGAGGGAACATATTTTGATCGCCTCTATATAAATATTTACATTCGTGGTAGTGATGAGTGGCTCATCTGAGACCAGCCATGTTCAATTGGTGCAGAGAATATGTAAGAATAACAGAAGGTAGACATTCCTATCAGCACACTCACTTGTTCCGATGATCGCCACTTGTCACTTTCTCGCAGGACACTCCAGTCTGTCATCAATATGCGACACCAGTCCTCGACGGCGAAAAATTTTTTGAAACAAATTACAATGAGTGGCAGTGGAAGTGATAGTGAGGAAGAGAACTCCGTATTTTTTGGACCAGAGCAGTAGACCGATTATTTTCTTTACCCTCGATGGCAAACGCCCCAAAATCTAATAGCCTGCCTGACAAAAATTCTGAGAGATGAGTAATTTTAATGGCTAATTTGTTTAAATTTTAATTTTTAAAAGTATTATTTCATTTTATTTGACTGGGGAAAATATAAAAAGTAATTTACATATTATTTTCGTTAGTTATCATTTATTTCCTATAATTATTGTCAGTTATTATAAATAATGTAGTATAATAAACTTTTGAATATAAACACATTGGATGTAGTTATTTTTTAAAAGCATCAACTACTCCAGTCAATGTTTCACTCAGTTTCTTAAAGTAACTGTAGTTGCTATTACAAATACAGTTACAATTACTAACTGTAGTTGTTTTTGGAACTACTGATTTTCTCAACTACTAACTGTAGTTGTGAAATTTCAATTACAATTACTTTAGTTGAAAAATGTAGTTGCCCATTATCAATAACTAATTACATTACTGAGTGGGGGTTATGACGGAGGCCTGAAATGAAATATTGTGATATTTCGTTTCCTATTAGATTCTCGGTGAACATGCATATAATAAAAGTTGTTTATTTTGTTATTTAGTGTAACTTTTTAATGAAGTAAACAGGGTATATACGCTAAAACTATAGCGGGAGTCTTTAATTTTATCAGTGCTTATTTAAATGTTTTTAATGAATGCATATTATGACAAATGATTTTATGTTTTAGTCAAATATGATAACTCTCAATATGATTCGGATTAGAGAGGTTATATATCTCCGCGCCCCCTTCTCATTTATTTATTTTTCCTTAACTTTGTTATTTATTTCCAATAGAAAAATAAATTATAAAAGCATTTCCGTTTTTTAATTTGTAACCTGAATTGACAAAAGGAGTGATAGCGGAAGTTGTAGGGATCAAATTCTTTGGTTCTGCTAATATATTATCTTATTTCCTTTATCTTGATGTAAATGAAACAAATATTATGTACCATCATAACAATAAGACGTTAATGGTAATATCATGGAGTTCTACGTTAATGCAGGGAGTTCTACGATCTCTTCCCCTCACCTATCTTTTTGAATATAAATGGAATTATTTTTAGGGTGCCACTATTATTTAATTCCATCAGGTAGATAAATTATTAAAATGATATTTTCGATCAATAAGTTAAGGAAATCGACGTTGATGATGGAGCGGAAGTCGACAGGTGGCTAAAGACGTTAATTGAGTTTACTTATTTCCAGTGAAATGCTGGCATTACTTGAAGTCTGGTCCACTGATTGTGAGATTTACTATTACGAATATAATCTTATGCACGAAACTATGATTAAACTATATGTGCTTGGATTGGCTATAACAGGAAATGTATTCATTATTGGTATTATTTAATTGTAATAAATGCTATCCATGATTATGGTTTGGATTATTCAAAAACAGTGAGGCACAAAAAGTGGAGAGGAATAGATTAGGAACATATTTTCATTTATTCTTCATAACTAAAATTTCTATTCTATTAGTCCCAAAAGTCACCCTTTAGGATTAGCTAATTAGGAAAAACAATGTCGTGGAGGGAAGTGTAATTGTACACATTGAAGTCTTGCTATATAAATACCATCAGTAGTCAGTCAAAAATGATTTCCCGGGTACCTTAGCTAGTGTAGTTATAACTTGTAATTGTAATTAGAATTTTGTCCAACACTGCTGAGATGGCATTGAGACTTCAATTCTTTTCAGGACATCGTCACCTTAACCGATGAGCTATGTCCTTCAAGATTCCCTGATAGGTGAATTGGAGCTCTGCCTAAAGAAGGCATTTAAAAAGAGAGGCAAAGAGAAGCGATTACTGAAAGAGATTGTAGATGAAAGAGAAGGCAAAGAGTGGCCAGCTAGGGATATATTGCCAGCTAAGGCAAGACCAGTAGCCACACCGCAAACGGCACCCTCCCATTCTGCGGTCCTTCCATTCTCTCCTTCATTACACAACACCCCATTATGGCTATTGTACCAAGGGCTTTTTTCCACCTATCACTAGACAACAGTAAAACAAAAACCAAAAAAAAAGAAAGAAACACAGTTCTAAATGATTCCTGGAAATGATTATTGATCCTTTAGGTTATAACGTGGAGAGAGTGTCTGGAAGGCTGAACCACTAGAGTCAGTTTTTGCAGTCTAGAGTGGGTCATAAATTATTCTGTTTTTGTATAGTCTCTGTCACTCTGGTATATCTAGTATGCTTGGAGACGTAACAAATATTCATTGTGTCTTATTCTCTAAACCACTTACATTAGTAACAATAAAATAAGTTTATTTTTTTTAATAAAACAAATTTAATGGTTTAACGTACTAGGAGATAATCTATTTATAATAGGAAAAAAATGTTTTCTTCTTTGCAAAGTTGTTATTTAGCCAAATTAATCTTTCGGCCAGCTGGCAATACGCTGCTCGAGCTAGTATATATATATATATATATATATATATATTCTGGTGGCATTATAGGCCATGGAGATCTTTAGCCGGCCCCAGCGAGATCCGTGATCAAGTTTTTGACGTACTCAGTGTTCAACTCGGCGTACAAACCACTTTAACCAAAGTGGACCTGGAAAAGTGTATCTAGTTGACTGGCGCATCCGGAGGATGTATCCTACATATAAACAAATAGGTTGGGTTAAGGTGACATTGAATACATATTCACTTATTTGAAAGGGCCGTCACAGAGTGACCTCCCTGGGGAGGGTACGCATTACTCGATGCAGGAGTAACTGTTCAGTGGTTAGTTATAATATATTGATGAGACACCATTTGATATGTGTAGAGCTTTTTATTTAATTAAACGCTTCTTTAATATGTGTGTTAATGTCATTGACCTTCTACACTTTCAACAAGTTGAAATTTATATGATGTTAGGTTTGCGCTCACTCCGGAAAATATGAATAATGAAAGAAAATACTCTCTGGAGTTAAATAAATACAAGTGATCTTTGCGACATTATTTCTTATTTTCAACTTAAACATATAGCTCAAGATATGGTCCATTTTGAAGGTTTCACTTTATTCATTCAGCACGAAGTATTTTCAAATTATATTTTGGTTTTTATCAGTTAATGGGCCTACCTGAGAACGGACAACGGAGAAAGCGTAGAATCAGAGAAATCTATATCCTATATAGAGAGCCTGATATAGTTCCAATAATCAAACAGGGGAGGTTAAAATGGGTCGAAAACCTCGCAGTGATGTTTGATGAGTCAATACCGCAGAAAATACTTACTGAACAGCTATGAGTCGGGCGACCCAGACTGCGGTTGTTGGACTGAGTCACATGTGATCTAAAGACCATCCGAGTAGTGCTTTGGATGACGGCAGCACAGAATAGTAACACATGGCGATTTCTGGTGGAGGAGGTTCGAAACTCGCTTGCGGGATGTCGTGCCAAACTAATAATTATAATAACAATAATGACCTTTATAAAAGCCTAAGAAAAGAAAGAATTAAAAATTATGCCTTCTCTTTGAATGATGCACTAATATTGAGTAATAGAGGTTTTCCTGTATACTACTAGGGTACTCTTTTTCTCGATTCTATTAACTGCATATTACATTAGCCTGACTTATGTGCACTGGGCATTAGAAATTAAATACTTCTATACTCAATATATATATATATATATATATATATATATACACATACATATAAATTAATTAATACATATTAATTATTTGCAATTAAATATTACAGTCACCTTCATCATTACAGAGCACACACTCAATTGTATTACTTCGTGACGAAACAGAAGAGATGAATTGGCTTTGATTTAATAAAGAATAGTGAACACTCTCCTTACAACATTCTTATCTACAGAAAGACACCTGTATAATTATACGTCTGCCAAATAAGAAACTTCACGCCTGTGACTCTACATCATATTCTCTACCTCGAATGTAAAAAAAAAGTCCGTCACGCAGGGGCAGCGTAAACTTAGTAGATTTTCCACGTGAAGTTATACAATAGAGAAATCTCCATAGGAGAGCCCAACAGTTACGGCCGAACTAGCTTTTGGCGGGAAACTCACTCGTCCATTACACTTAATAAAAATGCAAATATCACGGTTATTATTCAAGATAGAGAATGAATGTACAGAAGAATATTTATAGTGAATTTAATTTGCAATAAGATTGGTTCTATACAATTTTTTGATCCGACGTATGGTAACGGAGATATTTCTAATTTTCGAAAATCCCTTACGTCTAAACACCCCCCCCCACTGGTCCGATTTCAGCCATTAACGAACTTGATCTGTCGTTTTGCATAAAACGTTTAAATATCGAGTTTGGTAACGATCAATCAAAAATTGTGACCGCTAGAGTGTCAACAGACAAATATATATATATATATATATATATATATATATATATATATATATATAATTTTGAACGGACAATTTCGTCATCTCCTGGGTAGGATCGACATTTGAAGAAATTTTTCGAAAATCGCGTCATGAGTACGACCTCAATAGCTGATTTCCCTTAAGGGAAATCTGCTAATAAAAGTTATATAAAAAATTGTCCATGTTATTAACATTTCAAAATATGAAGACAAATCATCAGATTATTTATAAAGGAAAATAAATTTTGAGTAAATAGTTAAAAACGGAGGAAATCTACCATTGTCTTTCAAGTGCAAATAAATGATTTATGGTATAATATTTTTTTTTGTGCGTGATAATTAGTATGAGGGGCTCAGGTTAGCCATGTGAGGTAAAGAGTTGACCTTAATCTCACATGGTAAACCATTCGATTCTCTCCTGGGCAAAGGAAATTATTTAGTGACGGGATTCATTAAATAACATGCCCACCCTGGCTAGAAAAGGGTGGTAATCTGTAGATAACCCGTCCCAATTAGCCTGAGTTGCAAAAAGTGGACGTTAATAAATAATAATAATCAGTATGATATTGTATCCATCGTAAGATTATATTATACGCCAATTCTTTTACATTTCTCTTCTAAGTAGGAACTTTCATTATTTTAACTTTCATGTTTTATTGTGGTTTTTGTAGTTTCGAAGGATCTCTAAGAATAAACGTTAAGCTGTTTTGTTCAGATATTATTTTATTATACAAAGTATTAAAGAGTTATGTTAAGTTCATACTAATCTTTATCCGTGTAAAAATGGAGATTTGAACAATACAGCAATACTCTTCCTCTTCTTCTCTGAAACTTGGGCTTCGAATAACAATAGGCATTTATGAACTGAACCTCTATGTGTGTACAATTTAATTAGTCAATTTTTAAGTTACCCTGTCAGTAAATATCCATAATTACAATTTCTGAATGAAATAAATAACATTACTATACAAATAAGCATTGAAAAGTAGCCAGCGTTTATGTTAGTCTACCCTTAGTAGGCACCTTCCGAGCCGCAGTGAATTGTGCAGGTTACTTAAGGACTTCATATACATTTTTTGGGCGTAAATATTACACTAAATAAATAACTTGGTTAAATTTTAGGTAAGTAGTAGTTTTTTTTTTAATTTCAGTCCTTTCTTATAACGTCCAAACAAGATCGCCCTAATGACTATTATAGAAGCTTATAGATGAAGGTGGGGTATCTGTAATGCGCATACAAACTTCCTTTCACTTCGTCCTAGAAACTCAAGAGTGAAAAGCTATCATATAGGCATCAAAACCAGAAATGGAATCTTATAAACAAATTGAAACAGAAAAATATCTTGAAAATACTCGAAAAGAACGTAACGATATTAGTAAAATTGTTTGCTGTATGCTGTTTTGTTTGTTTCATAAGGTTTTCGGGTGAAAAACTACTAGGTTAACATCGCCCTGTAATATCTATAACTCTCGTTTTGGTTAAGTAGCTGCATTTTGGGAGTACGTTATGTTTATGTAAATTATCATTATCGTAATTTCATGTAAATCCATATCGCCATTTAAAATTTAACAATATAAACGAGAATAAAACAAATTTGTAATTTAAATTTCTTTACACAAAATTGTAATGCGTAAAGAAAATTTGTTTTCCCTGTAACATAAGTACAACCATTTTTTCTTCCCCATAATACTTGATTTGATTTTATTAGCATCATAATTACTGAATCTCTTCACAAGGCAACCTTTTGCTCAAATTGAAAAAGCACTTTTGTATTTCAAAACGGGTAAAAATAGAAATTGTATTAAACATAATTACTGGTTCCAGTAAGCTGTCAATGTTTAACTAAGATGATGTTCTCTGATTTGTTACCCTATTTTTACGAATTTAAATAATTACGAGTGAACTGAAACTTCACTAGGGGTTGTGCTTCTGCTTCATTGTATTTTTGAATTCTAGCTTTCTAAGAACCTTTTCTATGCTTCATCAAATATAAAGCTAAATTGCTTAAATAATATTGAGAAATCTACTGAGCGTTTTGGGACCAGCTTTTTGTCCACCGGTGATCCACTTTAGGATCCAATAAGAAACAAAAATAATAAAATTTCGCCCCTACCGACCCTCGAATTTTAAAATCTTGAAAGAGCGCCATCCCCATACAGAATGCCTAATACCCATGAGATTCCAAATGGTCTCCTTGGAATAAATATATATTTATATATATAGGATCTATTTGTGAGAGTAGAAAGAAAGTCAGAGCATAAGAAACAGAAAGCATTGTCTATAATGGTTTGGCCCTTGGTCCGGTTTGGTGAAACCCAGCCATAAGTAGTTGACCTCGTGGTGGTGGTAGACCTGCCCGACGGGACCAGTGGCGCCAACCAACCTCCTTTTATATTAATTGATTCAATCTCCATTAAGATGGTATTGTCTTCCGATTCAACACCAAGAATCAATTGTCCGTGCTACCGTCTTCTAGATTAGAATGTCCTTTCTGTTTTTTTTTTGTTTTTTTGGCCCCTTCTTTTCCTCATCCCTTCGTTTCTCCGTCTTGCTCTTTTTTGCTTTTCTCCTATTATGTCCTTACATGATGGCTGACAGTAATGGGTGAGCGTGCTACTGCTTATCATGTCCAGTTAATAACCCCTCTTGATTTTCTCTACACATGTCTGAAGATGGGCGAGTTTCGAATGCAATTAACCATTTTGATCGACTATCTGTATTCAGTTCTTCATCACCTTGCGAATTGTTCCTTGATATTTTTCTTAAATAATCCTTTGGTGTCCTTTACAACTTGTTGAGAGTAACGTTTGACCACTATGCTGGATGGATTATTAATTCTGGAACAATGTACCAGTTTATAAAATATATTTTAGTGATCTGGCACCAAGTAGTAAAATAAATTGTATTTCTCTGGTGACAATAAAGACAATCATGAAATATTAGTGAACTCAAGGCTTTACAGATAAATAGAAAATATTTTCAGGCCCACTAGAATCATTTCCTTTTTATGCCTTTCCACTGGAGTAGTCGTCCAGTTGCAGATCTTGAAACATACTTATTATGGTCTTTTGAAAACCCAGAATACTTATCATAAATAAAGAAAAATTTAACTTTCCCCTTTGTCTCCAAATGTTCTTAGTTAGAGGTTCCCTTTTTTCTATATTAATTCTCGAAATGCGGCATAATGCCACCAAGGAAGGTCCTGGTTTAATAGGCGATAAGTTAATAATTCTCAAACGAACTAAACTAAATCGTTGTTGAAATTAGTTACTTAGAGAAGATAAATATTGATAATTTACTGCAATAAAACTCAAATAAAAATGACTTCCTGACCTTTCAATGCAAAAATAATCGCGTATATGAACGATAATGTAATCAATAACATAATTGCTGATAACTAACGATTACTTCTTTCTTTGTTAAAGCAAAATATTATCATTTTACTTCTTTTTGTCACCATTTGAGGAGAGTAAAGCTTTTAGTAAATCAATTAGTTAGGCCTGCCTCTGGCGTTTGTCGACAAAGCCTTTCAAAAGGCTAATTTGTCACCTGTCAAATCTATTTCTACGTAAATGGAGGTCAAATGTTTTAGTCACTGGAGGTAGAAAATTCTTTAATCCATTATTTTTAGTTTCTACACTACCCCATGAGACAAAATTAGTACAAATTAATTTTTAAGCTGAAAAAGAGAAGAACGAAAACCAATTTTTATCTTATAACTAAATATTCATTTTTTATACAACCTTGGATTGTTAGCTATTGTCTAAAATTGTGTTATTTTATGTATCTAACATGCCTAATATGATTATGGTTTTCAAGGTCTTCCGTTTTACTTAATGGACTATTACTCATTAATAATAATAATACTAGTCTATTAGGAATTAAGGTAAATTCACTAAAATCAAAAGGATATCTGCTAAATATTTTGCATTCAGGTCTTTATGGCATTTCATAAGAAAGATTAATATTAATTTTGTTGCTATGGAAATGCAGATTTGTCACAGAATTACAATAATGATTGGATTCAGAAGAAGTATTATTATTATTATTTATTTATTAACGTCCACTTTTTGCAACTTAGGCTAATTGGGACGGGTTATCTACAGGTTACCGCCCTTTTCTAGCCAGGGTGGGATTTTAGGACGTTATTTAATGAATTTCGTCACTAAATAATTTCCTTTTCCCAGGCGAGAATCGAACTCGCCACTCTAGGTTTACCATGTGAGATAAAGGTCAACGCTTTAACTCGCTTGGCTAACCTGAGCCCTCAGAAGAAGTATAACAGGTGAAAGTAATAGTTCTAATTGCAGTTATGAAGATAACGAGTTTAAAACTTATCAGGGGATTAGCCAATGAACAACCATTCTATCATAAATATGCTTATAGTGAAGATTATAGGACGAAACAGAAGAAAAAAAAAAACTCTTTTACTTTATGCAACTACGTTTGATCCGGAGCTGGTTAAACCTTTTTCTAAAAAGGGTGGACTATAAGAATTTTATTCAGTGAGCTTGTTACTAAATAGTCATCAGTTATCCACGCTGGAATTGAACCCACGACTTTATTAGCTGTATGAAGACCTTTAACTGACGTGGCTAACCTGAGGCCCTCAAAGACCATCACGCAGAAGTTGCGATTTCCCACGTCTTAGCATTTATTTTGAAAAGTAAAAGATCAATGAGAACAATATTTATTATTTAGGCTTTAAATAAACATGAGTCACACATGAGCATGAGTGGGAGTTTACTAAAGGATGAAAACTAAACAATCCAAATATCTCGGTCACTATTCATATTAGAGGAAATATGCATATAACAATATTTATAGAACATTACATTTGCAATAAGATTAATTCTATAAAATTTTTCGATCCAACGTATAATAACGGAGATAGTAAGAATTTTCAAAATCCCCCTATCTAAACCCCCTTCTCTAGTGTTGGATTTGAACCATTAACGAACTTGATCGTTCTTTTTACATAACTCGCTTATACAGGGTCTTTCAAAAAGAATGAACCGATTTCATTAAGCTATATCTTATTAACAGACAGTGATACAAGATTGCAATAAAGAAACATGTATTTAACTGGTGTTGAAGTTTTATGGTGTCATCATCATGTTCCATTTCCAGCATTGCATCACGTGTTCTGCTGCGATGCTGGTGTTAACCACCATAAAGCTTTGAAATCGGTTCATTCCTTTTGAATTACTTATCGAGTTGGGTAACGATAAGACTCAAATTACGACCATTAGAGTAACCGACAAATACATATAATTTACAACAGACTTCATTTTCATCATCTACTAGGTAGGATAGGTGGACATTTAAGAAAATGTTTTGAAAGCATGTGTACAACCTCAATAGCTGATTTCCTTTAGGGGAAAAATGCTAAAAGAGTAGAGGGAGTACGGGAAATCATTTTATGCAGGGTACGACATGAAGGACTTTATAGTTAACCCAGTTGTGGCTACTTCAGTGCGTAGCCTTTACATCTTGATTGGACCCTAGGCATGCCTACTGACAGGGTAAAAACTGCGTGAGTTAATGTAGTATGACCTTCTATGTAGATCAATCTATGAGTTAAGGAAAACAAGCTAGAAACATTCCTGAGATTTCATCTTCATCTCATATTAATGAGCCTATTCAATCTATTTTCCTTATTAAATAAAATGTTTAGGATGTAGAAGATTACAATGTATTTTAACAAAGAACCATTTTATTCTTTGTTGTTAACGATAACAATTAAATCCTGCGTTTCGCTTAGTTTCCGTTATTGAATTATTGCCATTAAAGTATCATGAATTATGAATACAATACTTCCTGATTCCTTGGAAAAAATCATTTTACAATTATATGAATATGTAACAATGAGCTCTGACAAGTAATGTTAACTGATTAATTAATTAACTTTGTTGGTTGTTCTTTATTAACATGTAGGTAGTTAATTAACTTACAATTTTTCGCCACCCAGATAAAGGCGAACATTCACTATTGAAATGTGGTCATTATCTCACCCTTCACTTTCCTTGAGCAGTTTCTATGAACCAGGCTCTTTAGTTTTGCAAAAAAAAAAGTCTGTTAAGCAATTTTTTAATTATCTGATGAATTTTGGAATGCTTGTATTTAATTCTATTCTATTTGATTTAAGGGGCGGGAATGCAAATTTTCAAGTTTTCTGTACAAGAAGTAATTGTGACAACCTTTCTTATTTATTTGGTATGAAAGAAAAGCAGTCAGCAATTGAAGGGTTTGCTGCAAAAAGAAGGTAGCTCTATCCCATAGCTGTTGGGAGTTATAAACACTTTCTTGTGCCAAAAAAAAAAACCTCTTTTATTTGGGACAAAAAAGCACGCAGCTTCAATCGATATGATGTTATTTTCGAATTTTATGTTATTCGCTATAATGATGTTATTTTATGTTTGTAAAACCAATAATTTTGCTGTTCTTTATTTTCAGTTTTCTTTGAATAAAAAATACATAATAATAGTACATTCTATTTATTTTTACACCTTTTTCCAAGACATAACATATTCCTCCATTCCTCATATTCCATTCTTTTGGACAAAAAAAAGGTAGCTCCAAGGATCATCCACGTACCACCAACATTTGGATGTCATCTTTTGAATGAAAATACTGTTCTAATAAGTAAACACCGTAAGCAACAACAATATTTTTACATAACTTAAAATTTGAATTTTTTAAACATTTTTTTTTGGTTTCCCAAAAACTGGAAAAATTGGAGCTACCTCCTTTTTGCAGCAAACCCTTCAATTTTATATTCTAATGGAAAAGATGAAATTAAATCCTATTTTTTAATCTGATAACGGAATGAATATAGACCAAATATCTGGAACAATAAATATAACTCGCCTTTTAAGTACATTAAAAAATTAATGATTCAATTCTCGTCTATTTGGCTAAACATAAAGATCCTTCGCAAAATACTGCTGCTGCCAACACAATACAATATCAATAAATGAAGCAATTATTTGATTGTTAATCTTATTTAGATAAGGACGGATGAGGAGACTGAATAGAAACGCAACAGAACTAAAAAAAAAGAAAACATTGATAACATTATCGAAAGAAGATAGTGGCCAGCGTAACCTTGGAAACAATGATTCAACTCTAAACGACTCTAAAGGAGCTTGTCGGAGCTAATCATAAATACTACTGCGTATGTTACAGTTTGTGGTCAGCTAATGTAAAAAAAAAATTAATATATATCAGGCGGGTTGAAAAAATAACTTACTCATCTCAGATAATATGGTTAATTACAATTTAGATTAGCCCAGATATAAATTCTGAAGAGCAAT
This sequence comes from Riptortus pedestris, assembly GCA_019009955.1. Classification (NCBI taxonomy): domain Eukaryota; kingdom Metazoa; phylum Arthropoda; class Insecta; order Hemiptera; family Alydidae; genus Riptortus; species Riptortus pedestris. The sequence goes on from CM032229.1 coordinate 57,890,441, forward strand.
AAATAGGACTCATAAAGATAAGGGTGGTATAAAAAAAGATTGACAGAGAGCAGTTAGAATAGATTACTGGAAGTATTGTTATCTTAGTTTCCATATCAAATTAAAATGAAAAAAAAATAAAGAAATATATAAAAAAAAAAAACACTTAAAAAGAGGTTTCTTATCTAATAATTTATAATGCGATGTTTTCGGTTGTTGCCAACCTGCTGAACGCTAATTAATTTATAAATTACAAATGACATAGGAGTCAATAAAAAAGTCCTCTCATTTTTCTTTGAATTGGTTTAATCAACACAATGATTTTAATTTATATTTACGCAGATTTCCCACGTATTTACATTTATTTCAAAACGTAAAAGTTCAATGAACAATTTTCTGTATTTGGGCTCCAAATAATGTGCTTCATAATACAAAAGCTTATTGTTGGCATGACAGTATGAGTAGGAGTGGGGTTTACTGAAGGACAAAAACTAAAAAATGCCAATATATCAGTTAATAATAAAGATGTGTGAGTGAAAAGCGTTCAAGAAAAAATTTATATAATATTACATTTGAAATAAGATTGGTTCTATATAATATTTCGGCCCGACTCATAATAACGGAGATACTAAGAGGATTCGAGAATTTCATGCATTAACAAACTCGATCTATACATTAACATACAACTTTAAATATCGAGTTCAATAATGATCAAACAATAATTGTGACCCCCTTTAACAGACAAATATACATATGTGTTTAAATATATATAGTTGTTAACAGACCTCATTTTCGTCATCTTATGGGTAAGAGCGATGGACATTTGAGAAAATTTTTCCGAAATCGCATCATGAGTACGACCTCAATCGCTGATTTCCCTGAAGGGATATCTGCTAAGATACCACTTAAACTGTTTATTTCATCATCGGATCTAAGATAAGATGCTGCAGTTTGTAACTTCCCTTACTACTGAAGGAGTGTTTTGCATAAAGCTGACAGTGACGTCTTAAGATGAGACTGGCATTCAAAAATTCAGGACGAATCATGATGATACCAAGTTCACAATGATGCTCGCACGGCATATGCCAAATATGTGTTGAACAACGTTACAAATAAACGCATTGAGGTTATTAATAATTTTGCACTAGAAAATAAATAATTAATTAAATAATTTTGGTTTAAAATAAACAGTATAAATATATTATTTATAGATGAATGTGGAATTATATTAAAAATGAGAAAAGCAAATTCGTTGCGTTCTGGTATGAAACACAGATAGTGTCATAATATATTTTTCTCTCCATTTCTTCCTTAGAAAAACCCCTATGTAAATAAAACAAGAAATTTATGTGAGAAGTGAAATATTTAGTGACATAATAACGAGACGTAAACATCTCTTGACTTCGCATGGTGGTTTACATAAAATTTAAAATGATAACGTACTTACTTACATAAGTAATTCCCTTGATATTTCAGATATAAAAAAAAAAAAAAATTATTAGAATAACAATTCTATAAAATATCATAGTTAACGAGATTGACCATATCATTTTCTTTTCATGTTTAGATAATAAAATTTCACATTTCAACTTCTTCTAGCCATTCCTACGATTATCCAGTGCATTAAAGAATTATCTTTGAAACACACCACTTTTGCATTTACTTCCATTTTCTTTTTCAGTAAAGGCGCAATTTTCAATGTTTCAATAAAATGTTTCTTGTTATATTAGGTTTCTGTGAACATCAAATGAACCTCGATGGAACTTATAGTAACTGAAACTGTATTTCACCTGTATTTATACCATTTCCAACTACTCTCACAAATTCGGGTTCAGATAAGGTCATTACTGAACTTAATCAGTAGTATTACATTCTACTATTCATTCTTAAATATCGATCAAACAAAATTGCTTCCAGAAATGCGTTAACAAAAATATTCATATTTATATATAAATGTATGTATGTATGTATATATATATATATATATATATATATATATATATATATATATATCACAAAATAGCTCAGATACCCGGGTTCTCTCGTGAATTGATGTGAGGCTGTGGGGTGATGGTATATTTTTGGCAAGGCTTTACTTTGCACAATATTTTGACATTTACCTGTTCCAGTGTTGAGGGTTAATACCCGTTGTTGGCATTTGTTAATAATAAAATTATTTTTTTATATAAGACTTCACTGTCCTGCATATTGTCATATTTCCCGTCTCCTGTGCATTATGCATAGATTTGAATTATTAAGGAGAAAATATTGACATACATTTGAATTAATTTTTTCAGGTCAGGTACCTGGTACTTCATATCAAAAAGAAGTGTTGAGCATATTTCTCTAAATAACAAAATAAACAACTTTTTTTATGTGCATATTTGCCGAAAATGCAATAGGAAACGGAATATCACTATTATTAATTTCAGGCCTTCCTTATAACCACCACTCCTGCCCGTCCCTAGAAATGTTAGTATAGCTTATTATAATGAAGGCGTTAGTACTAATTCACACACCGAGTTTGGTTTAATTCGGTTGAGTCTTTTGTGCCAAATAAAATTGTGGACTCCCGCTATAGTTTTTAGCGTATAACTCATTTATACTTCCGTATACGGCAAATGTGCATATAACAAAAGATACACTAAATTACAAAATAAACAACTTTTGTTATGGGCATATTTGCTGAAAAAGCAATAGGAAACGAAATATCGCTATTTTTAATTTCATGCCTCCCTTATAACCCCCACTCCTGTTCGTCTTAGAGAATATTAATATAGCCTAAAGTCTAAGTTGGGCTAGTAGTAATATACATACGAAGTTTCATAAAATTCGGTTCAGCCGTTTATGCGTGAAATGGTAACAAACAAACAAACAGACACGAAAGAAACAAAATGCAGTTATGGTGTCTATGACATGTGAAACGAAAAGTTATCTTGAAATTTCGCGAAAAAATCAATGAACAGACAGAGGTTACAATTTTAAATATATATAGATAAGTAGTTTTGAATTTTTCAATGAATTTTATCCGCTTCTAGTTAAATAGTATTAAAATATTTGGAGATTTGGAGATATATTTTATTTTATTCAGGGCTAGATTGAGTTTAGATTATAACACCGTTTTCACCATTAAAACAATTCAATTAATGTATAGTTGGGTAGGAAAGTCAAGAAAAAAAATCCCAGAAACTAACCAAGTACTATAAATAACGTTTTGTATATTCTTAAAGCCACATCGTGGAAACATTGTTCATCAACATAGAGTACATACATGTAGCTATGCGTGTGTTATTATATATATATATATATATATATATATATATATTATACATATACATACACACACACTCACCAACGCGCACACATACATAAATTTGTTAGCGTCATAATAATTTATTCTAGCATTTTAAAATTGAATAATTAAATGTTTGATCAGAAACTCAAAAATGAACTTGCAACACATATTGTACAGACCAAGATATTCAAGCCCAAGCAAAACATATAATACTCAATTCATGCCAGAAATCATGGTTTGCCAGGACGTACTTCGTGAACTAAAACATATTCTTGGTGAATGGCCATCCTTAATAAGACTACTTAGAAGACGGAGTTTTAACGAGGTTAAGAATTGGCCATTCACGACTGACCCACCTTCTCGTACTGGAGAAGACGAACCCTACTGCCGACACTGTAACTGTAGACATACTACAAAACATATAATAACTGACTGCTATCTAAGGTCTCGCATACAATAAACTTTGACTGAATTACTACATGAATGTATATAGACCGCGTATCACACTACTTAAAACATAAAACACTTTCAAAAAAATGCAATGTAGGACAATTCTGAAAATATTTGCAGAAATGAGCATACTTGCGTAAATATGATAAAAAAAATTTAACTGACTAACTGGTCGCTCAATCACTGCAGTCACAATAAATGTACGAATAGAATAAAGTAATTAAATGTTTCATACATAATTTAATATATAAAGTCCGTCACGCAGGGGCTGCGTAAACTAAGCAGATTTCCCACGTGAAGTTTTACGATAGAGAATCACGAGGGACGATCCGTGACGAAAACGGCCGCCCTAGCTTTCGGCGGAATGTCCCGAACATAGCCGACTCCTGCCGACCACACATACAATACAAATGCAAATATCTCGCTTAATATTCAAGATAGAGAATAAATGTATAAAACAATATTTATAGTAAATTTAATTTGTAATAAGATTGATTCTATACAATTTTTGGTCCGACGTATCCGAGTCGGAGATAATTTGAATTTTCGAAAATCCTCCCTTCTAAACCCCCCTCCCACTGGTCCGATTTCAGCCTTTAACGAACTTGATCTTTCTTTTTACATAAAACGACTAAATATCGAGTTTGGTAACGATCAAACAAAAATTGCGACCGCTAGAGCAGTTACAGATATATATATATATATATATATATATATATATATATATATATATATATATATATATATATAATATATATATATATATATATATATATTTATATATATATTTATATATGTATACAGTTTTGGACGGACCTCATTTTCGTCAACTAAAAGGTAGGATCGATGGAGATTTGAAGAAAAATTTCGAAAATTCCGTCATGATTACAACCGCAATAGCTGCCCTCAAGGGAAATCTGCTAAAACCTAGTTCATTAATGGTTGATATCAGGCTATGAAGAGTGTGGGTTTACAGAAGAGCTGTAATAAAAAGTTGTTAACACGTCAGTTATGTGAGACGAATCGTTAATAGCCCTATCTTGTTAAAGGTGTCATATTCTACAAGATTGCTCTATTCATTATTAGCTAACCCAAAATTTAAAAAAATTTGATTTTCAGCACAACCCCTACGGACTTTTAGCAGATTTCTCATAGGGGAAATCAGCTATTGAGGTCGTATTCATGAAGCAATTTTCAATACATTTCGTCAAATGTCCATCGATACGACCAAAGAGATGACGAAAATGATATCCGTTCAAAATTATATACACTCAACCGCAAAAAAAAAACCGGACACTTAGATTTAGTCTTATAATTTTGTTAAATACTTAATATATATGTATATTAATCTTTTTATTAAAATAATTGGTTAATCTATAGGTTATTTAAACAAAATCTGCCAAAAGTGAATAATTTTTATTGATTATTTACAAAAAAATACAAAATAAAAAAAAAGATAAATTAACACATTTAAAAAAAAAAAAATTATTCTTCATTTTTATTACAGTGAATGGTAAGACTTCGCTACTCCAAGCATTTCGGCAATGTAACGTAAGCTCCGGCCTTCCATCTAAGTTTGAAAGACCCATTATTCTGGACCGAAATAAAAATAAAACATTAATTAAAGAAAATGCTTGGTTAATAATTAAAGATGTTTAAATATGCGAAAAACTACTTACAGTTTAGAATAGATCAACTTGACGACAAATAAATCTAATCTGTGTTTTATCTAATTGTTTACTAATCCTGAAGGGATTAGTTCAATGGACTTAGACTCTAAATTCTCTGTAATAACTAGAATATCCACATAAAGAAAATTGCTGAAAATTAGCTTTTAATACGACAAGAATGAAATGTCTGGTTTTTTTACGGTTGAGTGTATATAATTTTGAAATAATCAAGTCCGTTAATGGCTGAAAACGGAAAAGTGTGAGGGGGAATTCAGAAGAGGGAATTTCGAAAATTCGAAATATCTCCATAACTATACGTCGGATAGAAAAATCGTATGCAACAAATCGTATTGAAATTTTATTTTCCTATAAATGTTCTATACGTATTTTCTGACTCATGAATATTAACCAAGATATTTGAATTTTATAGTTTTCGGCTTTCAGTTACCCCTACTCCTACTCATGTATATCAATAAGCTGTTATATCATGAACCACTTCGTTCCAATGTTAAATACCAAATAGCGTTTTCATTGAACTTCTGCTTTGTGTGATATGTGCAAATACATTCCTTTGAACCCCCCCCCCACGTCTTTTGTTATTGGATTACTAAAATTTGAGAGATGAAGGTAAAAATTATTCTGATTCATTTTAATTTACAGTACTAGGTATAGTAAATAGTTTTAAATAAAATTAATATGGTATATTCAGAAATGATTCAGTAATTGTTTTTCTTTCTGATCTAGAATATTTCTATCTATCTATTCAGCTCTGAGAGGTTGACTGACCTGTTTGTTTACAATTCAGACGCTTTTGTTGTAGTGGTTATTAAATGTAAATTGACTGAACACTTTCTCATTATTTTTTCATCCGTATATACTCATTAACTTAATATTCACAGAGGTGTTACCAGTATGCAGGTTAATCTATTATAAACCTTCACGTGGTTAATTTGCTTTGTTGACACAGCCCCTGCCTAACGGACTTTTTAAAATTCATCAATAACAGATATCCCTTAAATGAAATCAGATAATCTGAAATAACAGAGTTTGCAAATTAATTTGATCTTACTTTATCAAATTGAGCTCATGGTTCAAAGACCAATGAGTCAATGAATTTGAATATGATCTCGGCAATTACTCACCCAGATTTCTGATGACCTTTCATAAATCTGAGTTAGGCATGATGCCACTGGAGCATGAGGTGTCTGCCTCAGAGAACTGCTTACTTCTGGATTTTCTGCCTGGAGTCTCAAATTACAAAGCTCGTGTTTCGACTCCTCTCATATTCAATAAAAGGCTTGTTTAAATAGTTCACGATATATTCGACATGGAGTTAATTTAATTTTAATTATTTTCCTGAAATGGAAAAAAAAATAGTTGTTTTTTTTTCAATCCTATACTCGTGTTCCAATTGAATGGGCCACATGTTTCGGTTACGTTACGGTTTTTGATATAGGCTTATCAAGGTACGGAACTCTTTAAATATCATGGTCTATACCCCAATTCATATTTTTTTTTTTTTTTAAATAGCTAAATAGGGAAATTCGTTGATACAATTTTAATCTTTTATGATTTCTATTCTTCAAGCAGCATCGCTGAAAACAGTTCTAAGATTCTCTCTCCTGTCTACCTGCCAAGGTTCGCCTACCAGCATACTTTAAAAAACCCCCCAAAAAATTAATATATCTGAATCAGAATTACATCAAAAATTCGTACGAAGAGGGATGAAATTTTGATATAAATAACCTCTAAGATTTGTCTAATACTGCACTTTAATGTCAGAGTTACAGAACAGGCATTATGAGAATTAAGAATTTACAACTAGGAATTGCGGATTTACTTCAACGTCAAAACATATAAATGTCATTATCTTTATTAATATTAGTTTCGTCCAAAAAAAAAAAAAAAAAAAAAAAACTGAAATAATAAACTGCACTTAGAAAACATGTTTTGGTACTAACTAGGCATTAGCTAAATGAATTAAAAAAATTCTTCTTAGACATCTAATCACCAAATAATTTCTAAGCTTTCCATGAGTGTGCCTCGGTGGGATTGAGATATTGTCGTTTATGTATCCAGGATATGAATTTGGTCAGCGTAGGTGATTCTATACTTTACTATCACAGATAGGAGTAGAGATTTGATTGGAAAACATTACTCGGACAAATGTAAAGTACAAATTATTTTTTTTGTACATTTTGAGTACTTAAATGGCATTATGAATTAACATTAACATTATGAATTTTTGAGTATCGTTTTCGAGCTCTGATCATCAAATAGTGTTAGATGTTAGAGTTCTGATCAACAAATCGTCTTAGATGTCCACGAGAATGCCTCTTAGGGTTTCCCTCTCCAGTTATAGGAACCTTTAATCATTCTTCTTCTTATCTACTATTCTATATCCTTCTTTCGTTTTCCTCATATCCATTTTCACAATTCCTACCTGGTACCGCCAGATTCCAGATCCACCTACAACATAATGCTCTTACACCCAAACCTTTTCACATCCATCCCTTAAAATAGAACGTATGGTCCAATACAAGGAGACTATCAGTTCAAACCCACGCAGGGCTTTATACGGTCCTGTCTTTTCTTGCAAGTCACTTTTCTTGAGGTAATCTGGACTCAGGTAAATAAAAAAAAAAAGAGTGCCTTGACAGATTCAAACAAATTGTGCTTAGAATACATTTTGTGTTCAAAAAACAATTTTAGTTTTATAGCTCTAATGAATACTCTTAGACTTCCACAGTCCTTTTTATTAGAACTATTAAGGTCTTCGGGTATTGACGTTGCCTTCATGATGTTTGCCGACGTTTCGCTAGAAATGCTTCTAGCATCCTCAGGGCTTTCTCTGAGACTGAAGAGCCCAGGGATATACAGCATACCCTGTTCCTTTGGTACAGAATACATTGGCCTGACTGGCAGGTTGATAAGCACCAGGGTGGCAGTACATATAAAGAGTGTGAAAAAGTTCCGGACAGAAGACTCAGCAATAGCTGATCATTTTTGGGAAACGAACCACCAGATAAAGTTCGATGGAGTAAAAGTATTGGCGAAAGTTGACCACAATCAGGAAAGAATAGTCCGAGGAGCAATAGAAATAGCAAAGTGTCCAAACAAAATAAACAGAGAAGATGGCTACAGACTGAGTAAGCTTTGGAAACCAGTAATTCAACCCAGGAGGAATCGTCCTACTAACAAAACAGAAGTCACTAGTGGGCCTGCACCGGCCCAAGTATCCGAAGACACCACCTGGAAGGGAAGACTCCGCCCAAGACGACTGGATAAGACTACAATATATCACTGAGAAGGAATAGAACTTTTCAGTCTCAGAGAAAGCCCTGAGGAAGCTAGAAGCATGCCTAGCGAAACGTCGGCAAACATCATGAAGACACGGTCAATACCCGAAGACCTTAATAGTTCTTATAGCTCTAATGTTCATAAGCTATTTCAGTATCATGGATAAAAGTTCTGAATAAATGTTGGTGACGAGTACTTTGTACAAATGTCAACAATCCAGTTCCGACAAAGAATAGGTTTCTTCTTGTTAGTGGACCTTACTTCAACAAGTGGTTGTTGAATCCCATTGGATCTGACTAAGGTGGCTTAGGTAGATGTGAGCGTGGACATCCGGCGTGCTGGGTGCTGTAGGGTGTTTTTGTCCTCGAGACGGAGCAAGTGCGAGGCTGCATTCAGCGGAGGGGATCCTGTGTGTGTGTTGGATTGGACACAGCTCTATGTCAGGACGCAGATTGGACACAGTGAAAATTGGGTGACTGACCGACTGAACAGAAAGTCACGCTGGATCAGCAGACTGACTCATCTTGGCTAGAGGATCACTTCGTCTTCATCCTTACATTTCCAACTTTGCAATAGTATATTATTTGCACCTGGAAGTATTTAATAGTAGCTACTTGTAACTTTGTTAAATTATTTAGATGATAATTCATCAGATCTATAGGTAATAATAGCTCACAGCTGGCTATGATCAAAAGAAGGTATGAATAGAACTCTGTAAGACGTGAATGGTAACTTCGATTTAATTGTGCACAGGGTAAATGAATATGTAATAACCGTTTTAGGAATAGAGAAAAAATAATGAAATAAAAATACTACAACTGAAAACGATTTTTTTTATCTTTAACAGCACATGGTCCATTGCTGAGATTGTACAGGGATGTGTTACATTTTTTATGGGTGTATCCACGTCTAACAGCCACCTGAAAAAGGGAGTTTGAATAAAACCACCCGTCCTAAATTAAAAGAAATGAATGTCCAATACCCCCAAGTTCTGCCAGTTGGCATTGGCGGAAAGTCATGTGCTTGGCGCATTCCAAGTTGTATGCTGGTTATATTACAGACCGAATATAGTTACTTCATCATTCACATGGCCTGCAAGTTTTACGATGCTGAGTGGCACCGGGGTGAACGTGAAAAGGTCCAATCTCGAACATCGGTAAGCACGCAACTGAATAACATTTGGACATCAAGAAACAATAAATGTTGTTACGAAATCGATGAGGAGTTTCCAGCTAAGAATTTCTTTTAAAACTGCAGGATTATTTCAATGAACCAACTTGATTATGATCGTAACTGATAAAGGTATTCCTAAGTCATACATTTGGAATTTGTACTTCTTTATAAAAGCGAGAGTTCTATTCGATACAAAAGAACGACTTGAGACTGATTAGAAGCAAAGTAAATATAGGTTTGTCTCCGATTCAAACAAAACAAAGAATTACTAAACGTGGACGTAGAAATATGGACGATGCAATGAAGAAAAAAAATACAAACCTTAATGAGAACATCTTGAGGACCAATGATTTCATCCCAATGAAATTTTAAAGTGATATTGGACGTGTGGAAAGACGGAGACATAGAAAGCTTCTTTTCGGATAGAAGATGATCGGGCAGCTATACAGAAAAAGACGAGTGTTCTGGCAAATTCCGTTGGTCTATTGTAAAGCCGGCACTGTATTTGAGCAAGTTAAAAATGTATTTGTTGTATTTAATGAAACTATGGAACTCAGCGTCATTCCCGAAATCACAGTTGGGAAAACAGTCCCAAAGACATAAAAACGGAATCCCTTTCCCTCTTGCGGTGGTGATTCTAACAACAATAGAAAAAGTGCTCGGCAGTGAAACGCGGATTGTAAAACTGTAATAACATCAGTGATCAAAGCACGCAGCATTAACTGACTAATGGCTAGCAGAATGCATTAACTAGTATGATTATGCAGACATTAACTTTCATATCCCGGATTTCCTACTGGAATGAGAGTTAGTATGGAACTCGGAGGATGAGAGATACGGTTAGGATATTTCCAAGGAATATTAATTATTCTAATAGAGAGAATGAGCCAAAGGTGAAAATAGAAATAAACTGCTGCAATTGTGAGTTAAATAAATTTCTTCGTATGCAGTAAGCAAGTTTTAAAATGCTTAGTGACTTTCAATAAGCTACGCTTCTTCCCTATAATATTTTATTTAAATCCGTGAGAGGTAGCCGTAGCAAAGGAAAATTACAGACATATAGCATCAGATAATAGATAGAGTCTTGTTTCAATATTTATTTGTGTGTATATGTGTGTGAAACGAGTGTCCCTCGAGGCTTCTTTGTATTCGTGGCGAGGAGACGGGCTCTCGAGGAGAATGTAAAGTAGGCCCAGGAACCTATCTCCACCTAGTTCTGTATTCTATCCCCTTCTGGATAACTGATCAGCAGATAATGTGCCTCTACTACAGCATTTACCAGTTCCCATGGATACACTACTCTCATCCATGACACTCAACAGCCTGACGGAGTTGTCTACAGTTTGGTATTTATTTGCGACAAAGCTTGCGAAAATATTTCTTTGTCACTTGCGAGCTAGTGATTGTGCGATTCGTGCTGAAGACGTTTCATAAATGACTATGTTGTCGTCGCTTCACAGCCTCTCTGTTCCTTGGGCTGCCGTGCAAATTCTGTGGAATGCAACAAGTAGCATCTTCTTTCCGTTTAGTTGAATAGTATGAAATGAGACCATGAAACCAAGGGGGGCTTTACAGGTATTTTGGACAATCAAAATTCACGGTTCAATACCTGTAAGGCTTTGATCAATATATGGCAACTTTCTGGTAATATAATAAGTCTGCGAGTAGATTACTGATATTATTGGATAATTAATCGTGGAAAAATATTTTATCAACAGATGAGTCAATTGCAAGTTGTATGTTTTGTTGTATTCAGTTCCAATCCTTATTAGAGTTGTTAATGGCAGACCAAGCCACAGAATATCCTCTTGGAGGTTCGAACTTAGCAAGACACCGAGTCACTTAAGAGACATGGTATATACCAACCAAATCTGGCTCATCCCATTTCGGACGCCTTGCCTCCGCAAGTCATCTTCAATCAAGTCATAATAAGCCCTTTCATGCTTCTCTAGTCTTTTATCAGGTTCTGGCCAAGCGTCAGAATTCCTTCCTTCCCAAATGTCGGAGCCATCGCAGTAAATAATATTAGGGACTAACTCCTACTCAGTAAGCTATAAGAAGCTTAGAACTGATGATGTCATACAACGTCAGATATTAGACATTCTTAAGATGTCTTTCGGGGTTTATGAATACGTTCATATACTAGGAGGGAAGGCCACAATAAAAAAGTATATTAGTGGGGTTCCTAATTTACCGTACTAAGCGCGTCAAATAATGAAAAATTGTTGTGATATTGCCGATACTTGTTATCAATAGCAGAGGAGACCAATTGATAAGCTGTGATAACAGTTTGACAGATAAATTGTAAAATGGTCACTTAATAGTTAGTTACACAATATGGAAGGACACATATGATCCATGAACTAACTTACAGAAGCAAAATACCTAAAACTTGATGAATAAGTAGTAACTAGGACATTCTTATATTGAAGAGAAGATGGTAGTAACGGAGGCTGGCCGGGCAGAGATATGATTAGAGGGGTGGGCTGGCAGACTGCTTGGTGCCTCGTCTATCTTATCAGCGACTCCTTGCCCTAGTGGAGCAGCTAAAACATCTGGTAACACACGCCTCGTACTATTTCGGTACAAGGCCAAGGCACACATATCTCTAGGGCAACTCGCTAGCTCTCAGCTGTCACTTAATTAGAAAACCCTAAAAGAAATAGGCAAACTTAATTAAAGTAAGTTAATTAGACAAATGAAAAAATTAAATATAAATAAATCACAAAATAGGTAGTATCTCAGTGATTATAGATCACACAATGTGCCTAAATATAACAAGAAAAAAAAACTTGTTGGTTATTCTCTATAGGAAGTAAAATCCCAGGACCGGATTAGCCAGCAATGAGATTAAGATGTCTACCTTCTTATTTTGAAAGCAACAGATGGAAGAAAAAGCCTATGACGCAGGAGCTGCGTTAACTAAGCAGATTTCCTACGTGCGTCAGGTATTTGTATTTATCTCAAAACGAAGAAAATTTCAATGAGAACAATATTTGGTATTTACTCTTCAGATAAAGTGCTCCATAATACAACAGCTTATTGTTAATATGACAAGAGTAGGAGTTTACGGAGAGGGTTTACAGAAGGCAAAAATTGAAAAATCTCGGTTGATAATCAAGATAATGAAATAAACTTACGTACCATTATGTATAGAACAATGCATTTGCAAAAAGATTGGTTCTATACAATTTTTCAATGCAACGCAAAATAACTGATATATTAAGAATTTATGAAATTACCCGCTCTTACTACCCCCCCCCTCACAGTCAGATTTCAGCCAAGGAACTTGATCTTTAGTTTTACATTTACAGGTGTTTAAATATAGAGTTTGGTAACAAGCATAGTGACCACTAGAGCGTTAACAGATAAATTATGTATATATAGTTTTGAACGGACCTCATTTTTGTCATCTCCTGTATAGGATCTATGTAAATTAGAGGAAATGTTTCGAAAATCTTGTCATGTGCACTACTTCAATAGCTGATTTCTGTTAAGGGAAATCTGCTAAATTGAGCAAAGAAAATTCGTTGCGTTCTGGAATGAAACACAGATGGTGTCCTAAGAAAAAAGTTCCTCTACTTGGAACTTCACCTGGCATCTTCACTAGTTATCACTTATGCAGGAAAAGCGTCATTATCAATGGCTTCAAAGTGTTCCCCAACTTTGGCTGCTTATATTTTGCGATATCAGATTGTTTTAGATTTTATAATCCAGTTTATCCAGCATAAAACACAGGTTTCTAATATGCAATAAATGAATTAACAATATTCAGGGTTAACGTAAATACAGTGCAGAAAGTAGTTGGTTTGAATATCGGCAACATACAATTAAAGGTTTCATGGCTTTATTTTGTTTGCTTTATGTTGTTGTACTCTGTTTGTCGACAGAGTGAAGAATCTATTTATAACCTATTTGTGACAAGTCCTAATGGGTTTGGTCCGTAGTTAATATGTTTACACTTTCACTTGGCAGATATAGCTTGCTACAAGCTAACTTGTCACTCAGACACTATCTACCTCGTCGTATCAGCTGTGTATAAACTAGTTCCCGACCATCTGTTCATCAGGGTATGCTGATTGGTTTGTTTAAAAATAGCGTTAACTCAACATGACGAAGATGTTCTTCGCAATCTTGAATCTGATTGACTATCCGTAGTATTTTTCAACTTGAAGTGATAGTAGTGTAAAATGCATTTATATTGTAAATGTAAAGAATTTATATTTGCATTGTTATATTGTATCTGCATCGATATAAAATAAAAATATATTTCATAATATTAAATGAACTATTCTTTACGTTATTAATCAATAAGGTTAGCCATGCGAGTTAAAGCGTTGGCCTTTATCTCACATGGTAAACCTAGAGTGGCGAGTTCGATTCTTGCCAGGGCAAAGGAAATTATTTAGTGACGAAATTCATTAAATAACGTCCTAAAATCCCACCCTGGCTAGAAAATGGTGATAACCTGTAGATAACCCGTCCCAATTAGCCTAAGTTGCAAAAAGAGGACGTTAATAAATAATAATAATAATTAATCAATAATACATGGCTATAATCAAATGACTCCAAATAGTTTATATATATATGTATATATATATATATATATATACTAGCTCAAAATCCCGGCTTCGCCCGGGAATTCATTTAAGGCTGAATGGTGATAGTATTTTATGGCGAGGCTTTACTTTGCACATTTACCCGTCCCAGTGAATAGGGTTTATACCCATTGCTGTGGCTTTGTTAATAATAAAATTAATTTTTTATGTAAGACTTCACTGTCCTCCATATTGTCATATTTCCCGTCTCCTGTACATTATGCATAGATTTGAATTATTAAAGAGAAAATATCAACATAGATTTGAATTAATTTTTCCAGATGAAGTACCTGGTAGTTATATTGGAAAGAATTGTTGAGCATATCAATATTTCTACGAAAATTACTTGCTTCATACATTGTTCCCAAAAAATGTATAAAACAAAAGTTACTCTAAATAACAATCCGCCAATAATCAAGAAAATAACTAGTAACGCCAAGCAAGACGCGAGCACTTCGGCTGAACCAATCACCAAACGCCACGCAATCACATACACGGGTCCTGATACATATAAAATCACAAACGCACTTCGGAAAGAAGGACTTCACACTACGTTCAGAACCAACAACAACCTACGACAGAAGCTCATAAATGACATCGAGAACAAGGACATCTTCAATATGAACGGAGTATATAAACTTACGTGCAGCTCACGTAATTGTATATGTATATCGGTTGGGTGGTTTTTCCCAAATAAAATTGTTCACTTCCGCTATAGGTTATAGCGTATATCTCGTTTATAATTCGGTATACGAAAAAAAAGGTACTCTAAATAACAAACTAAACAACTTTTGTTATGTGCATAATTGCCAAAAAACCAATAGGAAACGAAATATCGCTATTTTTAATTTCAGGCTTCCCCTTATAACCCCCACTCCTGTTCGTCTCAGAGGATATTAATATAACCTAAAGTCTAAGTTGAGTTAGTAGTAATATACATACCAAGTTTCATAAAATTCGGTTCGGCCCTCTATGCGTGAAAATGTAACAAACAACTAAACAAACAGACACCAAAGAAACAAAATGCAGTTATGGTGTCTATGACATGTGAAACGAAAAGTTATCGTGAAATTTCGCGAAAAAAATCAATGTACAGACAGAGGTTACAATTTTATATATATACATATATATATATATATATATATATATATATATATATATATATATATATATATATATATATATATGCAGATCAAGATTGTTAATGTCCTAAAAGTATGAGAAGTATTGGGGTTAGGAGTATATTTACAAACGTCTCATTATTATGAGTCGGATCAGAAAATATAAATAAAGCCAATGGTATTAATAAGATATTCCACTATAATTGTTGTATTTCTTGTTCTCCTCTAATTTAAGTGCTAATGAAGGTTTTTTTTTCGTTCTTTTTTCAGGCTACAGTAAACCCCCATTCGTATTCATAAGATATTGATATAAAGCTAATATGCGCTGAGGCAAGCTATTAACTGTTGTTGTTTTTATTGCCTTTTTTTGCAGATTCCCCTTAAGGAAAGTCAGTTATTGTGGTCGTACCTATAACGCGATTTTTGAAAATTGTCTTAAACACGGCATTAAACTGTTACTTACAGTCAAGGCACAACACTGTTCTTCTTATAAAAACACTTTACCGCACTGCACTAAGTCGCACTGTAGCACCGAACGCACATATGAGCAGTTGAGAAGAAACTGTCTCGTTCGCGGCTGGCCGGTACTTTATATAGGTCGTCGGCATACATCAAAGGGGAATTGGCTGGGCCCTTCGACGTCTGGACTGGACGGGTCTAGTAGGAGCTAGACCCTCTGTCGGCTTCTTTGATCTACCTCGCACTTCCCAAATACGCGACTCTCTCTCTGCTAATCCTTCAGGTATTTAATTTTCGCAACAATATTTTAGCGTGTTCATAGTAACTGCTTTACTATGTTGAACAAAATGTTTAATATGCTGTTCTTCACATATACAATCTTCTGGTGATAAGAAGCGTTATCTAAATATTTCCATTATCTTTTCATGCCATCATTCAATAGACTTCTGAAACAATGAATTTGCTTTTAAGACTTCCACTTTGAGAGCAACAACTTCAGACTAAAAGTCTCTAGTATTTCTCCTTTTTTTTTAATCTGATTTGTATTAAGGAGCTAAAAGGTCAAATATACTACTGTCAATTAATATAAAGATAAAGGGTTAAAAAGGAAAGAAAGAGAGGAAAAAAAATCAGAAAGAGCGCTGAGTGCCATAAGCTCACATTATCCTGGCGTGAGTTCCGGTTAGCTGATGATCGGGCCCTGTTTCCCAACGACTAGATAAGCTATCCCTGGATAGTGGCGAGAGCTGAGGCTTCAAGGCTGAGATAGTGTCCATATCAGTGTTCTAATAGCCACGTGTCACCCTCTACTAAAGCAACAATCTATAGGGATTATTTCGAAACAGCACGAATTATGCCCCTACTCAGAGATGTCACTTATAAATTGTGCCCGATTTAGAATAGTTCGTTTTGATTTTTAAAATACTGCACTTCTAATGGGGTAAGTGTTTTTTATTGGTATTGGCGTGTTCTTTTGATAAATGAAGTGTTTTTGTATCATAATGGCTAATCGTTTTTATGGGTTTAAATCCATAGTAAATTCGCCTGTCACTACTTTGAAAGAGAACCGGCATAACTTAACGAAAAGGAGAAAACCCCTTAAGAGAAATCAGCTATTCAGGTCGTACTCATGACGCGATTTTCGAAATATGTCTTACATTCTCATCAATCCAACCCAGGAGATAATATATATATATATATATATATATATATATATATATATATATATATATATATATATATATGACTGTTAACGCTCTAGCGGTCGCAATTTTTGTTTGATCGTTACAAAACTTGATATTTAACCGTTTTATGTAAAAAAGAAAGATCAAGTTCGTTATTGGCTGAAATCGGACCAGTGGCAGGAGGGTTTAAAGGGGGGATTTTCGATAATTCAAAATATCTCCGTTATTATGCATCGGATTGGAAAATTGTACTGAACCATTCTTATTGCACATTAAATTTACTATAAATATTGTTATATACATTTAATCTCTATCTTAAATATTAACCGAGATATTGTCATTTTTATTAAGCGTGTGGGACATGTGATCGGGTATTGTTCGGAATAGTTCGGCCTTTTCCGTAACTGTTCGGTTCTGGGGGAAGCTTCTCCTCACCTTTCTTGCCGTTTCAGCTTTTAATTTGTGAGTTTATCCTAATACGTTCTGTTCGTTCGCCCTCCCCCTCCTCTTCTTTAGTTCTTAGACTACTAAAATTTGAGTTATTAAAATATAAATTATTCTGATTCATTATAAATTGCAGTACTAGGTATAGTAAATAGTTTACAATAAAGTTATTGTTGTATATTCCAATTTATTTATTTCCCGTGAAGAATATGTCTATCTGTTCAGCTCTGAGTGGTTGGCAGACCTATGTGTTTACAATTCAGAAGCCGTTTCCGTTTCGAGTTCATTAAAATTAACTGAAAAATTTCTCATTACCGTTTGTATTTACTCACGGGGGTACTGTTACCAGTATGTAGATTTCTCTATTGTAAAACTTCACATGGGGAATCTGCTTAGTTTACGCAGCCCCTGCGTGTCGGACTTTTACTTAAAGATCATGCTTAGATGCAAGTGTGCACAGACACACACGCACACTTCGGTTAACGATATAGGACCCTTATCCAACCCTGATAGGTATTCGCGATCAGTGTTTTATAGATAAAGTGATCAATTCGACGTACATCCCCGTTATCCGAGGCGAACGTTGAATAAGTTGCCTCTAATAGATTGATGGGGTTCAATGTAGCCCGAGTCAGTTCACCAGCGGCCAGCTTGCTTGCGGACAGGATCAAAGGGTGTCACAAGCATATACTCCATCTAATATACTAGCACCCTGACTCTTGCGTGTTCTGATTGCGGAATTGGGAACTAACTTTATCCCTAGGAGAGGATGGAACTTCTTTATTATTGTTTATATCTAAGAACGGCCAACAGGTGCTCGCAGCTATCCTAAACCATCAAATCGTGTACCTACTGCCAGCTTCACATATCAGAAACCCTGGAAGGGAGGTTGACACACAGAAAATGAGTGTTTGCTTCTGAGCAATGTTTTCAGGGTAAAAAGGTTCAGACTATGTCCCTTATTACTCTTATAGCATGAGTTAGTATCATTAATGTTTGAGCATAGAGGGATGCTTCATCAAATGCCCATCGAACCTACGCAGGAGATGAAGGATAATAAAGACAGTTCTATATTTTTCTGTTAACACTCAAGCGGTCTCAATTTTGGTTTGATTCAGTCCACACTTGACATTTAAACGTTTTATGTAAAATAAAAAAAAAAACTATTTCGGACAAGTGGTAAGTGTAAGGTTTAGAGGAGGGCGGTTGAAAATTCGAAATATCCCGTTATTATTCATCAAAACGATTTATAGAATAATACTTAAGCAAATTTAATTTACTATAATTGTTGTGGTATAATATTTATTTCGTTATCAGGACTGTTAACCTAGAGCATTTTTTTTTTAATTTTTAGCCTTCAGTAAACCCTTGCTATTAGTAATTACACCTTACAAATAAGCCAGTTTATTATGGAACGATTTATTCCAACCTTAAATAACAAACTCCGTTTTGAACGGACTTTTATTATGAGAGATACATGAAAATATCAATGCCATACACGATAATTAACTTTTTGATTAAACACTAAACATTATATTATTTAATGATTTAAATCAAATATGGATTCTGGGGAAGGTTAGATAGGGGCTTTGAAATTTAAAAATATCTCCGTTGTTATGAGACTGATTGAATCATGTTATAGCCCCAATCTTGTTAAACTATTGATGCTCTACTATTTTTGGCATTTACTTTTTTTCATAACTCAAATATTCGTATGTATGCGTACTTTATTTTTTTCGGCTTTCAGTAAACCACCACTTCAATTGATCGGATTTTTAAGTTGAAATAGAGAATTTATGGTGAAATGAGATCAAACAGTAAGTGTTTCTTGTTTTCTCTGCTTGTTTAACGCAGCCCTTACGTCCGTCGCTGACGTTTGAGCTTTCGGGTAACATTAGAGCAAATTTGTGAGCTTTCAGATGGAAGAGTATGTTGTGAAATGTGTTGCATACTTGTCTCAAATAAATGAGAGTCGAGATCAAATATTTAATGGACCAAAACATTCTTCTCTAATATTAAAATATACATAACATTGATGATATATGGTTGTATATGGTAGAAAAACATTTTTTTTTTTTTCAGTAGAAATAGATTTAAATGAGTCATGGTTACGAGATATTTCATCATAACATTTGTTAGCTCATGGTAATGTGGAGGTTTTTGAAATAGGATAAGACCTGTGAAGGTTACTAGATCTGGTTGTTGAATCAAAAACCACAAAAATCAGTCGCCCTCAACAATGCGGTACTATGAAGGTCACTGGATTTTATGTGGTTTTCTGAATGCGGCATATAAAGATGGATATGATTGTTTGAACAATTCTTATATTTAATTCACACACACACCAATTTTCTTACCCCATATAAACTACAAAACTAATTTTACGATAGTAGTTAATCATTTGTTTGTTAATTGCAACATGCCTTCAGAAATGTTTGGGGAAATAACATTACTAACAGTAGCATGATGTCTAAAATGAAAGTAACATATTTTAACTAACAACCATAAAGCGTGAACACTAAAATTATAATTTCAAATGAAGAGGAACTCCGGAAAACAGCCGTAATACCTTTTGTTAAAGGTACGACCGAAAAGATCTCTAGGATACTCAAGAAGCATGGCATAGAAACAGCATTTGGCACTGACAGGAAAATAGCTCAGATGGTACCCAGCTGCAAAGATAAACTCCATACAAAAATCCCGGGGATATACAGCATACCATGTTCCTGCGGCTCAGAATACATTGGCCAGACCGACAGATTGATAAACACCAGGGTCGCCGAGCACATCAAGAGTTTAAAAAAGTTTCGGACAGAAGAATCAGCCATAGCGGAACATTTCTGGGAAACCAACCATAACATTAAATTCGATGAAGTCAAGGTACTGGCAAAGGTTGACCGTTACCAAGAAAGACTGGTTCGAGAAGCTATAGAAATAGCGAAATGCCCTAACAACTTCAATAGAGAGGATGGATACAGACTCAGCAAACTCTGGAAGCCGATAATTCCACAGAGACCTCGAATAAGAAACGAAAACGACGGTATAGGCGATGAACGACCACCGGACCAAGTATCCGTAGACACCTGGAAGGGAAGACTCCGCCCAAGGAAACCGTATAAGACTCAAATATATACCAGAGATGAACTAACAACTCTTCAGTCTCAGAGATAGCCCTGAGGAAGCTAGAAGCATGTCTAGCGAAACGTTGGTAACCAATATGAAGACACGGTCAAGACCCGAAGACCTTAATAGTATTAATGTATGTTCTGTTCAGGAGTTATCGCGTAACAAATTCTCAACTACAAGCACACACGCGTTCACAAAACTTTCAAAGAAGCTTAAGTGTGAAGGTAATTAAGACCTTCAAATCTGCAGCGATCTTATGTTCCTGCGATCTCCCTTAACCCCTAATACATGAGTTCACTCACAATAAAACAATATAACTATTTTTATTATTGATAAAGTTTATAAAAGCATATATATATATATATATATATATATATATATATATATATATGCTGCGTACGGTGGGGTACTCTGCACCAACAGTATAGCCCCAGACCTTTAAAAGTCCGTCACGCAGGGGCTGCGTAAACTAAGAATATTTCCCACGTGAAGTTTTACAGTAGAAAAACGAGACCCGAACTACTAAGGAAACTGTCGCCTAGCTTTTGACGGGAAACTCACTCTCATCCGTTATCCGCCCTGACTTAATAAAAATGCAAATATCTCGGTTAATATTCAAGATACAGAATAAATGTACTGAACAATATTTATAGTAAATTTAATTAGTAATAAGATTAAATCAATACAATATTTTGATCCGACGCATAATAACGGATATATTTCGAATTTTCAAAAATCCCCCCTCTAAACCCCCCCCCTCCCACTGGTCCGATTTCAGCCATTCACGAACGTGATCTTACTTTTTACATAAAACGATTAAATTCGGAGTTTGGTAACGATCAAACAAAAATTGCGACCGCTAGAGCGTTAACTTAATTTGTGATTTGCGTTAATTTGTATTCTGTGTGTGGTCGACAGGAGTCGGCTATGTTCGGTACTTTCCGCCTAGAGCTCTGGCGGCCGTTTCCGTCACTGTTCGTCCCTCGTGAATATGAGACCCCTTACTACTACATTTGTTATTGGGCAGATTTCTCTATTTTAAAACTTAGTTTACGCAGCCCATGCGTGACGGACTTTTTCGTCATCCTCTAGGTAGGATCAATGGACATTTGAAGAAAAAATTTGAAAAATCATGAGTACGACCTTAATAGCTGATTTCCCTTAAGGGAAATCTGCTAAAAAGAATTTCTGAAATGTAGACAAAAATTGTTAACATTAAACAAACCGCTATATTAACATCATATGCGTAGAAATCTGCATTATTATATTCATACATACTTATAAAAATATATATTTATCTAAATTATTCTATGAACTATTTTCTGAATATTGTATATATGATTATCGAGGTTAAAAACACTCCAGCTAACAGGAGTTAATGTTATAATTCCATAATACACAGTAGTTGTTAGTAACTAGCAAGAGAACAGTCTGCAATTTAGTTAATAACTTATACTTACTAAGTCCTCCCTGCAGAACGCCAACAATAAACCACTTGTAACAACTTAGCCCATACACGTTATTGCTCAACAACTACATTATAAGATGGAGAGAGAGAGAGAACACAATTCAGGCGTCTTTATCATGCCTGCCGCAATATAGACATTACCATGAGGGTTATTACTAGGGCAATATATACCCGATGCATTATTTTTACATTGTAATACAACCTCCGGTACTCATGTTTTGCCTTATCAATTTGGTAAATTATATACAATTCAAATTAATAACGAAGGAATATGCCGGGTTTTTTCTTAAAAATAGTTCAGAGAGATTAGGAAAATTCACGGTTATCCTAGCCTGCTTACAAAGTATAGATAATACGTTATTTTAAATTGTAAAGTAGACTGATTCAGAAGATGCATCCTAATTAATACAAAAGAGTGATATATTCTTTTTTTTATTTATTACCTAGAAACCCCCCTAAAGGGAGTAAACTCCCTAGGAACGGAGTTAATCTATCACATGTCCCGTACAAGCTTTTGTACAAAACATATGTGTGATATTCACAAAAATTATTTTTTAGTATAAAAGATTATTCCATTTCTGTATTTTATTTTCATGTTCCATATCTGTTTTTTGTTTTCCATTTTGTTTTTGTGTTCCATTTCTGTTTTTGTTTTTCCATTTTATTTTTGTGTTCCATTTCTGTTTTTTGTTTCCCATTTTGTTTTTGTGTTCCATTTCTGTTTTTGTTTTTCCATTTTATTTTTGTGTTCCATTTCTGGTTTTTGTTTTCCATTTTGTTTTTGTTTTTCATTTCTGTTTTTGTTTTTCCATTATATTTTTGTGTTCCGTTTCTGGTTTTTCTTTTTCCATTATATTTTTGTGTTCCATTTCTTGTTTTTGTTTTTAATTTCTCTGTTTTGTTTTTCCATTTGGTTTTTGTGTTCCACTCCTGTTTTTCGTTTCAGTTCTGTTGTCTATTTCAAATTTGTTTTCTATTTCTGTTTTGTGTTTCATTTCTGTTTTTGTATTCCATTTCTGTTTTTCATATTCAATTTTTGTTTCGTGTTGCGTTTCTATTTTTCACGTTGAATTTCTGATATTTTCGTTTAAATTAATTTTGTTTCGTTTTTTTTTTTTTTTTTGTTTTGTTCTTTAATTTTATACAGTTTTTTTCTGAGCAACATCGCCACAGCTACGAAACTCCAAATAAATATTATAAACTAAAAACACATTGAATAATTTAAAAAACTATTATAGAATTATATTATTAGGAGGGGAGCGGTTGTTCGTCAGTTTCCTGGATGTTTTTTTACATGGGGAATATTTATCCAACCGGTAGAGTCAATTTATTGGGTATTCAGGAATTTCCAAACTGTCGTGGAAGTATCTATTAATAGCGATTTTTGTAACTTACTGATTTTCTCGTCTATATTTCTATATCGAATACTTTTGACCGATTTTTTTAGACACAAGTACGTCTGTATAAATAACAGAAGCAGTAAATCTGTTTGATTCTTAATTGTACAAATTTTCACTTCTGGGGCTAAGATTTGATATTTTCTCAATTTATCGGCAATTGTTTTCTGAGCATTCTCATAATTGGGTACCGAAATATCAATGATATCTACTGATTTATTTTCTTTATTAATGATGAAAATGTCGTGATTGCTATAATTCCATTTTATTTTTTACAACCAGTACTCGGCTAAGATGTGGATCCTTGTGTCTTAGTGTAATAATTCATAATCATCTTTAGCACATTTTACATTTTCGTAAATTGTAAGAAGGAATATTTACAATTCCATTTACTTTGTTTTGAGTATTTTAACATTATGCAACCATGCTATTCCATTTATGAAATGCTATTACGCCCTCTGGTTTTTAGCTATATTATGGTAATGCATTTTAAATTAAGATGCGACCAAATTCTCCTTCTATTGTTAATATCTCACAAAAGTTGTTTCAGAAATATTTCCATGATATTTGCTCCTTCACCTAAAGTTATAATTTGTTTTAAACCTTAGTGTCCATGAGCCGAGCAATTGAAGAGAATTAAAGTCCATAACGGCCTATTGGTTCTAGATCAGAACGTTAAGCCTCCTGAGTTTAATATTGGCTAAATTACTGTAGCAATAAACTAAATCGAATTTTTAATAGCAAGAGCTGACTAATCAAGCCGCATATTACTGCAGTAAATTCATCTGATGGATTTCTGATTGAAATAACAAAAAAAAAAAGTATCCTCCAAATTGGATACCACTATAATCCCCATTTCCTTGACAATTGCAGCTCTTACAATTACCTACATGATTGGAAATACCACGATTCAGACAGACTATTGGTTGATTAAAACTTTCGTTTTAGAGAAATGATTAGTAGCAGTTATTAAGAATATATCATTAGTATTGTTAAAATTAGATTCGGATTCTCAAGGCACAAAACCGCTGTCATAAGTAAATTCTTCAGTCCCGAACCAACAGTAAGAAAACACATAGAATTAGAAATAATGTATAGAAAGAATAAATAATGTAAAGGCTGTAAAAAAAAACACAAACAAAACGCAACTATGCCACGTGACAATACTCCAAAATTCATACGGGCTGATAACTAAAAACGTCTGTCACACAGGAGTTGCGTAAACTAAACAGATTTCCCGTGTAAAACACTAATCTCATCTCACCACAAATTCTCTATTTCTATGTAAAAAAGAAAAAAAAAAAACTGTTGAGAAGGGGCCAGAAGTGCCACTGAAGGCTGAACAAAAAGAAAGTAGACGACTAGTTTAATATTTGAATTACAAAAAAAACGTATAGAACAATTGCTGAAAAACCTTAATATAACAGTCACTGGTCATCACTATTTTTTCTATGTTTATGGAAACACATTATTATTTTGAATTCTCCCGTCTTTAAATTGCGATTCATAGATAGGTACACATTATAACTATAATTTTATATGTGGGCAGTTTTTTGTTGTTTTTTTTTTTCATTTAAACGAAAGATTTGGAAAAATATAATATTGACAGAATCTAAATTCAAGAATAAATACTTTAATTCTTGATTGGAACGCCAAATCTAATAAAACATCGTTTTCCCTAAATGATTTAATTTCTGAAGATATGGGACTATGCACTATTTTGATGAATACGGGACTATACAAGTATTCCTTTTTAGCAGATTTCCCTTAAGGGAAATCAGCTATTGAGGTCGTATTCATGACGCCAGTTTTGAAAAATTTCTTCAAATGTCCATTGATCCTACCCAGGAGATGACGAAAATGAGGTCCGTTCAAAATTATATATATATATATATATATATATATATATATATATATTTGTCTGTTAACGCTCTAGCGGTCGCAATTTTCGTTTGATCGTTACCAAACTCGATATTTAAACGTTTTATGCAAAAATAAAGATCAAGTTCGTTAATGGCAGAAATCGGATCAGTGGGAGGGGGGGTTTAAAGGGGAGGATTTTCGAAAATTCGAAATATCTCCGTTACTATACGTCGGATCGAAATATTATATAAAACCAATCTTATTACAAATTTCATTTACTATAAATAATATTATATACATTTATTCTGTATCTTGAATATTAACCGAGATATTTGCATTTTTCTGTTTTCAGCTTCTGAGATGAGATTGGCTAACTTCGGGTCTAGTCGTGAGTTTCCGTCAAGAGCTAGGTTGAGCCGTTCCCGTAACTGTTTGACTCTCTATTCTGAAATTTCTCTATTGTATAACTTCACGTGGGAAATCTGCTTAGTTTACGCAGCCCCTGCGTGACGGACTTTTCTACAAAGAGTAGGGTAATGCAAAGTGATATGGCTCAGAACTGTTTGCTTCCTATCTAAAAAAAAATCATATTTTAAATATCTAGTTGTATTCTCAAAAGAGTTAATGGCTACGGAAGTTTTTTCATAAAATGTATTGTTTTCTTGAAAATGTATACCTTGATAATTCGTTTATTCTTATTATTTTTATTTTATTTTTTCCACAAATAATAATTTCACCTATATTAATTAAACAGTGGCCGATATTCAATATGGTCTCTCTAGTTCAGGGCCAAAGATTGTTTACTCACTGAGGTCCACTCACTCAATATCTTAAAGAAAACCTTTTACGGATGGGATTCAATAAAAATCAGATTGGAAACACCAGAACATCAGGAACGGAACTGATCAAATATTTATATTCACCACCAATTGTATTTCATGAAACTTTCCAATAGACTGACCTGTTATTAGTTGGTTGGAGATCTTTATAAAGTGGTCTTCTGTGTTTTCTTTCTTTCGTGTATTCTACATAAGAGGTTATTTGCATGTGGTTTCTTATAATAATAATTGTTTTGTGAGAATTTTCATTTACTCTTAATTTGGAACTTACACTTTAACAAAATGTGTGAGTGTTTCTGAATGTGTTAAACTTTTAAATAAACTTAAAAAAAATGATTTAATGACTAATACATATCAGTTCCCATTATCATGCCCTTTAAAAATATTAGTTATTGCACAATTCATTGAAATCGGATGCCAAATATCAAGTAAAAAGTAAAGTTTTTGACATTTATGTCCTTCAGGTTATTTACTTGTTATTGAAGGTTTCTTTCTTCACTATTTGTTTATTCATGTGGTACAAAAGTTATACTGGCTATAATATGATCAGAATTTAGTAAATGTTTCAAGAGGGAGAAAGCTATTTTAACATTCAGATTTGTCCATGGTATAATAAATCCATGTTATGATTTCAAGTTGGAAAAATATAATGAGAAAATATGGACGACTTATTAGACTTTCCTCTTAGTAAACAAGAAATAAATCTATTCGTTTCCTTACAATAAATTTTCCTTCTCAAGGTCGCGGCTAACTGGCTTTATCGGATAGCATTTGCGGAAATGCCCCCGAGTGTAGAACTAAGTGCAGTAATGGCTACCCCAGAAGGCTTCTAGTTCTAGGTTAAGGGCATTAAGAGGAAAATAATATTAGAAGAAGCATTTGAGTCTTATAAGTAGGTCGGTTCTGTTATCGGAGGAAACACGTCCCTCCCATTTCACTGCAAGGGCGTCACCAACAGCTCTATCTAGTTCCTAGTTCTCTACTATTTCTTAGGGGACTCTTTTGAATTCTTTATTGGAACATTTCAGCTGTGTCGTAAAGTTCAGGGACCCATGCAAGCAATGACTGCCCTTGAGTCTTTCGACCGCCTTGTTTGCAATATTCCGATGCGGTATGGAATTTATTAATTAAAGCATTTTTCCTCGTCAAACCATGAAATATTTTATCGTCCATTTCTCTTGGCTTTTATTGCGGTTGTATCTCTGGTGAATAGTTGGTCTATTTTATTCGTTGCGCAATGTCTCTACAAACATGTATTTAAATCGGGCAAAGTTATGTTGCGGTTTAATGAATCGGTATTTTAATTGAACTGTCAGTAGAAGAGCATTTAGTTTCAAAAGTTTTATACAATTAAAATATGTGCACATATTTCTTCAATCATTACTTACCCGTCAAAATTGTTTACTTTGAGCAGGTGCAAATACATAAATAAATACAAATAATAATTTTTACTATTTGAATATTCCTCAATGAATATTCATTTTATTTTACTGACCAGTCTCTTTTATAGTCGGAGTGCAACGAATGGGTGTGGCGGACTGCAAATATTATAAATCTATTAAAAACTAATTCAACTCCACCAATAATGTCAATGGTCACTTTTGTTACTAATCAACACCAATACATTTTATGCCGCTATTTTTGGCTCTTTTAAAAAAAACAAATAGCCTTCAAATAAAACCTCATTAGACAGGAATTAAAATAGTTAATCACAGGTACTAACTAACCATGTACTTCATTTACCTTAAACTAGAAATAAAAATGGACAAAATAAGAATAAAATTTTAAAATATGCTGACAGTTTGATGTTGTTTAATTACTTACTTTTATTTATTATGTTATATTTTAACGCCCATTTTGTGCTATTGGAGCTGATCAATGTTTTTTATAGGTTCCCACTCATTTCTACGAATATTGGAACCAAGGATTTTATTTAGAGTGACCAATACTAAATAAATTTCTTTTGACCACACTGGAATCGAACCCATTACTCTTTATTATACTATGATAAAATGATTGTTTTTTTGTTTTTTTAGAGAGAAATGTCTTTATGGATTGTTATGGGAAAAAACAAAATCACGATATAAAATAATTGCGAAGACTATTGGGTTCTAATTAACTTAATAACGTAATCAATGAAAGGGAATACAATATTCTTTTTACTAAAGAGTAAATATTAATGAATGGCTTCTGAATGTTAAGGACAATATTAAGCGAAATTTTATCGTAATTTTTCCGCCTAAATGGGTTTAACAGGCATCCATAGTTAATATAAATTCAGAAACAAGTTAAATTAGCCAATAGGGCTAGTAATAACACACATTAAGTATTTAAAAGCTGTTTGTGGGTGCGTTTAGTAGTACTTACGTGGAAGGTCCTGGTTAGAATGTAGGTGCTGTCTTTAATTTTTCTTCGCTTTTCTATGCCGTAGAAAAAAAAAACTTTCATTAAAATTTGTTATGTAACATTACCAGACTAAATAATAATTAAAAAAAAACAGAACTAAAAAAGAAGTTTGTAAGGAATTATAAACAACAGAATCAAGCACAATATAAAATATAAAATTCGCTAACTTGGTGGAATACAGGGCATCAAATAATTATTTTCTGTCATACATAGAATATTATTTTTCTGATATATATAAAATATAGTAAAAAATAACAGTTCATTGAGGGAATATTTCGCCTACTCTGGTCCTAATGAAAAGGGGATGAAATTTATCTCGTTATTTTCATGGTTTGATTTTAGAATTAAAATGCCTCATAGGATTTATTATTAAACAGCTTGAGAGAACCAGCTACAGCGGTGAGTGAGGAAGCAGATTTGTCCCACCCTTCTTTTTTCATAGGATGTTTCAATAACATTTGTAAAATTTCATTATAATTAATTGTCATTCATAGAGTTATCCTGCCTGGTAGTATAGTATCCATTTCATGACTACTTAAGTCCTTCATCATGGTCTTAGGAGATCCCTTCCACATTCTTCCTTCTAGTTTTTTTCTTCTACTTTCTACTTCTTTACTTTTAGTCCCATAATTGATGAGAATTCCAATTTTAGTGTAAAGTTATTCTTGGCCCAATACTCAAGTGGTCAGTTTTTTGCATGGTTCATAGCGTCAGATAACATTTTCACTTGAAAAGTGCGAACTCTTTTGCTTTGCATCATTAATGATTAATGCATTAGTGAAGAAATTGAAAATGGCTAATAGTTACCTTCTTAGTAACCATCATAGAACAAACTGTTATTATTATTAAGCAACAAACACCAAAGATGTGGCATTTGTCACGTGATTCTCTAAACATTATATCCAACAACAATGAATGAATTAATAAATAAAAATTTAACAACAAATTAGGCACTCTTACCTCCACCATATTTATATTTCCCTAACAAATCACAACCACAATATGAGGTTTTTTAAACATTTTATTACGTTATAGGGATTACAACTAAACGTTCAACGCTTCATGCAGCGTAGCCAGAGACGAGGGAACACAGATAGCAATGGGCATATATGTAAAGAACTCGTAAGCAGGGAGAATATACATCAGTAACATACCATGTAATAGATTTAATCTATATAGCTAGGTATATTAAAGCAATGGACAATATGCAAATAATTTATTAGGTGACCAAGCTACAGATTTTCTCCTATGAAAGTATACGAGGTTGATTAAATATATCAAAAAAGTCGGCAGAGGCTGCGTAAACTAAGCAGATTTCCCACGTAAAGTTATAGAATAGAGAAATGTCCATACGAGTACCGAACAGTTACGGAGACGGCCGAACTAGCTTTCGGTGGGAACGAATAGAAGCGACCATACCTCACCCGTTACAGTCTATAAAAAGTCCGTCACGCAGGGGCTGCGTAACCTAAGCTGATTTCCCTCGTGAAGTTATACCATAGAGAAATTTCAGAATAGAGAGTCAAACAGTTACGGGAACGGCCCGAACTAGCTCTTGACGGAAACTCACGACTAGACCCGAAGTTGGCCGATCTCATCTCAGAAGCTGAAAACAGAAAAATGCAAATATCTCGGTTAATATTCAAGATAGAGAATAAATGTAAATAACATTATTTATAGTAAATATAATTTGCAATAAGATTGACCTTATATAATTATTCGATCCGACGTATAGTAACGGATATATTTCGAATATTCGAAAATCCTCCCCTTTAAACCCCCTCTCCCACTGGTCCGTTTTCAGCCATTAACTAACTTAATATTTATTTTTACATAAAACGTTTAAATATCGAGTTTGGTAACGATCAAACAAAAATTGCGACCACTAGAGCGTTAATAGACAAATATATGTATATATATATATATATATATATATAATATATTTTGGAACAGACCTCATTTTCGTCATCTACTGGGTAGGATCGATGGACATTTGAGGGAATTTTTCGAAACTCGCGTCATGAGTACGACCTCAATAGCTGATTTCCCTTAAGGGAAATCTGCTAAAATGCAAATATCTCAAGATAGAGAATATATGTATATAACAATATTTATTGTAAATTTAATTTGCAATAAGATAGGTGCTATATAATTTTTTCGATCCGACGTATAGTAACGGAGTTATTTCGAATTTTCGAAAGTCCCCCATCTATGCCCCCCGCCCACTGGTCCGGTTTCAGCCATTAAAAAACTTAATATTTATTTTTACATAAAACGTTTAAATATCGAGTTTGGTAACGATCAAACAAAAATTGCGACCGCTAGAGCGTTAACAACGGACACACACACACACACACACACACACACACATATATATATATATATATGTATATATTTGAATGGGCATCATTTTCGTCATCTCCTGGGGAGGATAGCTGCACATTTGAAGAAATATTTCGAAAATCGCATCATGAGTACAATCTCAATAGCTGATTTCCCTTAAGGAAAATCTGCTTAAACAAAGTAATAAAGCCGTGGCTATTTATATTCGTTATTCCAAATTAATTTTCATTGATTCATTTATACTTTTTTTGCATATACAGTGGTTAATATGAATATCAATGCTGGTTTATTTTATGGCCATTAATTGTAGTGTGTATATTGACGATAGTTGTTTGATAGAAAATAAAGATGGAACACCTGCGACTGGCACCAATAGCTATATAAGGTTAAGGCAATCAGAATCTGAGACTGAATCACGGTGATGTACACGTCACCACATCGCCTGACTCTCTACGTCACTGGTCTCAGAAATGCTAGCTAGCTAGCCGTCGGGCATCCACAAATATTCCTCTATCAACAATGATCATACTCTTAAAAAAGTCCTTCACGCTGGGGCTGCGGATTTCCCACGTGAAGTTTTACAATAGAGAAATTTCACGAAAGCCGAACAGTTTAGGAAAAGGCTGAACTAGCTTTTGGCGGGATAGTCACTCTCGTCCGTTAGCCACCCAGATTTAATAAAAATGCAAATATCACGGTCAATATTCAAGATAGAGAATAAATGTATATAACAATATGTATAGTAAATTTAATTTGTAATAAGATTGATTCTGTACAATTTTTCGATCCAACGTATAGTAACGGAGATATTTCGAATTTTCAAAAATCCTCCCCTCTAAACCCCCCCCCTCCCACTGGTCCGATTTTAGCCGTTAACGAACTTGATCTTTCTTTTTACATAAAACGACTAAATGTCGAGTTTGGTAACGATCAAACAAAAATTGCGACCGCTAGAGCGGTAACAGACAAATATATATATATATATATATATATATATACAGTTTTGAACGGACCTCATTTTCGTCATCTACTAGGTAGGATCGATGGACATTTGAAGAAAAATTTCGAAAATTCCGTCATGAGTACAACCTCAATAGCTGATTTCCCTTCAGGGAAATCTGTTAAAAGTCCTTCATGCAGGGACTACGTAAACTAAGCAGATTTCCCTCGTGAAGTTTAACAATAGATATATCTATATAATGGTAACACACTACCACAGTGAATATCAAGTGAATAAATACAAACGATAATAAGAAGACGGGAAGCGTCTGAAATGTAACTATAGTTTATTATATAACAGAGTATTGCTTATGTAACACTAGTAGAAGTGGGGGGTTTGCTAAAAGCTGAAAACTGGAAAATGCGAAGTTTTGATATTTAAACTTAGAGCCGAGGGGTCCATGATATAACAGCTTATTGTTAATATGACATGAGTAGGAGTGGGGATTTACAGAAGGATGACACCTAAACAATACAAATATCTCGATTAATAAACATAAAGAGAAAAAGTCCGTCACACCGGGGCTATGTAAACTAAGCAGATTTCCCAACCAATGTTTTTAAATATAGAAATTTCACAAGAGCCAAACAGTTACGGAAACGGCCGAACTTTAGCTGGAAACTCACGACCAGGACCGAAATGAAATTATCATTTTTGTTTATGTGATTATTTATATTATTATATAATATTTTTCGAGATTTTGTTATTATATTTATGAATAAAGAAACAATTCTTAATACAATATGATTCAATTGACTTTTCGTTTTGGTAGTTGATAATTTAATAAATTTAAAGCTTATATATTCGTCTCACAAACAATAATCTGTTGCAACGATTTTTTTTAAAAATAAAGCTTGTCATTGAGGATTAAAATAATATAAACTACAGGCGACGGGACCAAAAATAAGTTTGGAATTAAGTTGCTCAGCAGAGCTTAATAATAGCTTATTTTATTAAAAGAGTTGCGTAATTTTGGAAACATTGCGCAACATTTCGAACTTGCCTGAGATGTGCCTTGACTACCGATAGGTGAGGCCAAGGACAGTAGTGTCAACGAACCTAATAGCACAAAGCTTGACAAACCTTGAGCCAATAAAGCTCGAAGCGAAGTGGGCGGATAACGGTAGGCCAGCTGTGCCCTCCCTAGCCAAGTGGATCCGAACTGCATGTGGCTGGAAGATGAGCAGCAGGGAGCACCGTTAAGCTGGAGAAATATGGGCTTAACTTGATCTCCAGATGCAGATAGCTCGGCCGTAGAAATAGACTTTTGCAGCAAGCGTTTTATGATTGACTGGCTATGAGGCTATTGATGTATGGCAGATAAGAGGATTAGTGGGAGACGTATATTTGAGGAGTTTAAGGAAACATTAGTTGCTCCAAGACGAGACGACAACCTGGAATGCTGGAACACATATTGCGCAAAATGGCTATTCTAATATTTCCTGCTCAGGTACAAGCAAAAGATTAATCTCTCAAAGTGTTCAGTTCGTCGCCACAAATATGATAATCTTCTATCTCTAAATATTTTCCTCATCAATCATCCTCACACGTCATAAGTCCCGCTAATTCCAGTAGATCATCTTTATAGGCCCCCGTGTATTATTAGGATACCAATTAACGAAAGTCCCTAGATCCGTGGACGTTTACAGCGAAATGTTGGATGGACTTTTACTCCCAAGAGACAGAGACGTCAACAGCGAAATTTCCTTTATAGATTAATCTAACACAAATAGTGAAATATTGGGTTGTAAAATAATTTCGTAGCGTTTTTTACTGGTGATTTCAATAAAAGCTTTACGATCAATAATATATGACCCATTTTGATCAATCACACGTTGCCATCTTTTAGGTCATTTTTTAATTCCGTCCTCCCAGAACTTCTCACATTTTTGCGCAATGAACATTAAGTATGTGCGTTTTGCAGTCCTCCAGCGAATTAAAGTATTTCCCGTGAGGAGTGTTTTGAAGGGCCCGAAATAATTGAAAATATGTTGGAGCATGGTCTGGTAAGTAGGGTGGGGGGAGTATCACATCCCAACCAAACTGTCTATTCAGCGGATTTTTCTTTTCGGAAATAGAAAATCATAAAATGACGAAAATGGTTTTTTTTCTCCTCCATTTTGAGAAAGCATACCACTTAAAGATAAGAAATTTAGGTTGAAAGTGATGCATAAAAACACCTTAACTAACCCTTTTGCTAGAATATGTAAAAATTATTGACCAAGAAAAAGTGATTTTATGAACAGAGAGAGTATTAAATTGAAATATTGATAAACACTACTTTTTACACACTTTCTTTACAACCTTTTTTAATATGTTGAATGCTAACAATGTTTATAGTTAATGGGCTTTCGCGCACTTTACAAACCAACTTCCAAGTAAAATCAATACTTTGAGTGAAATTCAATTTCCCAAATGATTGTCTATAAAATATGTGTGAGTTTGGTTACGTTGAGAGCAAATAACCATACTCAGACGAGTAAAATATTTCACATTTTGTGTAGAGTCTAAAGACTCTTTTGATTCCAAGTTAAAAGTCATCATATATTATTTATATGATGGTTTTTTCAGTGACTGTCTAGCTATGAGTGTTTGCTTATTGCTACTGGTTCGTCATATTAGCGATCTGTTCTCAAACTACCAGTAAAAGTATTTCATTATGACATCACAGAGGCTAATATTTCTCTTAAGAAAATAACCATTAATTTATTTTAGTAACCATCATAAAAGATAAGTCCATCAAATTATGTTTTTGTTTTCTTGCACTAAATATTTATCGTCCACGTCGAATTATAAATTTCTATGTGTGCAGTTCATGTCCCATCAGTATTTCCTTGTACAAATAGGTCATAACATTCCGTCGATTGAGTTCTAGGAGAACAGAGGTCGAACGTGACTGCTTTACGTCGCCATGATGTTTCACGAAACAAAAATGTTATTGTCGAAAGAAAGTAAAGCTATAATCAAGGTATCTTTTGACGACAGCTATGCTACCGTAATAAGAAGACTAAGCGGGAAATTTTTTAGTAAGTGATTGTTGCTTACATCTCCTGATGAAACGACCAAGTTCATTGTCCCGCTGTGTCCTCAAAAAACAAACGTTTCATTTCTTTGGCATTTCATGCATGACCGACGTCCTTGAGCTATTAAAGGAGGTCCCTTTCCCGTTTTCTGAACCTAGCCTAACAGCCAGAAAATATTCCATACTCAGAACTCTATTATTCGCTGACCGAGGCTCTTAAATTTTATAATTGGATAGCCTTAACATTTAATTGCATATCTTCAGGGGAAATAAGAAGTATGGAATGTTAAAACACGGAATCAAGCCTTTCACCTTTTGTGGTCCCATTTGGAATGCTGGAACGGGTATCACTCGAAACGAAATGGTTTTTGAAAAAAATAAAAATAGAAGAAATCAAAGAAAAGAAAGGAGTTCAAGATTTTTTTTTTCAGAAGAAATCACTATAGAACCATAAAAGGCAAGAATCAAAAGAATGTTTTTTTTTTTGGTCCTCATACTCAGTAGCTACTCCAAATATGTATCAAAGACGTTGTACAGTCAAGTTAGAAAAAAACATCACTGGTCCTTATTCATAATTATACTGACTAAACGTTTTTTGAAGATTTTAAACTTTTGTCAGGTTACGATATTTGTAGTGCATATATATGGGCCTGAAAGCGAGTTGAGAGCTCTTTTTGTTTAACATAAATCGCTCCTAGCAATCTACATTCATAAAAATTTGATAGATGCCTTTTAGTAAATTTTGGCATCACCATTGCGACAAACAAGCAAAGTGCTTCCAACAGAACAGCTTTTTATTGGCCTTAAGAGAATATTTTACTCTAAAAGTAAACAAATAATATACATTAACAAACTTGAATTTTCTTCTGACAAACAGCAACATAGAAACTGAAATGTAACTCAAAGGAGAAAATACATAACTGAAACACCAACAAAATACTAAAAATTAGTAAAGGACAAAAATTAAACAAAGGTAATAAACTATAAGTTAATGAAGAAGAATAGATATTAAGAATATTTCAATTATTAAAATCGTTATTGAAATGAGTAAAATCGATTTGATATAAATAAAAATATTAAGTAACATTAGATAAATATTTACGGATATGAATGACGCACAAGCGCACATATAAACACACTGGTTTGAGCTGCACGGGCGATATTTAAATATTAATAGTTAAATTTTGTGCTGTTAAATCTTGGCATATATGTTAATGCTCAAATATAATAGGTTTGTATGCATATAGTATATTGAGAAAACAATTCATGAAAATATTAACAAATGATATGTTCATCTCATCTCAATTTGTAGTATTAGGATAATTCTTTTTTTTTCATTCAATACCCTCGAGTTAGAGAGTGGCCTATGAGAGGATTTAATTTTCAGTGGTTTATTGACTGCCATAAGCCATTTATTTTGCCAATCTTTTAAACTATGTTGTTTTTTAATGAGAACTTTTATTAAGTAGTTAGTAATAATTAAGTGGCTTTGTCTTTATATTGGTAGACTGAGTATTTATTATGTTTCATTTTCTTTTGTCATTATGACTGGACGTAACTTCTATTCAAATTAACTTTAGCTCACCCTAGTTTCTAGCTTAGCTATTGGCTAACATTTCTGTAGAACGAGGAAAGGGTTATTATAGACTAAGACAAGAAAGGAATGATGGTCTCCGGAATATCAGCTATTGCAGCTCACTTCTTGTTATTCTTTTATTTTATTTCCTGTTTCTAACTGTAGATCTAATAAACCGCTTCAGGTGGGCGTATAACGGTGCTCAGGTGCACACTAGTCTTGGTAGCTTTGGAAACACTGCAGTGGGGCCCGTTAGATGCAGCCGATCCACGGCACAAACCTCTCCTCAAATAGCCATTGTTGCTAAACATTCCCTCCCATAATTGTGGTGATATCACCATCGTAGCTTGCATTTCCTCGGAAGAAAAACAACCTCCATAGTTATCGCTGGTGGACAATATTTCCATACAACCTAATCGTACTTATTAGCACTAAACTGCAATGTGGATCTAAAAAATTCCTATACCATCAAAAGTTTTCTAAATCAACGAACTTTCACTATCCCGTTTCATTGCATCAATCTCTGTAAGCAATCAACAAAAAGAAAATAAAAAAAATAACGAGAATACAAGGTTGCAACTTAAAATTTAAATTACCAAGTTCAATGACTTAGCCTTGGCTAAAATTAGGCATGAGTTCATAACACAGGAATTTATTCAAGAAAAGTTTAGCATTGACGAACTTCCATCACTATGGGCGTTTATCAGAGGTTAGGCAAGAAGATAAAATTAATTTACGTACACAAAAATGTATATTCTCACATAAAAATGGTATGAATATTGTTTCAACTAATGTCAATGGAACTGAGCCATAATAATCATAGTTATTCGTTGGCAAAAGTTAACATCATTATTCATACAATGATCGTTTGTCTTCATTGTTATTGATATTATTATAACATTTTGCATATACAAATCCGACATAATTATCTCAAAATTTTAAGCAATATTTAATTATCATTATATTTTTCAGAATGTAAAATTATATTGCAGTTTTAATTGCTAATTCAGCTGATATAATTTATAAATATCTTCTCTATGTTCCTAAGGCTAATTTGATAGATGAACTATCTAAAGGTTACCAACCTTTTCTACTCAAGGTTGGGCTTGATGTCATGACATCATTAAGTGAGTTTGTCACTACATTAATTCCAATTGCCCACACCGAAATCGAATCGGTTACTCCAGGTTCACCAAGTGTAAGATATGCTAGCTTGAGTTGATGGCAATACGTCATATTAATGTAAAAACTGTTTTAACACAGTAAAGTATAATTACATTATTTTTCAATGCTTATAATAAACTTAAAATATTAGCTATGAGAGTTAAAGCTTGATTCTACTTAGTAAACCTTGAGTGGTGAGTACTATTCCGGTCTGGGCATGAACTCATTAAATAAAATCCTTAATCCCACCCTGGGCATAAAAGAGTGATAACCTGTAGATAACTCGTCATAATCAGCCGTAGTAGGAAAGAGTCCGTCACGCAGGGGCTGCGTAAACTAAGCAGATTTCCCACGTGAAGTTATACAATAGAGAAATCTCCATACGAGAGCCGAACAGTTACGGCAAAGGGCCGAACTAGCTTTTGGCGGAAAATTCAAAAATCCGTTATCGGCCCAAATTTAATAAAAATGCAAATATCTCGGTTAATATTCAAGATAGGGAATAAATGTATATAACAATATTTATAGTAAATTTAATTTGAAATAAGATTGATTCTGTACAATGTTTCGATCCGACGTATAGTAACGGAGATATTTCGAATTTTCGAAAATCCTCTAAACCCCTCCTCCCACTGGTCCGATTTCAGCCGTTTACGAACTTGATCTGTCTTTTTACATAAAACGACTCAATATCGAGTTTTGTAACGATCAAACAAAAATTACGACCGCTAAAGCGGTAACTGACAAATATATATATATATATATATATATATATATATATATATATATATATATAGATATCACTATAGATATATATAATAATAATATATATATACAATTTTGAACGAACTCATTTTCGTCATCTACTAGGTAGGATCGATGGACATTTGAAGAAAAATATCGAAAATTCCGTAATGAGTACAACCTCAATAGCTGATTTCCCTCAAGGGAAATGTGCTAAAAGTGGACTTTAATAAATAATAATAATAACTTAAAATAGTTTCTTGAAGGCATTTGGTGCTTCATAATACATTAATTTAGGCCAGATTACAAACAACTTAAAAATAACTGTATTTATGTGACTTTAAAACATTACTATGTGACATTGACAATTCTTGTATATTACTATATATCCAGTTGTAATGAAGTAATAACACTATTCTGTACAATTTTTAGTAGTATACACTTTTTAAAGGTATAATTCCTTATGGTTGAATTATTTAAAACGTATATCTTGTGAAAACAGTAGTCATTTACGAACATAAAATAATTAAAGAATTTTATTTTTTATTTTTTGTATATCTGAATTATTCTTCCCTAGCGTGGCCCATGTTTACCATAATCGAATCTGAATAAAACAAGGGGATCGAAAGATGTCTTTCATGTTTTGCATAACATTTTATCATTCATATGCATTAACACGTTTTTTAATCCTTTAATTCCTTATTTTCTAGTGAATTTCTTATTTTTACTGTCATTGACAAAGAGAAGCAATGAATATAAAAGATATTTGTAAATTATTGGTTATTATTCTGTATGGAAAGTTTACAACTAAATTTTGTTGACCTAAGGAGTGAAAATCGATTTACTAGTGCAGTAGATTTGATGGAATTAATGTTTGCTCCTATTATATTCATCAATCCAGTCTAATTATAATTATGATGCATGAAGGGGATACACTAGAAGTTTCCACAAGAGAGGGTACTAATATCTGGATGCTTATAGAATCAGTAAGACTAAATGATTATTATTCTAACAAAGAAACTACTCCCCCCGAAATAGAAGTTGGGACTGAAATGATCAAGACAAAAATGCAAGTGATCAAAAAAGCAAACATGAAGTTGAGGAAGAAACCCAATATTAAAAGAGTTCTGAGGAAGGTTAATATATCTGCCTTGCAAACTGAAGTGGCTACTGCTCTAAAAGCACCTCGCCCCCTGAAAATCACCTCAACAGTTACCCCCACTTCTGATCAGCCAAATTCGCCTGGGTCTTCATCTGTTGTCAGTGAGCATGAAGAGAACGAGGAATGTGCTGCTGATGAATGCCTGAAGCCGATTGAAGATTCTCTCGACTGGGTCCAGTGTGACGGGAAGTGTGGGCAGTGGTTTCACATGGTCTGCGTTGATCTCACTAAGCAGGAGCTTACTCCAGAAGATGAGTTCATATGCCTTAATTGCATGGGCAGCATCCATGACCTCGAACAAGAAGTGTCCTATTCTCAACTAAATACGTGTTCTAACACTGAGGTTATTGATCCCTTGATCATTCCTAGTGGGACCAACATAGGCTCATTTTAAGGTATTTCTTCTTTTATAATATCCATTAGTAGTATTTGTTGGTGTTCTCTAGTATCTCATTTCCACCCACTAGATTGACAAATATATTTACAAATGAGGTGTTTTTTTCAGAATACTGGAGTTTTTTTACAGTGTTTGAAATTTTATGAGAGTTTTAGAAATATGATAAATTTTCATTAGAAAAACGTTGGTTTGAATTTTTATACTCATTTCCTAAAGTTAAATAGCTTTCTATGCCAATTAATTCCTAGAATATAGCTATTCTAGTAACATTAATATTTGTTATATTCATGGAAAATAATTGAAATTAAAGTTATAATAGGATGATGTTTAGAGTTCAAAAATTATTTGTATGCATGTTTTTGCTGAAACAGTTACTCTTCTATCATTGTTCATATTAATAGTACAAACAGTTTTATGAGCTGTATTCTTCATATCCTAAAAAAAAAAATTAAAAAAAGTAACACAGATTTTGAAATTCTTCAGTGTTTATTTTCACATCTTTCAAATGTTTTGTGTGGATGTATGTTATTGCCTATTAAGTTAGTTGATGGGTGAATAATTCACTATGATGACTTTGTTTTGGGCAAAATCAAAAATTTCAAATTATCATCAGTGACCTACTGTTATAATAACTATCTTGTAAACTAGTTAGTACTTACTCTTCTTCTTGAGGAGTAGCAGATGAAATGCTCATAATCTAATTAACAGAACAAGTGTCAACTTTAAATTTCAACTAAAAAACACTATTTTGCATAGGTGACAGCATAAAAGATGCAAAACATTTCTTATCGTTGAAGAAAGTACCTTTAAATTGCTATACTTTTTTAGAAGTTGTTGATCTGTTTAGGACTAAATATATAAATTTTAATGATTTCCGCTTGAAGGGGTAAACACCTAAGAAAGGAGTTCTTAAGTGATTTGCACCCAAAATGACTTTCGTAATCCCCACAAAAATATAATGTTTTCCTTAAATGTGCTAACCATTTTCATAAATACAATGTGAAATGATTTACTACTATTTTTTTTTTCTAAAAATACCTCATTTATAAATTGTAATCAATTCAGTGAAAACTAATAATTTTTTTAATATAGGGATGACCACTAAAGAACACCCAAAACTTACTATTACTATCCTATTTCAATGTTGATATTATGTTGAGACAATGGTAATGTTCATACAGAAATTAATAGACACATTTAGTCCGTCTAGGACATTTTTCAGTATTAGAATTCAACTCAAAAAATTAGATATGACTTATGCAATACACTGAGTATTGTTTCATTATGTGTTGTATGAGGGAGTGGACCTGGACCCAGATGATTTATCTATAAGAGCTGTTGATTGTGCTCCTTTTAAATTATGCTTCACTCTCACTCATTTCTTGTAACGTGGTATTTGTCAGCATACTGAAATTATCTTTATACTTAAACCTGGCATCCAGATTTGTCATGGAAATGGGCATTTCTTAACTATGTTTTCCAACTTATATACCAATATGAATTAGCTTTTTATAACAATTTTTTTTATTAGAGAAAATAGTGTTCAGAGTATTTCAAATCCATCTCTTTTAATTATTAAGCTAGGTTGTGATCAAGACTTATAATAACAGGCAAATTTGTGATTTTACATTTTATTCCTTTCTTTACTTCTCTTGATTAACCACCACTCTTGCTAGTATGGTTAAGTGTTAGCTCTTTGGGAGGTGCACTTTACCCAAGGTGGGTTATGGTTAATAAATCCTATCTTGAATTTTGACAGCTTCATAATTCCTAAACTAATTCCACACCTAAACAATAACAATGAAGTCCCTTTTTTTTTTAGAGTCATAGCTCTTTTTAATTGTTATTGTTCCTGGGTTATAATTATTATTGACAACTATTGGTTATTATTGTCATTATACAAGAATAATACCAATAATTTTTTTTTTTTT
Organism: Riptortus pedestris; assembly: GCA_019009955.1. NCBI lineage: Eukaryota > Metazoa > Arthropoda > Insecta > Hemiptera > Alydidae > Riptortus > Riptortus pedestris. The sequence goes on from CM032229.1 coordinate 57,932,552, forward strand.
TTTAAATTAACGTCCACTTTTTGCAACTTAGGCTAATTGGGACAGGTTATCTACAGGTTACCACCCTTTTCTAGCCAGGTTGGGATTTTAGGATGAATACCAATAATAATCGAGGTATTTGTACCTTATAGCCTTGCAATTGTTTGCCATTAAAAGTATCTAAACAATAACAAGCAATTTAGCTCTAAAGTAACTTCCTATGAGAAATGTTCAAAAGGAAGTACTATGCTATTAATAATTATTAATATGTTATGTTGAAAATAAACAAAACATCAGCTGTTTAGCATGTGTTTCAGCAGTGCTGCCAACATCATCTTTGTTCATTAGACCTATTTTTTCATGTTATCTTAACTATGAAAAAGCTGTTAAATTCTAAAAATGTTTCTTTATTTCATGAATTTAACTATAAAATGTGAATAAATGGTGGGTGATACAACTTTTTAAGCATCATATTTGGATTCAGCAACCTAAACAACATAAGAATAAGGTATTTTCATTAAAAAAGTTTTTTCATCGTTGGCCTGTGTTATTGACTAGTTTTTAGTCCTCTATGCGTGACATGAATTCCACACATCGTTTATCTTATTGACTGCAAACAAATAAAATTGCATCTTGATATTTAATTTTTGAGGGTTCAAATGGAAATTTTATTTATATATACACGTATAAATATTAAATATTCCGTAAGTATTTAATTTTTATCTCTCAACGACAGGATTCAAATTAGATCTATAGACTACTGATATTCCTGCAATGAACCTGGATTTTAGAAGAATTACAACTGGAAATAATATGGTAGGATTGGCTGAATATTCAATACTTGTGTAAGTGTCACACTAAGTACGGTGAATCACGCGCATACATCGAGGTTTGTTGTTGCCTCCTGACCTAGATGAGATCACCCACTTTCCATTTCAGACTTTAATACAATGCTCTCTAAGTGCTGAGTAGATTTTATTGTTTCCTTTATCTTTTGGGTCAGTTTTTTTTTTTATTTATTTGTATTGTTTTTCACTTAGTCCACCGTTTCCGTTGCACAACGAATTGTCCTCCGAAACACTCGACGATAATTGAAGAAGGTTAGAGAAAGTGAAACCAATTTACTGCTTCGACATGAGCACCTATTTTTCTGTCCTACTTGTATAAATAAATGAAATTTTCTTCCTATAACTTTTTTATATTAAATATATACATTTAAAAAATGACAAAATAAATCCTAAAATGGTCTAGAACAGGTCTAAGAAATTTACTGTGGTTGTGACGAATCCAGCACAAAACAAGCTTTATCCTGGCCAGAAATTCTTTCATAAAATAAAAATATGCAAATAAAATTCACAGAAATATTTCTTTATAACAGGATAACAATAATATACTCTATATATTTAAGTACTTCATTCATTCTTTGTATCATATCCTACTAATATAGTATTTGAAAGTTATGAAATACTATTTGCAATTTATGAAATATTTTATTACTAATGTATTATTAAATTAATTAATTTTCTTAATGTCGGTGTTAAAAATAAAATATTTGATATTTTCAAAAATAAAGTAACGTTAAGAGATTTGCTCATTTAAAAACAATAATTCAATTTTGGTGGTTGAGAGATCGGATATTTTTTAGGAACTTACCTAACGACTATCTAGATAGTTTTATTCAGTCAATGAAATACTTGTATTTAGGAATTATTCTTAATAATAATTGTTTCTGTTTTAAATTAGTTAGAAAAGCGTAGGAATCAGTTGATGTTAAGAATATTGCTTTCAGTATTAGTTTAAAACATAAAAATATAAAAGAAGTACGATGACGGAAGCAAATACAATTGCATCAAGAGGTCGAAGCCTTTTATTTTATTTAATATTATTATTATTTCTGTTAAAAGATATGTTTGTGAATTATATTCAGTGTAAAAATACAGTCAGCTAGAGAATCGCAACATCAAATTTTTACTGATAAAATTTAAGCAGTAAGTGACTAGATTTTCAATATAAAATTTGTACTGATAATATTTTAGCAAATAGTGAGGAACAATGTAATAGAATTTTATGTTTATTTTCTAAAATATTTTTTTTTATAATGAACAACGTGATTTGAAAACAATTTCTAATTGTAAATAAAAAAATTGTGGAGGAAAGTCCACATTATATCAATTAATGAACATTTCCTGCCTCCGGTTTTCATTAAATACTGAGTCAGAAAAAAAAAATAAAATAAACAATCCTGGTCTTTGTTTATTTTACTTCTCAATGAATCGAGAACTTGTTCCCAAATTGATTACTAAACTGGCAGTTGAAACACAAGCAGTAATTATTATTAAACTAATGACTCATTTTTGCGCTAGCGTGTCATTGTACGAATTACAAATGCAGCTGCATTGATGAGGCTCAAGTAAGAAATTCGTCATGGTGTACTTTTCTGAATGTAAATTGGAATAAACAAATTGAGCCAATTTGTAAAGGCTCACTCAAATAATTACTAAAGATAATTTGAATAATGTTCTTTTGGATATGTTATGTACGTTTGAATGAACATTTTAGTCAGTTATCAATCAACAGTCAAGTTTTAGGCCATCGGTCTTCGTGTTCTTCTTAACTAAGTAGGAGGGATTTTTTTTTGGTGTGTTTGTCATAAAATAAATTATCTTACTCGTACAGGAATCGCTCCTACGAATGAAATAAGATTAGCAAATATACAATTGTTTGCGGTATTTACTTTAATAAATATATATTAAATCATAATATGCTCACTCAAATTATGAACTGACGCTTGACCAGATACATTGCCCTCTAAAATTGAGCTTCATTTTTCAATTTACCGCTTTGACTAATTATATATTCCTTGTCCGGCCATTTTGACTGCGAGGCATATGCTTTATTTCAGTAATTTATTGTGTCATCCATCACTTGAAAAAGACTCAACTAAAGCTATTTTGCAGTTTTTTAGGATATATTGAGGTTGCTATGACGGACAGTGTTTGACAATGAAAAGCTGTCGTAAAATGTACAAACAGAGTTATTTAATTACTGGCAAAAGTCAGAACCACTGTCTTAAGTTTCTCTAATGTTTTGAGAACTAGTCGTCGAAGAAAATTCGAAGTTATTTATATCTATCGACAGCCCAGAACTGAGAAAACATTTCATGCTAAATTTATTTGTAATGTATAACTAACTGCCGCCTTAAGTTAGGAGTTTCATGGAAATATTAACAACCCATGACAGGCCAAGCTCTGCCACTCCAATGGTAAGTAGTCAGTTTGGTCCATTTCCCGACGTATATTGGTGGCGTTACACACCTATTGTAATTTTGCAGCTCTTTAATTTAAGTCGATAATTAATTCCCTGCCGATGCTGAGTTCGGCCGTTACACCTCAAAGCCTGGTAAGAGCAACGCTAAGTAAAATCTACTGTGAAATCCCTCACTTGAACCTGACACCTCAAGCAAAGGGATTATCCACTACATCATAACCGTTCCTTCTATATTTCTAGAAAAATGGAATAACAGAATAAATTATTCACAGAATCTAAAGAAAATACTTTTAAATCAAATAAAGGGTTAGAACCGCCTGTATAAATGATACTGTTGTCACACCTGTCGGCAAGGTAAGTTCACCGACAGGTATGACTACAAACTACTTTTAGCCGATTTCCCTTTAGGGAAATCAGCTATTAAGGTCGAAATGTTTCTTCAAATGTCCATCGATCCTACCTAGTAGATGACGAAAATAAGGTCCGTCAAAATTATATATATATATTTGTCTGTTACCGCTCTAGCGGTTGCAATTTTTATTTGATCGTTACCAATCTCGATATTTAGTAGTTTTATGCAAAAGAAAGATCAATTTCCTTAAAGGCTGAAATCGAATTCGGGGGGGGGGGGAGAAATTTGAAAATTCGGAATATCTCCGTTACTATAAGTCGGATCGCAAACCTGTAAAGAATAAATCTTATTAAATATTAAATTTACTATAATTATTGAAATATACGTTTATTCTCTATCGTGAATATTATCCCAGATATTTGCATTTTTCAGTTTTCAGCCTTTAGTAAACCCCTACTTCTACACGTGTTACATAAACAATACTCTGTTATATAATAAACTTCATTTTTCTAATCTCAAATATTAAATATTGTATTCCAGAGACTTTTATTATACAAGATAGACGCTAATATGTTCTTGTGCCCCCCCCCCACCATCGTCTTAAATTCTTGGACTACGAAAATTTGATTGATTGATATAAACATTATTCTGATTCATTATAGACTACAGTACTAGATATGTTAAACAGTTTTCAACAAAACGAATATGTACATCCTGATATATTTCAGTAATTGTTATTTTTTCCTGTGAGAGGTGGCAGACCTGTTTGTTTGCATGTCATTCGCTTCCCGTCCGGAAATTATTGATAAATCTGAAAGATTTCTTATTACCGTTTGTATTTATTCACTTACTCTTCACGGTGGTGTTTTGTTTCCATTATGTAGATTTATCTATTGTTAAAGTTGAGGAGGGAAATTTGCTTAGTGTACGCAGCCCCTGCGTGACGGACTTTTTGATTACTCGTTTTCGGGAGGATTTATTTTAAAATCTACATAAGCGCTCAAAATTTTTAACTCCTGGCGTCATTCACTCTAATTGGGGATCACTTAGTTAATTTTTATTGGAAATTTCCAAGACATTTTTAATCTGTTGACAAAAAGTCGAAAACTAATAGTGATAATGGCTATTTATCTGTAGACTATCTAAATAAAGAAGGAGTGAGAGAGAGAGTGAGAGGAGGAAGCGGCCGTTACAGACTGACCTACCTTGAACTTAGCAGGTTTCGACATGTTGTAGAAGAGCTATCCAAGCAGAGCTGGGCACCACCCTCCCGTCTACCAATCAGATACACTCGTCGGCACTCCACACTAAAACATAACATCATTCACTCATCCCCAAACGTACACACACACACACAGGCACACGCGCAAAACTAAGATATATTTTCTCCTCTACCGCCATATTTATCGGAAAGATATGGCTGCTCACTATACTTACATTTTTACAGTTTTAAGATTGTTAATTATAAATGTATTTGCTTCTGATAGATGGTTGTCTTTCAGTTGAATACCTTAATATTGCAAGTCATTCACAAAGTTAAGCAACCGTTTCTACAAAAAATTGACCTAAATTAGAAACATTTTATGTCATTCAAAAACTGGAGTTAAATGCCTTTTACATTTGTTGTTAACTATCTCAAAAGAGATTTTTTAAAAATTAATCAATTCCATGTCAAAGCCAGAAAACCTTCATTCAAAGATACTTTACTCAATTATTCCTTGCATTTGTTCTGTCAGTTTTAAAAAAATAAAAGTAATCCAAATGTTAGGAAGGCACATTAAAATATTTTATTTATTTATTAACATCATAAAAAAAGAATTAGAGTGCAATTGCAACACGTATAGATGCCTACCATATAGATGCAAAAATAAAAATTAATTTTTTCAAAATTGACTTTAGAATATGAGGACGTAACTTTGAATAAACATCAGTCAGGTAGTATCATATTATTCCATGAAAAATTACAAAAAAGTACATATAAACTTAATTAGACAGGAACAGACATCCCTATAAATAAACACTGCAACAAATTCAAACTATAAAACACATAGTAACTGACAGCATTCAACGCAAATACCTTGACATACGCCACGATATTACTGAAATACTAACTGTCATCAGGCAATGCATTACACACATGGGACTAAAGTAAAGCAGCTCTATCTAATGCACTGAAGATTACTTTTATTATACACTAATAGGCAAAATAAGAATATGAGAAAACCAGATATTTAAGGTATTTTTTCCAAAATGTACAAAGATACGCATCCAGCTTATGCTATAATATTAGTTATAGGTTTAGCCTCGCTTACCTATTCTCAACCACCTTAAAACAATTAATGTTTTGGATAAGGTGGTATCTCATAAAGTATTAATAGTTAACAGTATTTTTGTTATTTACTTAACAAAATGCTTCACAACTCTGGCGATTAGCTATTGAAGTGAAGGTGGGGAAGAGGATTGTTGCCCTGTCATACCATTAATGGAAAAATAAAAATATTCCACTTTCATAAAAAAAATGTGTTGTTGTACAATAGAAGATGTAAAAAAAAGTAAAATTACTAATTGGTTGAAATGCAATAACAAATACATGTCCCTATTGTTCTGACATTTTTTCTAGTGCATTACGTTTTAACAGCTGTACTAACATTCGCGTCTGGTAAATAAGTGCAACGTTTGTGTTGGCCTAAAGTGTCAGATGTTGACATATTTCCATATCGTTACAGGGTTTCAGGTAATGAGGTGACGTTATACTTACGCGTACTTTCGGATTAATATTTCTTCCGAGGAAAATGTGAAGAAAATAATCAAATATTCTAACGGTGCGCAAGACCTTGGATTTTGCATGTCTATTAGATACTGCTAGTTATTCGTGGATAAATAAAATACCTTGAAGTCTGCTAAAATGTTAGCTATCGTAGTTAGCTTAAAGTTTCAGAATTGTGCTATTAGTTTTGCACCGTTAATAAATAATAATCAGGTTTACATTTATATGCGCACACTCTTTCCATTGATTCTTGTTTTAGCAGATTTTCCTTAAGTGAAATCTGCTATTGAGGTCGTACTCATGACGCGATTTTCGAAAACTTTCTTCAAATCTCCATCGAACCTATTCAGGAGATGACGAAAATGAGGTCCGTTAAAAATATATCGGTATATATATATATATATATATATATATATGTCTGTTAACATAGTGGTCGTAATTTTTGTTTGATCGTTACAAAATTCGATATTTAACCGTTTCATGTAAAAAGACAGATCAAGTTCGTTAATGACAGAAATCGAACCAGAGGGAGGGGGGTTAGCGGGGGGATTTTCGAAAATTCAAAATATCTTTGTTATTATGCATCAGATCGAAGCATTTTATAGTACCAATCTTATTGAAAATTAAATTTACTATAAATATTGTCATTTAGAATTATTCTCTATCTTGAATGTTAACCAAGATATTTGCATTTTTATTACATGTGGGTGCATAACGGACGAAGTGAGTTTCACGCCAAAAGCTAGTTCGGCCGTTTCCGTAACTTTTCGGCCCTCTTATGGAGATTTCTCTATTGTATAACTTTACATGGGAAATTTGCTTAGTTTACTCAGCCCCTGCGTGACGGACTTTTTTTTTTAGAGTACAACAATTATATAGTAATAATAGATCAAAATATCATATTTTTCCCCATCAATCCAATATACATTCTACAAAGATCCATGAGTAGCAAAAAACTGTTATATTGATGTAATTGTAACATCTTAATTGTGCCTAGAAATACATTAGTACTAAAACACATATTATAGTACTAAAAAATTGTTCAAACATTAATCAATGACCTGGAAAATGTTAGAATCCTAATAACGGTAAGATTACTCATAGAAATGAGTTAGTCACAGTCTGTCAAAGCACAATAACTTCAGACCAATAGTGATTTAAAATAATATTTAAGGACCTACAGTTCTTTCATTAAGGGTTCTAGCAGGGTTGCATATAATCCCAAATGATTATGAAAACTTTATATAGTTTTAGTTAGGTTATATAGTTATACTGAAGGAAGTATTTTGACGAATACATTATTTAACTTAGTGTCTTTGATGCAAGTTTATTTTAAATATTTCCGCCTGCCACAATGCCTAGATCATTAACCATATTACTGATATTGCAGTTAAAAGCAAATGAGAATTAATCAAACGGCTAAAGAAAATTGGCCAATTATGTGCTCGTCAGTCTATTGGTGCGGAGGTAACGTACTTAGCCAGGCCGTGACTGACTCATTTCTATGAGAAATCTAGCTGTTATTTAGCATTCCGACATCATTCGCACGACAAACTAACCACCAATGACGACAAGCAATATTTCCATACACTGTTTCAGATAGCCTCATTAGCACCTGATATTTACGAATAACAATATTGATAAAAAAATTTAACGATAATGATAAAACTAAATTTAACGTTTTAAAATATTATTCAAATATCTACGTTATTATTGATAATTGTTATATACTTATGTATTCAATTAATAATATATTTCTTGTGTAATATTAAATATTTCCTTAAATCAATTATATTTTTGACAGGATGCATTCGAATTCTCTTCAGATATATGGAACGCGTTAAAAATTAAATGCCCATAATTAATATTAAATAAATCCCCTACAAAACAACAAATGAAAAAAAAAAAATTAGTCACTCCAGGCGAGGATTCGATCTCCAGATTTCCGGTTACAAAAAGAATACTATATCAGCTAAGCTACGAAGGCACTTCGAAATAGATATCTTGGGAACAACTCAAGACGTTCAGGCGAACTATAACATTTTTTTAGACGAACGCGTGAGAACTGCTTCTTTCGCTTTAACAGAATTAATTATTGATTAGATACTAAACATTAAAAAAGTTTCGTTCAGGCTGGGTGGAAGGCCGTGCACTGCCCTTGTAAAAAAAAAAAATGAAAAAACTTATCTGGAGGTGTTCAAATTTCGGCATTTTTCATATCCTTCCTGACTTAAAAGTTTGAAACAGAATATGAAAATGTGACCTTAGAACGACGCTACTCTAATGAATTAACAAAGTTAAATAGTGGGTTTTATTTCTATCTTCCATAATTCTTAAAACATAACACTTCTGGAATGGAGACGTCGAAAAGTTTCTTTTGAGAAAAGACTTATTGGAGTAGGCTTGAGTCGGTTGAACATATTTGGAAGACGCAAGAAAGGTTGAGATCGTCCCTCGAATGGTATGGCGTACGTGCGTCCTTCAACGCTTGCACCTTTTTGTTCTTCCTTTTTTCCACGCATTAATAAAATATTCATTAATGCCATTGGCCCGTTCTAGGAAGAAATGAACTTGCCTGCGAACATCACTCACCTTTATTTTATTGAATACTCCTGAATTCAGGAACACACTATTTTTTTTTTTTGTAGGAAGTTGACATGAGTATTTAGTTTAAGTACTTAAATAATCTTAGAGAAAAAAAAATTCTATTTCCATGATTTTTACAGACAACGACATCTTATCAATCTAACAATTAACTTACTCAGTTAGTGTTTAATTTTAATGGAAAGGAGGGCTCAGGTTAGCCATGTGAGTTAAAGCGTTGACCTTTATCTCACATGGTAAACCTAGAGTGGCGAGTTCGATTCCCGCCTGGGCAATAGGAATTTATTTTGTGCCGGAATTCATTAAATAAAATCCTTAGTCCCGTCCTTGCTAGAAAAGAGTGGTAACCCATCCCAGTTAGCCTAAGTTGCAAGCTTTGGACGTTAATAACTAAATAAAAAAATAATGGAAAAGACAATAGCCCTTGTAATGTTTGAATATAACATTTATTGAATTGTATTATATATATATAAATACTTAAATTAATACAAACTTAAAAAATAATTATAACAGCTCTTTAAGTTCTCTCCAAGCCTTAGAAGTCAGTGAATCCTCCAATATCCTGATAAATAAAATTTCTCATATGCTGTTTTGTACATTTGCCAAAATAGAATGTATGTGTCTTCAATCTAATAGAAATTATTATTAATATTATCTATTTGAAATACCGCTACAATTTCGATTCATCTTTAAACATGGAAGAATATAATTTTACAAAATTAAATAAATATTAAAAATCTAGAAAATTAAATTTTACAAATGTAAAAAATAAATACAATGCCTAAAATTAAATATAAAATGTAAGTAAGTATATTTACAGATATTCAATTTTGTTCCATCTTCTAGCGCTGACCGAAGCTGGGTTATTATATAGTAAAACTGAATAAGACTCAATTGTATCAGATTTATTATTAACCAAAAACAACTTCAACGTTTCTTAAAATCTAGGAGCTATAGGTAATTTAACCTCCTTCATGTATTTTTTTCCCTTTAAAATAGACATATGTTATTAAATAACGGTATGATAAATCACTACTAATATACAAAAGTAGCTGGTGTGGGTAAAGCAAAAAAGTCCGTCACGCAGGGGGCTGCGTAAACTAAGCAGATTTCCCACGTGAAATTTTACAATAGAGAAATCTCACGTGAGCCGAGAAGTTAAGGAAACGACCGAATTAGCTTTTGGCGGGAAAGTCACTCGTCCGTTAGCCGCCCAGATTTCATAAAAATGCAAAAATATCGGTTAATATTCAAGATAGAGAATAAATGCATATAAAAATAATTATAGTAAATTTAATTTGCAATAAGATTGATGCTGTAGAATTTTTCGATCCGACGTATAGTAACGGAGATATTTCGAATTTTCGAAAATCCTCCCCTCTAAACCCCCCCCTCCCACTGGTCCGATTTCAGCCGTTAAAGAACTTGATCTTTCTTTTTACATAAAACGACTAAATATCGAGTTTGGTAACGATCAAACAAAAATTGCGACCGCTAGAGTGGTAACAGACAAATATATATATATATATATATATATATATATATATATATATATATATATATATATATATATATATAATTTTGAACGGACCTCATTTTTAGCAGATTTCCCTTTAGGGAAATCAGCTATTGAGGTTGTACTCATGACGGAATTTTCGAAATTTTTCTTCAAATGTCCATCGATCCTACCTAGTAGATGACGAAAATGAGGTCCGTTCAAAACTGTGTATATATATATATATATATATATATATATATATATATATATATATATATATATATTTGTCTGTTACCGCTCTAGCGGTCGCAATTTTTGTTTAATCGTTAGCAAACTCGATATTTAGTCATTTTATGTAAAAAAGAAAGATCAAGTTCGTTAACGGCTGAAATCGGACCAGTGGGAGGGGGGGGTTTAGAGGGGAGGATTTTCAAAAATTCGAAATATTTCCGCTACTATACGTCGGATCGCAAAATTGTACAGAATCAATCTTATTGCAAATTACATTTACTATAAATATTGTTATATACATTTATTCTCTATCTTGAATATTAACTGAGATATTTGCATTTTTATTAAATCGACGGCTAATGGGCGAGAGTCTTTCCTGCCAAAAGCTCGTTCGGCCGTTTCCTTGATTGCTTGGCTCTCGTGAAATTTCTCTATTGTAAACCTTCACGGCTCTAGTGAAATTTCTCTATAGTAAACCTTCACAGCTCTAGTGAAATTTCTCTATTGTAAACCTTCACGTGGGAAATATGCTTAGTTTACGCAGCCCCTGCGTGATGGACTTTTGTTTCGTGATCTACTAGGTAGGATCGATGGACATTTGAAGAAAATTTTGAAAATTCCCTCATGAGTACAACCTCAATAGCTGATTTCCCTTAAGGGAAATCTGCTAAAACGCCCAATTTATCTCCTGCTTGAGGAAGGGTGGTTGGCTTGTAGTAGGGCAAGGAGGTAGTGAGGTAGGTGCCTCTGCCTACTGGTAATGAGAAATACTAAGGGCCTGCATAGTGGCGGGCCCTAGCGGCCTAATGTCTAACTATACCCGCCCTTCACCAACTAACCATTCCCTTACCTAAATAAAGGCATCTTATCCCTGCCACTGGGACAACTCCCCTTATCAAATATACCATTATCATGATTATCATTTCACAAAACTCCCCAAAAAATAAAATTTATTTTTAAGCTAGGAATGAAAGAGAAACAGATTATAATACTGTGTGATCGATGTTGCAGGGTCCAGCAATTAGGAATAAAGAAAGATGTATTCTTCTTACAATGTTTACATTTTACAACCGGTTTCGCCACATCAGTGGTATCTTCAAGCCAATAATACATAATTATAAACAATTTAATCACAACAATATACAAATTTTAACTTCTGAAACCATTTAAATTCTAACCAAGCAACAATAATTAAAACTGAATAATTTGTATTGCACAATGGTCTATGATGTATTAAATAATTGAACCTGCTCTTTCGTAAAAGAAAGGACTCCAGAATATATTCCTCATTGCTAACATCATTGGTAATATTATATTCTAAACGGGAATTATTATTTTGTCATTCATTCCTTGGTTTTGCCATGCGCAATACTTCTTCCATTGGACTTTCTTCTTCACGCGACTTTTTTCTCTGTACTTTTTGCTATTAAGGCATGTGCGCTAGTGGATCAAACGGGAAATATCATTGGTAATATGATATTCTAAGCGGGCAGTATCATTGCTAATATTGTATTCAAGAACGACAGTATCATTGGTAATATTATTTTTTAAACCGGCAATATCATTGGTAATATTGTATTCTACAACGACACTATCATTGGTAATATTATATTCTAAACGGGCAATATCATTGCTAATATTGTATTCTACAACGACACTATCATTGGTAATATTATATTCTAAACGGGCAATATCATTGCTTATTTTGTATTCTTCAAGTACGATATCGTTGGTAATATTACATTCGAAACGAGCGATATCATTGGTAATATTGTATTCTACAACGACAGTATCATTGGTAATATTATATTCTAAACGGGCAATATCATTGCTAATATTGTATTCTACAACGACACTATCATTGGTAATATTATATTCTAAACCGGCAATATCAATGCTTATTTTGTATTATTCAAGTACGATATCATTGGTAATATTACATTCTAAACGAGCTACATCATTGGTAATATTGTATTCTACAAAGGCAGTATCATTGTTAATATTATATTCTAAAACGGCAATATCATTGCTAATATTGTATTCTACAACGACACTATCATTAGTAATAATATATTCTAAACGGACAGTACCATTGCTTATTTTGTATTCTTCAAGTACGATATCAATTGTAGTATTATATTATAAACGAACAACATCATAGGTAATATTGTATTCTTGAGGGACAATATCATTGGCAATATTATAGTCTAAACGAGCCACAAAATTGATGATATTGTATTCTACATGGACAATATCTGGGTATTATTGTATATTAAACGGGCAATACCTATATCACTAGAGCTTAGCTTTGGAGTCCTTTCCTTTTACGAAAAAGTAAAATCGTTTATTTAATACATCTTGGACCATAAATCAATTTTTTTTTCTCCTAAACACAGCTTTATTTACAGAAGAAAAACTTATAACTAAGGTTTAATACTATGATAGAAAAGGAGGTTGGATGCCTCTAAGCATCTTTTCTGGCCCGAGAGACTCTTTGCTCTATATTAGTAATACATTTTAAGGAGGAGAGGTGGATGGGGTGAGGTTGTGATAGAGGTATTTTTGTCATTTTTGAGGGTACTTGGTATACCCTGTCGGTTATAGGATAGGGGAAGGAAAAGGAAAGGAGGAAGAAAGTGATAGTAGAAGAGGAGGTAAGAAAGCGAAAGATAGGTGGCCGTTTCTGGCCGATGATTTTTCTCTTTATTTCGTTTTTAAACAATTATAATAAATTATTCGGTTTTAAATACTGTTGTGTTGTTAGAATTTAAAGAGCCCGATTCCCGCCTGGCCAATAGGAATTTCTTTAGTTAAAAAATCATTAAATTAAACCTTTAGTCCCACCCTGGCTAGAAATGGGTGGTAACCTGTAGATACCCCGTCCCAATTAGCCGTAGTAGCAAAACGTGGACGTTAATAAATAATAATAATATTAAATGGTTACAGATGATAATATTTGTATATTTTTGAGCTTAATTGGTTCTTTATTTTGTATTCTTAGTTTGAAGTAATTTGATGAAACCAGCTGTCAACATAAATCAATGCAAGGAGACTACAATTTTCTTTTTCACAAAAAACAAATTGGTTTTGATGCTCAGGTACATTCCAGGAGGATCAAGAGCTGATTTAAACAAAGCCAGAATGGACTTTTCTTACCAAAACTAAGCAATTCATTCAAGGTGTAGAGTCTGAAAAACTGCCAACTATAAACATGATACTCAGTGTAGCCGATTTGACGACATTACGGGAGCCGTGTGTCCCAGCGTTATTATGTTGATATTTATTTAGATAAGCATGCATTTAACGGCAACGCTTGGTAGTGTTTTCCGTGAACAAGGAGACCTGAATTTGTACGAAAGTTCACAAGAGCAGAGGATAACAAGGTCGCCTTGTGGTTTCATCTTTCCTCCAATGAGTGACTAACCGCCAGTAAAAGGGAACACAGGAAGAAGTATGCTACGCTGAACAGTTGTTATTATCCACACGAGTTTATAATTGGATGAGTGTCATCCTTCAGTACCATGCAATGGGTGACTAATGATTAGAATAATGCAGTGTAAAAATGTAAACTAGTTGTTTAAAGTTTCTTCATAAGAAGATTGTCCAAGATAAATAATATTTAAAAAAAAAAAATTTAGTGCAATGCGTCTTTTAGTGGAGGAAATTATCACGTATAGCCTTTTCAAGGCGACATCATAGACAAAAATATTAAGAATTTCAATCACCTTGAAAAATATATTTTCACATGTTCGGGTTCCCTCGCATTTTGGTTTGGAGGGTAATGAAATTCCGGATTTGGAAGCTCGTAGTGCTCGAGAAGATGGAACTACAGTAACCTTCATCTCCCCGGATGATTGGAAACGAGAGTTTCAAAAAGCCCGTCACGCAGGGGCTGCGTAAACTAAGCAGATTTCCCACGTGTAGTTTTACAATAGAGAAATTTCACGAGAGCCGAAGAGCTAAGAAAACGGCCGTCGTAGCTTTTTGCGGGAAATTCACTCTCATCCGTTATCCGCCGCGATTTCATAAAATTGCAAATATCTCGGATAATATGCAAGATAGAGAATAAATGTATATAACAATATTTATTGTAAATTGAATTAGCAATAAGATTGATCCTATACAATTTTTCGATCCGACGTTTCGTAACGGAAATATTTCAAATTTTAAAAAATCCTCCCCTTGAAACCCCCCCCTCCCACTGGCCCGATTTCAGCCATTAACGAACTTGATCCTTCTTTTTACATAAAACGATTAAATATCGAGTTCGATAACGTTCAAACAATATTTTCGACCGCTAGAACGGTAACAGACAAATATATAGATACAAATATATATATATATATATATATATATATATATATATATATATATATATATACATATATATATGTATACAGTTTAGAACGGAGTTGATTTTCGTCATAGCTAGGTAGGATCGATGGACATTTGGAGTCAGATCTTGAAAATTCAGTCATGAGTCCAACCTCAATAGCTGGTTTCCCTCAAGGGAAATCTGCTAAAACTCATATTTCAAAAGTGGAAAGGTGAGAAGAAATGATGACAATAAACTGCAACAATTCGAAGAAATTACTGAGCGTTGGACTACTGCAAGTAGAAAAATCCAAAAATAGGTGGTTGTTCTTGCCGTGTCCGAATTGGACACACAAAATTAACACACAGTTATTTATTGAAAGGCTTATTCCCACCAACTTGCGATTGTCGTTATGTCGATCTTACTGTCTACATCTTCTCCTTAATTGTAAATAATACGATCTTCCAAGAAGAGCTTTGAACCTTAAACCGAACTTAAGAGAACTCCTTAGAGACGATGAAAAAGACATAAAAAGGCTTTTTGCATTTTTGGCTGAAAATTGTTTGTTCCAACAAATATAGATCCATCTACCGCTAATGTGGTTTATTGTAATAAATAATATATTTTCAGACGAAAAGAAATAAAGTTTTTATTATTAAGCTGAGAAATATTCAATTTTCAAAATATTTATGTACATTTGGATTCAAAAATTGAATGTTCCACGTCACTATTCCTCGTTTAACTATAAATATAAATAAACCATCTCTAGGTTATTCATCAGTATCTAATAAGCAGATGCGGACCAAATCTAGGAATATTTAGAAAACACTAATAATGCTTAAAGCTCATCTTCTCTCATTCAGTTCACAGTCTTGGAACAAAACAGATTAATATGTGAATAATTATTGAGTTATTAAACCATTAACCAGTGATGAGTGTACCTTGTGGTGCTTCCTTACACTGTTTACTGACGAGGTAGCTCATGCCTCGAAGCATCACTTATTGCTTAATAATAATGAATTATTTTCTTCGCACTACTTAACTGAAAAAAATTGGAATATTTTATCGCAATTATGAGCGTTATAATTATCAAATTATCTTCATTTTTCGTTACATGCATAATTAATTATAGAAAACAACAACAATAGCTACGGAGGTGTACATTTCATCATATATGTTTTATTGGCATTTAAGACCTCATTAGCATACATCAAGGATATATTTGATCAAAGAAACTTATCTTGACGTGACCACAGTTTTTGTTTTTAGCTATGTTGTGACTTAGGATTAACAATTAATTAATTATTTAGTCCGCATAGATCACTATGTACAAGTGGAAATTCAAATACGCAAGGATATAAAATATATAAAATTGCCTCACGTTGCTGAGTTGGGTACTGGAGAATGAGTAGGAGTCCAACTTTTAAAATCTTTAGTCGTACAACTTAATAAAATTTAGTGTGTAATCTTCACTATCTCGTACAATAATCTAGTGGCCGTCTCTTGGCAATATGACCATTTAGCATTCGTAATTACTAAAAAACGTATTAACCTAAATTTCATTTTTCTTATATGACTGCATTTATACTACTAAATTGTAAAACAAAATAAATCTATGTAATAGTGTAAAATATAAATATTTGCAATAAACCAACATACATGAGTGTATAAGAATACGTGATAAAATCGATGATTACCAATTTCTCTTTACAGATTTCAACGGCATTGTACGTATTATTATTATTATTATGACTACTTTTGGCGGAGCATATATACGTACGCATGTACGTATCTCGATTAACTCACAAACAACTAGCCTTGACGACTAGATTATTGAAACTCCATATTTAAGACTGGTGTAACACTTAAGTGAGGCCCTTTCATTTCGGTCGTAATTGTCTAAGAAGATGTGGGGGAGTTAGAGGAGGGAGCAAATAAAAAACTGCAAAAACTTATTAGAAATAAAGAAAATAGTATAGAATCATTCTTGTTCATTATGAGAAACTCTATACATTATTTTAAATGACATTTTTTAATTTTATACTTTGGAAAGGAGATATCGCATCGTGTTGTCAGTATTAGATTTTTTTTTTTATATTGAGCCTGCCAACAGCTTTTGAAGATATCAAATAGTTGGGTCAAAATAAATTTCAGAAGTGTATATATATATATATATATATATATATATATATATATATATATAGTATTCTAGTATTCCACTGCAATTAACCGTTTTACCTCCCACCAAATTCGTGTGGCTTCAATGCTTGCTAATTTTTTTTTTCTCTCTTTTTCTCTTGATATTAATCAGACGTTAGAGTTCCACATATTACAATGCTGGAACAGTTTTACCGCATGAATTACAAGTAGTAGGCAGGAATACAATAACAAAGTAATACATTAAAAAACGAGCCCAAAATATTGTGCAATAGTCAGTTGACTGACCGCATTCTTCTCAGACCTAACTATCAGAAACCAGGTATGTTGAGGGAATCCCCATAATGTGGACAACTTTCTCTTTTATCATCTTCGTAGTTCACAATGTTTTGTAACTCCTTTATCACTCTATACCTGAAACTTACTTTGTGATAAAACTTCACTTTCATGGACTCCAGAATTTATGGAGCTTAATATATAGCATTTATGAAGCCACTTTTTGATAAATAATTCCTAATACAATTCTGTCAAACCGTGGTCAACGTGGGGGCACTAATAACTTAACTATAATCCCTTTTAGTTAGCAGATTTGTCTTGAAGTTATACTAGTGACCTGATTTTTGAAAAAGTCAAATGTCCACCAATCTACATCGTACATGACTAAAATTATAGTTATTCAAATGCTCATATATAACTTTATCGATTTCTCATTTATCACTCAAGTGTACACAACTTTTACTTGGTCGTTACCAAACGCAATACTCAAATGTTTCGTGTAAAACTGAAGGTTAAGTCCCTAATAGATGGAATTGGATTGAGTGGAAGATGTGTTGGTGAAGGGTTGATGCAACATTCTTGAAACATTTCAAGGGTCAGATGGAAAAAAAAAAAATAAACATTTTTGTTAATAAAGCTCTTCTATGCGGTTTGCTGCCGTATGAACATAAGTCGGATATTTTTGGCAGATTTCCCTTAACGGAAGTCAGCTATTGAGGTCGTACTTATGACGCGATTTTCAAAAAAATTCTTTGAATATCCATCGATCCTATCCAGGAAATGACGAAAAATTCGTACGTTCAAAATTGTATATATATATATATATATATTTGTCTGTTAACACTCTAGTGGTCGGATTTTTTGTTTAATCGTCACCAAACTCGGTATTTAATCGTTTTATGCAAAAAGGAAGATCAAGTTCGTTAACGGCTGAAATCGGACCAGTAGGAGGGGAAAGATCTCCGTTACTATACGTCGGATCGAAAAAGTGTATAGAACCAATCTTATTGCAAATTAAATTTACTATAACTATTGTTATATACATGTATTCTCTATCTTCAATATTAACCGAGATATTTGCATTTTTATTTGCATAAGTGTAACGGACGAGATACGGTCGCTTCAAATTGTTCCGCCGAAAGCTAGTTCGGCCGTTTCCGTAACTGTTTGGCACTCGTATGGAGATTTCTCTATTGTATAACTTTACGTGGGAAATCTGCTTAGTTTACGCAGCCCCTGCGTGACGTACTTTCTTTGGTTTTATTCATCAGAAACTCTTCACTCCTGCCCGTGCTATATTGTTGCTAAGCTATTACGACATTATACATATTTTCTATATTCAGCTTAAGTTTTAGTCTTAATTTCCAATACCTGCTCAGTCGGGCGTTTCTAAGTACTATCGGAGAGAAAGAGAATATATTTTTACATGAGGACACCACTTAAGAATTTCTGTTACGTAACATCATAGCTGTGATAATTTGTATTTGGTCGTTACTAAATTCGCTATTTAAAAGTTTCATATGAAGGTCCAAAGTTACATCCAGGTCAAATGT
Source organism: Riptortus pedestris (assembly GCA_019009955.1). Lineage (NCBI taxonomy): Eukaryota > Metazoa > Arthropoda > Insecta > Hemiptera > Alydidae > Riptortus > Riptortus pedestris. The sequence continues at coordinate 57,951,551 of CM032229.1, forward strand.
CCAGTGTAAATGTACAAGTAGACCAGATGTAGTAGTTTAGAGATGATGTAAAATATGACATACAACATACCTGTTATAATGTGTTGATTCGAAGAAAGTTTTAGAAGTACTCATTTCCACCAAGGCACTTCTTTAAAATTGATATTTCATAGTTTTTGCTGCACTCGAGTATTGATGGATTCATTTGTACATTTTTCTTGTTTCTTACCTTTAATAAACCCCAACTCTACTCCAGGTATTTTGCCTGTACATAACTATTGTCGAAATTAAATATCAAGCATTTTTACACAGGTTTCCTACTAAGAGAATGCAATAGAAATAGATGGTGGTAACTGAGGTTACACCTGTACTGGTAATGACACACAGTGAAGCCATGGTATGCCATTCCTACAGGTAGGAAACCCGCTTAGTTATAAGGGACAGCTATTTTATCTCAAACTACGCTAGTGTACAATAGTTTTCTCATTAATATAGATTCCCCAAGATCAATCTGCCCTTATACGTTCAAATTTAAAATACATTGACAGCCCATACTAAATACCATTATTTATGAGTTTATGGAAGGGAACAAGTGGAGTAAAACATGGCAATATTGACAACATGAAATTTCGAAATCTTAAATCCGACAGTCTGCATTCCAAATCCTAAGAACTGCATACACTTTTGTCCCTTTTCTAAATCTCTACTCCAGGTTCTAATTTAATCATTAACGAACTTCTTTCTAGGATCTTACTAAGGGAGAAATATAAAGTAGAATTTGAGGTTGTGCCTCTCAGTGGTCCGTGTAATCGACATTTATTGCTTCGTTCCATTATTTCCTTAAATAACCTTCGAACCCCTGATATCAGTGGATTTTTTTTTCTTTTTACGAATCATTTCTTGAATGACTCAGTAGTACTCTATTCATAAATCATACAGTATCAAGAGAAGCTATGGCTATCATAAGTAGTACACACTTTTTAAACGTATTGTTTTATAATTTAGAGAATATTATTTGTTTCGTTGTGCTCTTTAATGGATGCCTTTCAACTATGCTACCTCAGAAAGATTTTATTTTTGATGTTTTAATAGAAACACAATATGACCACTTGTTTATTTTGCACAATAGTTTCCATTTCTCTTTAAAAATTCTAAGGGATGTCAAGAATTAATTCTGAGTACTAGACATGCAGAACGATGAACATTTTCTTACAATCATTTCTTTTCTGAGCCAAGTTTAATTTTACCATAAATACTATAAATGTATACTATGATGTTTGGATACTGAACTATGTAAATATAGTAAGTCTCATTACAGTATATTATAGAGTCACATAGCACTTAAGAATTAGGTGAGCTCCAATAAAGTAAATTTGCAAATAAAGTTAGTGAAAGCAAAATTCAGAGCAAAACCATGGAGAAATGGAGGGCATATCTTAATTTACAGTTACATATTAAATTCCTTAGAAGATAAGATAGTTGTGAAAATGGGAAGAAGGAGGAGGTCCTGATTTTAGTAGATTTCCCTTAAGGGAAATCAGCTTTTGAGGTTGTACTCATGACGCGATTTTCGAAATTTTTCTTCAAATGTCCATCGATCCTAAACCTAAATATATATATATATATATATATATATATATATATATATATATATATATATATATATATATATAAAATTGTCTGTTACCACTCTAGTGGTCGCAATTTATGTCTTATCGTTACCATCATAATCATGATCATGATGATGGATAATATGAAAGATGTAGTTTTCTACAGGACTTGCTGATGACGAATATTACACAGCTGTAGACCAGAATCCAATTATAAATGGATGAAAACTTATTTTGAGCACAATCCGTCAACGTCAGATAGCCTAATTTGGTTTTTACAAAACGAGTTGCTCTTAGGAAGGCAAAATAATAATAGGCTGATGCAAAAATATTTATTCACTTTAAATAACACTGTAGGAAATTATACTTCTTAAAAATTGGAGGGACGAATTAATTACAGCCTAATTGAGATAAACCTCGTAGCGAAAATAGAAAAAAATGGGAGGAGGAAAAAGAAAAGAGGGGAAAAAAGAGAGAGAGAGGGAGAGGGGAAATAAGAGTTAAAGTCGGAAGATGAGGAGGTAATGAGGAGAGGAGGGGAGTAACAGGTCTAGAGGCGGGAGGGGATGCTATTGGCTGGGGGTTGGAGTCACGTGACTAGGAGTGGGGGGCGTATCGCGGCAGCTCCCTTGCCCTCTCCCCGCTGCTCAGAGCCAGTCGGCCAGCTCTAGTGTTAGCACTCTCTGGGTGTTCTCTCCTCAGTAGCACCTCTTTGCGAACTATTAACTAGTGCCGCGCTCACGCTTCAACAGACTTTACTCTCAGCTTTTCAAAAAAAAAACTCATACACAGTTCATTATACTTTGTTGTACTGACTTTGGTGTAGTGATGGCGATACCTTTCAATTTGCCGACCGACGAAGAGACCGAGGAGAACTACAGAAGGCTGGACCAGTTGCTCCTTGATCTCTACGATGTCCTTCGACAGATCCTTCTCAGAACTAGAGCACACAGAGGTAAGTCAACATTTTACTAATTACAATTATAGCCACTCTGTAGATGTTCGTGTCAATCAAAACAAAACCTCCTTACCACCCTCCCTAAATTCAATATCTGAACTTTATAATTCACTTATATTTTTTATAGCTATAATTTTCGTAGGATTGTTAGTGTTTGTATGAATTAAATAAATTCTCTTAAAATATAAAAAATCATTGCCGTTGTATTTAACTTAACGTATTATAACTAGTTAACTCTAGTCTTTGTATACAAAGACTTCATTTCTTTTGTGTTTTAGTGGTGAAATTATTTTTCAATTCTGATTAATGTTGACTCATTCAGGTCACGTCCCGAAATTTGGGGATTACTCAACTAGACCAAAGTTCTCGTGGCTTCTCGCAATTAGTTACTGTGGTATTACGGAATTATTCCACCGATATTTATTTTCCTATTTATACTTCCGTATTTAGCGATATTAATTTTGATGGTGTTCATTTTGGATAAATGATTTTATATTTTTCTTACCTTTATTTATTTTAATATTCCATACTGTACCAATTTTTTTTATATTTATGGGTGCTATTAGTTTTTTTTTATTTTTATTTTATTTCTCTTTATTAAATTTTTTAACTGATAGTTTGTCACTGCGCCTAGTTTTGCGAACAAACTGTTGAGACTAGTAGAACACCTCGAGAATCAATCCCGATAATTTCTGATTGATCGATCGGAATCGTTCTTTTCGTGAAAAGGAGTTTCGTTCTCCTGCGGAACCCGTTCTCTTGATTCGTTTTCAAATCAGTGTATATTTAACCGGGTGTTCCCAAAAATAGTCAAACGGCAGCGACTATTTATCGGTGGTTCAGGGGTACTAGGAGGCGTGGCTTTGAGCGTACTCCAACCTGTTGATAGGTCTAGGAAGCAACTCTGCTTGGGTCGCTAACCCCCAACTCTTGCCCTCGTCTTTAACTGTCCTCCCTCGCGACCGGTTCTCGTCTTCTTTTCCCCGCGAGTGAGAGACTATTTTTAGAGGAGCGAGCCGTCCCCGCCCTCCCTATCAGCTACCCACATCAACAACTAACTCATTACTCAAATTCGGTCAGCTCTCAACATAAATGCTCCATTTGGAAACGCTCATAAAAATAATTATAAAATTAGTTGATAGTGTCCGATTGATTTCCTGAAAATAAAATAGCATAGATAACTGCTTAAAATTATATCAATTAAATATCTAAACACAAATGAACATTCTTCAAATTTTATGGCTAGGATCTCCAATAAAAAAGAATTTTTTCCCGTGCAAACGTGGACAGGTTCAATAAAGTTTGCACGGGAAAAATTTTTTTTTTTTATTGGAGACCCTTGCTATAAAATTTGAAGAATATATAAATAATATTGGGTCCAGAATAAGTAGAATAAATGACCATCCACCTTAAAATAATTATTTTTTTCCAAATATATGCATAATTTTGCACTAAAAATACAGACAAGAAAACTCATCCTAAAACTATAACTTCCGCCAATAACTGTACCTTTATTCTCTAAAAACAATTTGTGAGCTTAATCTGCACAATCTTTAAAATAATTTCTAAAATCATTTAAATTGTGAAATATTTACTTGGGTTTAGTTACGCAATGAGGTCATAGACCGGAATGATTTCACCTATGATTCTAAGTATCTGGATTTTTGAATTTCTAATGAATTACTTAGAAAACTTTCACATTTTGCATCTTGCCTCAGTGTTATTGTTTTTATTATACGCGCCAGAGTGAATGTGTATGTTCCGATTTGTTCATAATATTTTTGTTATCGGATTATTGCGGTGAGGTTAATGTGTGTCCCAAGGACTTGCACAATTAGTAACTTATTGTTATTATTTTTGTTTTTAATTTATCCCAATGAAATGATTTTTTTTTTAAATTTTCTAGCAGTTTGCACTACAGTTTTTTTTTTTCGTTTCCTTACCGCGTTTTATTTTGTATACAATATTGATCCGTCGCGTTGATAACTTATTGACATGTGTTAACCAGTTGGTGGGGATGGTTGTAGCAATTGTCCGTGAGTTGGAACCGTGTCCAAGGGCATCGCCAGCTGATCCTTACGTCAGTTCGAGATGCATTTCCGCGTTGTGCAAGGCCGCCACTGCACCTGGGCTATATGCACTTCTCCCCACCCCTTCGAGCCCTATCATCTACGCAGTTTAGCTAGATTTTTTTTTTCTTTTTGGTTTCATTGTCCTTCGGGGTGTCTATAAATAGTGTTAGTTGACGCCATCAGGACTTGTACAACCGATGTGGCACTGTGCCCACGATTTATATCCACTTGTGTAGCTCTGACATGTAAGAGTCCATATTTCTCGATGATATTCAGTGTGTTTCTTATTATATTATTTAAAATGAAGTTTTCATTTGAGCTTTATTTTTTTTTTTAATTGTTAAAGTACACTTTCAATGATCTACCTTCTTTTATAAAATATTTAAGAATTATGTTCTGAAGTTTATCGAAGTTAGGTCTATTACTATTTATAAGCAGCGCGGGATGAATTTTTATTTATTTAAAATATTTGTATAATAAACCAAATATAATTAATTTATATCATGGGATAAACCGTCATGACTGTTTTTTTAGACCAGGCCTTTTGGCTATATAGGACCGTACTTTGCCTTAAAAATAAGTTAATAATTTTCTTCTAAGCCCACACCCGAAATTGTTTAGTAAGTTCCACTAATAGAAAATGAAATAAATATTAATAATACGTCTTTTCCGTTTTTTACTACGAAATTTTGTTCACTAATATATGGCATTTATTTATAGTTATTATGGAATAATTTTAATCAATTGAATTGGGAAGATACTTTGCTTTACTTGCGAGAGTGCGTTGTGGTTTGCCTACACCAATCTCGGCAGGCTCCGATTTCTTTCCGAGACAATGGCTTTAGAATATATGTTTCTATTTTCATTTGAGCAAAATATTGTTAATAGTTATTTTAACGTATTTTACTTCATTGTTAATCTCACTACAATTTAATTTTTATTTTTGCATGCATTTGAAATGACCGATCTTTATGTCTTGAGAAACTTGATTTTGTATGCTTCACAATTGAACTTACTTTACTACTTCAGAAACAAACACGTTATAATAAACGAACATAATTATGACATTTTCAGAAATTCACTTAACTTTTCCTGGAATTATTTTTTACAAAATGTTTTTTTGAGCTTTTGTCTTGATTTATACCAGATTTAGAGCCTTAGTTATGGAATAATATTTTTGTTCTTTTACTAGTTATGTAAATATTTTATTAATCATTTATATTTTATATTCCTTAAATTATTTTCTATATTTATTTCCAATTATTTTATTAATTATGTGTAGATTATTTCGTCATAAATAAAGTAAACTTATATTTATTTGAGTATCGATTTACTATTTATTGTACAGTATACATGAATACACTTTTTTCTTGTTTAGTACGTTCAATGATTTTTCGTTAATATTGGGGTGTAACATAATCTCGATGATATGTGGCTTGTGGCAGACTTACCTATGTGGAAGAATAAAGCTTAATAAACAGGCTGATAATTATCAACTATATTCACACTTGTAGTGAACGAAAAAATGAAGGAACACTAATGCGAAGTACTCGTTTAAATTACTTATTGCAGCTTACTCGGACCTAATATTGAAATATTCTTCAAATTTTAGTAGCAAAGGTCACCAACAAAAAACATTCTTCAACCCAGGTTTTATTTCATAATTACTCTATAATAAGTTGTGGCACATATACTACTTTTTCTTCAAGAATCAATCCATTTCTTTAAATAATAACAATTAATTTATAAACTCACAAAGAAAAATACGCATTCTTAATTTGTGTATCAACAATATTTGTTTTAATAAGAAATAGAATTTAGAATGCGATTAGAAATATACATTTGTCGGTTAGCACTCTATTGGTTGTTTCTCCAAGCTTTTAAATAAGCGTTTCATGAAAAATTAATGATCAAGTCCCTTAACGGCTACAATCGGACCAGTGGGGAGAGGGGGGGGGGGGTAGAGTTTATTTCGAAAATTCAAAATATCTTCGTTATTATACGCCTGATAGAAAAATTGTACAAAACCAATTTTGTTAGGTATGCAACTATTGATGTTCTTCAATTGTTATTCTATGCATTTTCTGCAGCTCGAATATTTAGCGGATTATTCGCAATTCGTCTTGTCAGCCTTAGTAATCCCCTACTTCTACACATTTGATTTTAATTTATAATTAGCGAATATATGCTGAGATGCGTTCAGTAGTGTGTTATACTGGGAAGTCCGCTTATTTTACGCAACCCTTGCGTGACAGACTTTTTTTTCATCGGTTGGAACAATCGGCAAAAGGAGTACTAGGGTTCGTGTCGTACCCCCGACCGCAGTGCCGTTGAAAACCGCAGACTAACAGGAACGGGAGGGTATTCAAAAGTACGGTACGGGGTGCATTGTTGTACCCTTCTGCCGCATAGCCGTAGTAGTAGTAGGACTAGTACCTGTAGTAGGTGCATTGTGTACCGGCGACAATAGCACTGTTTTTGCTCAACAGGTGCTAGTGTCTGTAGGAAATAGTAAACAAACGCGGAGAGGGCGGATCGCGAGCAGGTAGTACCTTTTTTTTCGGCCGCTAGTACCCAAATCCCGAGCCCCTAAACCGGTCGAGTGCCTTCATCCACTCGCCGTACCGTTTTACCTCCTACTGCAGACTCCTCTGATAAGCCCTCACTCATTTGGTGCCATCCCGTCCCTCTTCTATCACGGTAGCTAAAAGCCAACGCTGGTACTTCCTTTTTTTTTATTTGTGTCTTTATTTATATATGCATTTAACATTTTCGTATTTTCTTTATCCATCACCCATTTTAATAAATCACTTAGCCTTGTCTTATAATTCCCTTTCATTAACTTAAAAGCTCCCAACCTAGACAAATGTAAATAACCAAAACACTTGATAATAGTTACTGTCGGAAAATAGTATCCGAGTGTTATTGAATTATATTTTCGTTTTTATTTCTTTAATACTTACTTTACAGAATAAATCTTCTTACATAATATTTACTAATTAAACAGATAAGATATATAGATATTATCTTTTTAGGAAAAGATTGAAAACTCTTAGAATAGCTTTAATTAGTAATTAAAGATGTTGAATTTTCTTTCCTATTTGCAGTTTAAAAAAATATTTCATATTTCATTTATTATTTATATTATTACTTTGAAGGTTTTATCAAATGCATTACGTTACATTTTCGCTACTACTGACTATTTTTAGTCCTGCTCTGCCTAAATAAATGCCAAAGGGCACACTGTTCAGAATCTACAATTATATTTTTCATTTTGATACACAAGTATAACGAGAAATAATAATAATTCTTGTATTAATTGATAAGTTCATAAATAATTTTATAAAAAGGGGCATGTATCATTAGTAAAAATAATTGTTTTAACGTTAAAAAGCCAATTAATAAACCTCTGCTTCAATTGAATCATAGAAGCTATTAGTTTGAGCTTTCATTAACCGACACATCATGTATGCCAGATTTATTATTTATTTAAGTAATTATGTTATTTTTATTAAATGAAATGGTTTTTATTTAAGTTTCGTATGTCCGTTTTGTACCCACTACTTGGTTAAATTTAATAATTTTCGAACCGACGTCCCGCTTTTCCAGTGATCATAGAAAATGATTTATTTGCTCTAGGTGGCAGTCCATGCATTTTACTCGTATTTATTCCCTGCTATTGATTTATTTCGGTATATATTCAGTATGGTTACAGGAAATGAATATAGGAAATATGATCTCGAAATTAAAATAAATAAATAAATTGAAGACAATATTTTTTATTTTTTTATTTGTGGGCGGTCGCAGCGAGGCGATATTGCTCATAAAAATAACAATGCATATAAACAAAATGCAAGACTCAAAATAGTAACAAAAAAAGATTAAACAATACAAACTAAGAAAGCAAACAAATAACAAAAACGCAACTAAATAAAAATCAACTAAATAACAGAATGCAATCAAATAACAAAACTCATCTAAATAACAGAACGCAATCAAATAACAAAACATAACTAAATGACAAAACGGTTATTGAATTTAATAATGTCCTCTGTGGGTAATGGTTTTTTGAATTTGAAGTGTATATAATTAATTAAGTAAGTATATTCCCATAATTGTGATGAATTGACACGAACTCCAGTATATTGTTATTTTTTCATGATGATTGTGAATTTGAAATCATATTAATTCCTCAGTCATCATCTATTCCATTGCTGATGGTGTGGTTTGTTTCAGTTGCAGCCCCAGCGCGCATCATCCCAGAACCAGCAGGGGCCGAAGCTGCGAGTGCCGAGCCTACCCCTGAATCGGGGGAGCTGCCGGACCTGGTTCAAGGGCCTTTGGCCAGGAAGCCGCCAGTCCCTCCGCCCAGACGGCGAAGGAGGAGGAGCTCTGACAACAAGGCACATGACAGCAATGCTCAGCAGCAGAGGGCAGTACTGCCCAACGATCAGCAGGGGCCCAGCTGGCTCAACGTTGGCATAGAGTTGAGGCAGATCGCAGAAGAGTTCAGGTCAACACAGGTCAGTACCCATACCTAATATATACACAAATAGAGGTAAACAATATTTCTCAAGGAAGGAACTAAAACTCAATTTAACTCATTACAATAACGTAATACATTAAATGAGCAGCAAGACACAACACCAGCCTGTGCAACTGTCGGATAAGTTCACAAAATAAATCTTTAGTAAACAATTAACTTCCTCAAAATAAATATTTAAGCTCTTAGCACTTCCAAGAACCAACAATGCTATATTCAGAGCAATGACATCTGTCTAGGCTGGCCTTACGCTTGCTAAAAGCCCTAAGCGCTTTTAAAAAATAAATAAAATTATAAGAAAGTACCTATATTGTGAGGAGCCACAAAGTTATACCCTTGATAAACTTAAGTCCAAATACGATTTTGTTACAATTTAGCTGTTTATTTGAATATTAACAAAAACAAAATATAAAAATATAACAATTATAATTATTATTATTATTATTTATTAACGTCCACTTTTTGCAACTTAGGCTAATTGGGACGGGTTATCTACAGGTTACCACCCTTCTCTAGCCAGGGTGGGATTTTAGGACGTTATTTAATGAATTTCGTCACTAAATAATTTCCTTTGCCCAGGCAAGAATCGAACTCGCCACTCTAGGTTTACCATGTGAGATAAAGGTCAACGCTTTAACTCACATGGCTAACCTGAGCCCCGAAACTTAACAATTATAAATCAACAGCATTAAAGTAGCAATTACAATAATGAGAAAATCTCCATCACTCAGAAAAGAAAAGCGGATGACCACATATTGGGCCACTTAAGAACAATGGAGTAATCTGCATATTCCAATTCTTAATTTCAGTGAAGCCCATGTAAACAATATTTAAAATTTAAGGTGGACGAAGAGATTTAGTGAATCGGGGTCAACTAAAGTGACTCCGTTAACATTCGAATTATGTAAAAATGTACACTTCAACCCGATTTCCTCTGTGGTAAAGAAAAAACGATACTTCAGCAGAATAAAATGGTCTACTTATTATTAGGAAATGTACTCATTTTTTTCTGTAATAAGGGTTGATTATAAAATATTTTTTTAACTAGATCAAAATATTAATTTCTTTTCTTGTTTATCTTCCTAATAACTAATACCTTGATTGAATCCTAATAAATCAATCAATCTTTGAAGATTATAATCGTATAGCTATTGAGGTATAACTGATACTCCACTTCTCTGGCCAATAATTTACTTAATTTTAATTTTATACCATGGATAAGAACTAAAGAACTTTATATCTCTATGAGATTTATCTATCTCAAAGTTGTGGTAGCGTTTTATCTTGGCCAAATCGTCGGTGGTATTATATCTGAGTCAGAACGCCCGTAGTGCTCTCTATCGGCCTGGTATAAATCAGTCATAGTATTATTCATTTGTAATTTACAGTGCTGTTAAATATTAATTCTGAATTTATAAATTAAAAAAAAAAAGATATTTAAATGCTTGTAAAATAAAACAAATAGAAAAAAAAATTACAACATGTAATAAAAACACATATAAAAGTACTTGTCTCATAAATAAAGCATCAGTGGCGTTTTCATTAATTTATTAATACATTTGAAATTACTCAGATCGTAAAATTGAAGATAGAAACCACGTAACTGTAAAATTATACATGCATGAATTATCTACTCAAGTTTTCAGCTCCCTATTTGTTCAAATGACCTCTTTTTTCCTAGTATCTAAACTCGACAAAAGTCATTTATATTTTTTTAATTCTAATATATGAAACGTTGAAATGAAATTATTTCTTTTTCTTGAGGTTGGTTGTTTCCTCTCACTTTTTTTTTTTATACTCATATGTTGATTTCTATTTAGAATTTATAGCTATGTTTCCTTATTATGTAATTCCGTTTTACGATTCAGTCCTTCAGATTGAGTGATACTGTGTTAATTAATTTAATTATTTCTGGGAACTGTGTTTTATTTTAAAATATAATGTAGAGTTAGCCGAGGAAGTGTGCTTGCTGGTCAGTGCTGAGCTCTAGTGGTTTCTTTCCGAAGTTTACTTTCACTTGCAGAGTGTTAGTCATGGGGCTGATTCATACAGGTCTCTTCTCTGCCTCCACTTTTACTCATTCTAGTATTAATTTGAAACCAATTATTTGAAGGGAAAACATTTATATAAACGGAATAAAAAATTCTTTATTAACGAGAATATGTCTGTGTATGTAATTTCTAGTAATAATACAACAGTGGGGACTGCATTGAAATGAAACTTACCATCCAAGGCGTACACGAATTAAAGTGATTTTTATCTATAAATGAAGAAATCGGATAAATACTGCAGAGTAGAGAAGAAGGAATGAAATGGACAATGCGGCATTAACCATCTGAGAATCCAGACAATTGGAGGTCATTACAGAAGAAATTAAACTCTGAAATATATACTCGCTGAAAGTGAAGACGAAGTCATTGGTAAGACCGTTATGCGTCAGAAAAAAATATTGAGATACAAAACTACTAACATTAGTTTAATAAGGCGCTATTAGCATATTTAACATACGGACTTACTGTCAAATGTAGTATTATATTGATGTTCTAAAAAAAAAAAAATGATGCCTATATAAAATGAAGGTTATATCGCACGAAATGGTCTTCTTTTTGATGTAATATATTTTCTTCGAATAAAAAAAAAAAAAATCGTGCTCACAGAAACATGTTTCGAAAGCATTAGAAAAATAAATAAGAGAAGGAAAAAACTACAGAGTGGCTGGAGAAATGCTAACGACGTCATTACAATGGCTCTTTATAGTATTCCAGAAGAAAAAAACAAATTAATTGAACGTTTAGAAATAAGTGTAAATGGATTACAAAGAATTGATTATGTGTGTTCTCTTTACATACATCACTTATTTATAATTTAAAATATACTGGCACAAATTATGCTTCATAATACTCTTACATAATTTTAATAGCAATGTGCTTGTCGTAGCGACATACGATTTGTGCCGTGGTTGAAGTGGTAAGACTTTTTTTTCTTCTTTTTAGCAGGTTTCCCTTAAGGCAAATCAGCTATTGAGGTTGTACTCATGACAGAATTTTCGAAATTTTTCTTCAAATTTCCATCGATCCTCCCTAGTAGATGACGAAAATGAAGTCCGTTCAAAACTGTGTGATATATATATATATATATATATATATATTTGTCTGTTACCACTCTAGCGGTCGCAATTTTTGTTTGATCGGTACCAAACTCGATAGTTAGTCGTTTTATGTGAGAACAAAGATCAAGTTGGTTAACGGCGGAAATCGGACCAGTGGGAGGGGGTTTAGAGGGGAGGATTTTCGAAAATTCGAAATATCTCCGTTACTATACGTCGGATCGAAACATTGTACAGAATCAATCTTATTGCAAATTAAATTTACTATAAATATTGTTATATACATTTATTCTCCATCTTGAATATTAACCGAGATATTTGCATTTTTATTAAATCTTGGCGGCTAACGGACGGGTGACTTTCCCGGTAAAAGCTAGGTCGGCCGTTTCCTTAACTGCTCGACTCTTGTGAAATTTCTCTATTATAAAACTTCACGAGGGAAATCTGCTTAGTTTACGCAGCCCCTGCGTGACGGACTTTTTTTAAGTCAAAGTCTGTTGAAAAGCTCACTAAAAGGTCGTAATAGCCTTGTTTTGCAAGTCCCTAAAATCCATCACTGACTGAGGTAATTGATTGATTTGATTAATATTGTGAATTCATAAGAATTAAATGAATACAGAATTTATGTTATATTTAATTATTTACGATCTTCTCCCGGATCTTCCCTCATTAAGCATTAGTCGTTTCGTATTAAACATATATTTTTTTATGTCTTCAAAATAGTAAGAAAGAAGGTAGAAAGCGTGTAAACAACTATTTGTTGGTAGGGTTGGCTGAACTGAGCAGGCTAAGTAATTGGTGGCTAGCTGTTGGACAGACTGCTACTAATTGCCCCCCCCCACACACGCACACGGAGACCGCAGCTCTGAAGGATGAGTCAGCCCTCACTGCCCAACACTCCTCCACTTGCTCCACTTTTTATATCAACAGCTCCCTTATCAGAGTTGAACGACTCCCTCCCGACTGATAACAGCGGTGGCCAGCCACTTTTTCCTAATTCATTCTCAGTATATCCGATTTTCCACCTCCTATCTCGTCGATTTCCATTTTTCACGAATACGTCCTTATCGCAATTAACCTCTCTCGCTTTTGTGTGTGATTCATTAGGCCTTGGAAAGAGTCTCGGAATAGAAGGCACTTCTTTCTTGTTAAAACTGTTTACATTTGCTTATCTCTCAGCTGGCTCGTTTGGGAAGCTTGTTGGCTGCATATTGTTTATCATTCTCCCTTCCTGAAAAGATAGAAACAATGGTAGCCTTTCATAACCATTAAACTCTTTTTTATTTTCTTATTTACTTTCGTTAGTTTGTGTTTGTTTACATTTTTTAAAGTATCTTTATTTTCTTTTTAGCTTCAATTTGAATCTAATTGTAAATAATAACACATAAAGTAATATATTTGCTTTCGTATACTTTTTTTATCTCTAGAACAGGAATTGCAAAATAGGTGCCTAAAGCCACTATTACCTATAAACAAGGACGCACCGACTTGTAGACATTGTAACGAAACTTTAACTGTATATCACATATTGACTGACTGTCGACGAAGAGACAATTAAAACATTCCACATGACATACAGAAACTTTTGACCAATAACAGTAATTACATAGACTCATTCATTAAACATCTGAAAGACATTAATATACAACACACTATAATCTACAATTTCTACACACTACTCTTCACTTCTTTCCTATATTGGCAGGGTGTATACACTTTAATTTTATTTTATTTATTGGGTTTTCTCTTCTTTCTTTTTTATTTATTCTTTTTTTTTTTGGTTATACCTTTTCCTTATTTTTTTTATTTATTTAATTTTTTTTTTTTTTTTTTTTTTTTTTTTGTTTTTTTTTTTTGCATTTCGCTTTTTTAATGACACTTGAATAATGAGTAAATCGCCGTGGCGTTGTGGAATCATTTAAATAAATAAAATAAAAATAAAAACTATAATAAGCAATCTTAATCCCAAATACCAATTTTATACACTTCTCTAATCGACATAATTACAAATATCACATATGCAACTGATTGATACAGCATTTGCTCATCATGATTGCTCTCTTGAATAATCAGCCAGGAATTACCGGAAGCATCAATCAATTGTTGGCAATCAAATGCGTTCCTCTCAAAGTAGAAGCATTCCGATCACAGCTAGTTCAATTACGCCATGATAATTTCTGTAATTTGCGGCGTCGAGTCGCGTGTAGATCCAGGGTGACAGTTGACGCTGTCCCCTTGACCGATCCGTGTAAACACAATTGCTCCAATTGTCAACCAGCTGTCCAGCGCAATTGCGTGCTTTAGGAAGAGGAAAAAAAGTGGCCTATTACGGCGCTGGCCGCAAGTGCGTCTCCTGCCACGTTCTCCTTTAACATCGTGGATTGAGTGACAAATTGATAAATTGAAGCCGATTACGAGTCTGCCTACAACTGGAAGGGCATTAAGAATTTATGCGGGTCTTTATGTGTTCTCCTACAACCAGGGGGCGGTTTTGTCGCTGTTAAAGCACTGGTAATTCGCTGACAAACGTGCCAATTAATTATTTATTTTGGCAAGCAATTATTCAGGTTGCAAAGAATCTCTTTGTACACATATGCCAATGTGCCATATCCGGTCGACAATAAGAAACACGCTATTCTATGCAGTCAACAACTACACAATTACTTCCGGATTTAGCTCAAAACGGAAACCGGGTTTCTATTAAAAAATCTTGTTGGATTTTAAGGAAAACCTTAATAAAAAAAATTGCAAATAAACCCATTCCTGAATTAGAACTTCATCTTATTTTTATAAAATCAATGAACATATTTACCAACCGAACTTTATGATTCCTATTTTGCAACCACTTATATGCATAATTTATTGTGGAAAACATACATTTCTATTTCTTTTTCTCTAAATATTTTTCTGTTAATTTTTTTATTTGCTTTAATTCGATACTATCAGAATTGATTTAAAACTTCTTATTTCACTTATCGATTTCTTATTATTTGTAGTTTTGTAAATGCGAATTTCAGTTTTCATAATTTACTCAGAAAAATCGAAAGCTATTGAAGTCGGGACTTAATTGAATATTCAAGTTGCTCTTTCAATTAAAGGTAT
The DNA here is from genome assembly GCA_019009955.1 of Riptortus pedestris. NCBI lineage: Eukaryota > Metazoa > Arthropoda > Insecta > Hemiptera > Alydidae > Riptortus > Riptortus pedestris. Next base: position 57,966,921 of record CM032229.1, read on the forward strand.
AATAGTTTTGAATAATTCATTAAGTTAATTTAAATTAATATATTATAGAAATCGTAACAAATAAATCATTTATATGTGTATTAAAAAGTTAAAGAATTTAAAAAAAGATGTATTTTTATTTTTAGGTAATTTAATTATTTGTTCCCAACACCGTTTATAAATAGTTGCAGTACATTGGCTTCTGCACGAAAAAAAAAAATTTAATTTAAGGGATTTATTTTGGGAACAGAATCATTTATGTGTCACAAAAGTTAATATCTGCATATTAGATAATACTGCAACAGAAATAACTGTTACGGACCACTTACGTGTTCATCGGTTTTACCATCTCTTAAGTTTAGCTTGTCGTTTCCTTGTTTGTTAAGTGACTTTGTAACCCTGAATTGATTTGCATGTGGCTGCAGATAATGTCATTAGACATTAAGGTAAAAGTCGTTTACAGTTACATGACTTTAAGCCAGTCCGAAAGATGGCCGATTCTGCAAAGATCCAATCTAAGCGTTCAAGGAAGTAATTAATACGAGCCGTGGGTTGCGCGCAAAACGTGTATCAGCAACAATAAGTTGCTGAAGTGAAGTGGCTTATAGCTGACTACATATAGCTGCAACGTTGTTCTACAAAGCTAGGAGTAAAATTACAATCAAATCGTGACTCCATCCGAGCGTAAATCCACTCTCCTTAATGGATTAATCAGCTCCGAGCAGAATGCCCTGGGGTCCGTGACCATCGGAGTGTTCGGGAGTGATCGGCTGTGTTCGGCGCTGCCAAAGGGTTGCCCCCGCTCCATTGCACAGACTGACAGACAGCGGTTAGCAGCTGCCGGTCACCAATATGTCACCGGAGAGACAAACGAAACCTTTTCATTTGCAGAGCTGTCATGCTCTTTTCTCTTCAGGTCAAGTGTAATGTGACTCAGCCGAAGGGAGCATCCGACAAGTTCTCCTGTCAGGGGACCATTCCTGTTATACTGTTGACAATGAACGGACAAAAAAATGGCAACCTGCTCCCCAATTTGGACTAATGACTGGCGATGTGTCAGTTTCCAAGACATTTGAACGCCCCCATTCGTGAAAATCCACGTGTTGAGACAGCTTGTGATGACCGCGTTACGTGTTCTTTAGATGGATTATTGAGCCATACAATTAAGAATACTTTTTGAAGATGGAAAATATGGATATTTCATATTCTAATAATAAAATATTTTGTAACACCATCTATTTCTCTGAGTTAATCTGGACTTTAAATCCCGAACAACTTGTATTAATTGGCATGGTATATATTTAGTTCGTAGACTTATTATCAACGTTGGACAAATGTGGTTTGGAATCGTCCTTAATTAGAGATCGCTCAAAACCCACCGATAAGTGCTACTAAACGGAGAACTAAGAAGGTGCAATGCAAGGCATTATCATGTGGAAAATTAACATTAGTTGCGGTTAGATTAAATAGGAAAGTCAGTGCACCTTAGTAGGTGCTGACAGTGGATCTAGGAACTTCACATGAAACGACACTCCATATCGTGGATTAAGTGCATGTATCCCTCTGAAGATTAAACACTAAGATGAACACCAAGTTGTAGATGTCAGTTTTTTGTACATTATTCTTCTTAGTGTATGAAATGAATGTTAGATATCTGATAGATAGATAGCATAGTTATAATCTTACTGAAAATACAACTTATCCTCTTCATTGTATTGAAGCCTTTATCATTTCTTATTTATTTTCTGTTCAGCTTTATCATTTTTTGTTTGTTTTCTGTGCAGTTTTGTGGCGGGGAAGAGAAGAGACGGAAGGAAATCAAGGCTTCTAGCCTGTTTTCACTCCTAGTTCCCGCGCCTCTGACTGGTTCAATCTGGACGACAGTCATCATCCTGGTTGGTTGGAGAATACTGGCAAGACATAGGTGAACACGCTCGGTCACACCATCCAAAACGAATATGATTTCTGAATATATTTTAGTTTGAATTGAAATGTAGTCAATGTCATTTTAGTTACTTTATTTTATTTGTATTTTGTACTGATTTTTTCTCCCATTATGTGTATATTTGCATTGTAAATAGTTAAATTTTTATTTTTTAAAATAATTATTTGAAGAAAACGGTTTCCAAAGATGGCTAAATCATTTTTCATTGATCTCATGTTATTGGTAAGATAATTCTATGAGGAAGAGCCCCAAGGCTTGCATGACTGTAATTCTCCTCTCCTGTACAGTTCCCGTTTGTGTATAGTATTTCTTTTTTTAGTTTTCATATTTTGTTTCTATATTTTTTGTTTCATTTTTTGGAGACTTCTCCCATGAAGCTCTTGTCGGTTTTCAAATGATCTCGGAATGGTAGAATATGTGCAGGTCAAAATCACAGGCACTGATCTACCAGTGTACATAGCTCTGAACAAAAAATTTTTCCGGTCGATTCTCATCCCACGATTGGCATGACATCCCTTTTTCTATTTTATTTTTCCCTTCATGTTTTTTTCTATAGTACAGTTGTGTCCTGGGAAAAGGCAAGGATTAATTGTAAATAAAATATATATGGTGTTCTTATATATATATATATATTTTTAGTCAATATTTACTCTGTTAATAATATACATATATATATAAATCTATTATGTTTATGGCAATTATAAGCCATGTGTTGTGTGCTTGTACATAATGAGCTTTGGCCTTTTGAGGCAATGTAAATGTTCTCAAAGCATGCTGTGGATCGTACCCACAAACTGCTTGGCTCCCCAGCAACTCTTGTCTTTTATAAATTCTTTTACTACTTTAATAAACATACTTCATTGAATGAAACAAATGTTTTTCCTTTTACTAAAAAAAAATATGATGACATAATTGTTTGTAAAATTAATAACTTGCCATTAATGATTAAAAGACATGGGTTGCAGAGCTATTTCAATGTACGGACCACGCACATCAAAGCATTCTGTGATTTTGCTCGTGCTTTCGAGTGAATTCCTGTCCAATGATCTCAAAGGATAACATTCCCAATGCTATCCTTTTATTTAGATTATACTATTGTAATTACCCCTAGTCAGTATAAGTCTTAGACTAGAGGTTAGATATAAGATTTGTTATTTTATTTTATATATAAGCAGCATAATACCATTGACCAATAATTGACAGAAATGGAAAAAAAAAAATTAAAAATCCAAGTGGCCTAAAATTGTGATTGATAGTTTGGCTCAGGTAAAAATGTTTCTATTGGCTTGAGTATTCTTAAATAAAAAGTATTTTCATGTGGTATTTTGAATATTAATCTCACCGAATTAAATATTTTGTGTATCAATGAGAATTGAATAATTTTCAAAACTATATTACAAATTGTACATTTAGTTTTTTATATTCTGGGAGTTTAACATTCTCATTTATTTTTGTAAAACATCCATGGTCATAATGTATGTTGAATTAATTTTAGTGAAACAATTATTTTTTCTTTAGTTTCATCATTTTTTTATCATTATTATATTTTATAGGTGTCTGATGTAATTATTACTATGACCCGATAAACTCTCTACCCAACTGTCTTTCACCCTGTACATTTTCCACTTTTGTATCTAGTAGAGTTATTATCTTTATTGTAAACAAATATTGTTTTTTACTATTATTTGAATGCATATTGTAAAGGTTTATAAATAAATTTATGCCAAAATGGTTTCCATTCTGTAATCATTGACTTTATTTTTCACCTACTTCCCATGTAAAATTATATTTACATATTTATATATTTACATATTTATATTATATAGTATATTCAAAAATTTGAACTTTTCAGTAATTTTCTGCAATACAAAAATTAAGAGTAACATTTAATTATCAATAATAAGTATATTTAAAGCACATTTCCTTTAAATAATAAAACTCCTAAATAAAATCATTTAAAAAAAAGAAAGTAAAAACTAAGTTTTTTTTTTTTTTTTTTTTTTTTTTTTTTAAATACAGGTAAATATATATTATATTTATATATAAATTTTCCTAAAATTGTTATTTCTTTAAATATTACCTAAATATCCAAATTAATGATGAAAACATTGATATTCTAAAACTTAGTTTGCGGTTGATTTTTGTAATTTATTTAAAAGCTAAAATTAATATCTTCAAAAATATTCTGATGTATATTTTAGATAACTAATGTGGATATTTTTATATGCCAGTTGTTGCAATCGGATGACACCTATAATTATTCATTATTTTATTGGTGTTCTTCTTGATGTTTTTAACCAGATTTTTTCTGCGGTAACTGCTATAATGACATCACTGTGTATGCTATATGTCGGAGTCATAGTAATAAATATTGAATGAAAAAAAAGGTTTTCAATATAAAAAAATATTCATTTAGTGGAAAAAGTTCATTCCTGTTTTTAAAGCTCTAGTGCTCCTTATTTTTTAATCAACTAATCCTACTCACTGTTTAAAATTTACCAAACATAAGCTCATACTGATACAAAATAAATAACCACCTTACTTTAAATATAATGAATGATATAAAACTCTATATTTCCCTTTGATGAGTTAGATGGTAAAAGGAATTCCCTAGAGATATAAAATATCAGTTTTTTAAATCATAGCAGGCCATTTATTTTTTGTGATTGTGATTATATTATGAAAGAAAATTGGCAATTATAAACATATAACATACTATCATTTTTAGGGTATACGTTCTATTACTATTCAGGTATTATTGCGGCAATGTAGGTATATAACCAGGCACATTAGCAAGCATTATTGGAATAATTTGATTTTAAATCCTGGACATGGGATAACCAATTTTTTTTTTAACTTTATGGTTAATGAAACTGAGCGGGTTTTGTTACTGTTTTTTCTTATATCTACTCTGGATTGTGAGGCATTAAGGACCTGCTCAAAAAGATGTCTAAAATGCCAATAAATTGGGACACTTAATTTGTGGCTGTCATTATTTATTGGCTGCTAAGACAAAGCATACTTGCATGATGTACAGCTTATTTAAGATTATAATAATAACTAGTATATGTGTAATTACCCAGCAAATATGCTAAATATTAATTAAACATGAAGACCTTCATAAAGGGGCTTCTTAAGCTAAGTAGATTCAGGCTTCTGATTACAGGAGGAATAGAGAATTTTATATGAAATATATATATATATATATATATTGATCTAGTGAACATGTAAATCTGAATTTCTTATGAACAAGGTGATGCAGTGGATTTTCGTTGTCATCTGGATCAGACCATCTAGCAATGAGGAAAATTTCATTAATAAATGCATGAGAGGAGAAGAATCCTTCTAGAGGACAGAGTCGTTAGAAATTTGCCCCTTCTTAACCTGAAAACTTTAATATACACTTCAGTTTTGTCACATCTTTGTCATATTGTAAGTGAGAATTTAGACAAGGAGGGAAATAAATGCATACACACATTTTAGACAGTCCATTTGAAAATAAATAATTAGTTAAAACCGAGATCAGACCAGAAAGGGGAATTTAGAGAAGAAATAAAACTGAAAATCATAAAAACCTTTGTTATTATGAATCCAGCCGAAAAATAAATATATAACCAATCTTAAAACTGAAGTCCTAAAATGTTTGATCTTTACATACTTTTCCCTTTCGAATATACCTATATGGAATTTTGATTTTATTTATTAGTAAACCATTTCTCATATCCAGGCGATTTTCATAATAAGCTAATATTGTTATTGGCTACCTTAATAGGCGATTTTCGATAAATTTCTTCAAATGTCCATCGATCCTACGTATGAGATGACGAAAATGAGGTCGTTCAAAATTATATATATATCTGTTAACGCTCTAACGGTCGCAATGTTTATTTGATCGTTACCAAACTAGATATTTAGTAATCATTTTATGTAAATAGAAAGATCAAGTTCTTTAATGGCTGAAATCGGACCAGTGGGAGGGGTATTTCGCAAATTAGAAATATCTCCGTTATTATGGGTCGGATCGAAAAATGGTATATATAGTATTTCCGAATTGTTTATGTGACATGAGTAGGAGTGGGGGTTATCTGAACTTGGAGTTCTCTATGTGCATATTGAAGTCAATAAATAAGCGTTATATTTAAATAAGCCAGGGGACCTTTGAAAAATCAACTGCATTTTTAGTTGAAGCCGTCAATTACTTGTATATTTATATTAAAATGGAGGAAGCTGGTGAAGATAAGACATCTGGTTGATAAGAGCGTTATCAGCTGACACGGAAGAGGCACCGGCGTAGCCTGAGCAGGCCTGGGCAGGACCCTGCCTGTTCCTACTTGTCCACGGCTGACTCAACATTCTGCAAACCTTACAGTCTTACTCTAGCTATATAATTATTCAACTGGCAGCAGGTGGGTTACGCATATTACTCGCCTTTACAACCGTCAATTGCGAGTTTAATGACCCCCTGTTCGCAGTTATACGATCAACAGAATTTTACGTAAAAACATCTATATAGTATAACATAAATATTCTCGTATATACATTAATACTTAATATACTCTGATTTCCTCTGAATTTACAGAGCTCGAAGAACTATCGAACAGGGCGCGGTACGGAAACTCAAAACTTACGAACTTAAGGCTTGTAACATCAAAAATACCCACTTGGTCTGTTGCCTGGCAAGTAGTTGCTTAATTCAAGTAAATGAGCAGAGAAGAGATTCAGAGGATCATGCTCATGAGTTTCCATTGCCAAGGTTTGCAGGAAGGAATGGAATTGAAGAATCCAGGCTAGAAAGAAAAGGCAATAATAAGATATTCCTGTGCATAATATATGTACCCCAATTAACCTTAGTGTGTAGTTAAAGAGGAGGACACTTTTTTTCAATTATTTTTTGTATTTATTTATTAGCGTCCTCTTTATGCTACTATGGCTAATTGGGAGGGATTATTTACATGTTACCACTCTATTCTAGCCAGGGTGGGACCAAGGATTTTATTTAATGCTTATTTAATTAATAAATTCCTACTTGCCCAGGTGAGAATCGAACTAGCCACTCTAGGTTTACCATGTGAGATTAATGCCAACGATTTAACTCACATGGCCAACCTGAGCCCAGAATATTTTTTTTTCAATTAATTAAACAGTAAAATTTCCGAGATAATTCGCAATTAACACGAAAATTACTGTATATTTATATATTTGAATACAATTAATGAAATTGGGGGCTCAGGTTAGTCATGTGTGTTAATTCCACTTGGTAAACCAGAGTCGTGAGATCCTATTCTCACCTGGGGAATTTATTTACTGACGAACGTAAAATCCCAATCCATTCTGGCTACAGAAGAGTGGTAACCTGCAGTTAACCCGTTCCAATTAGCCATACTAGCACAAAGTGGACGACGTTATTATTATTATTTATTAACGTCCATTTTTTTGCAACTGAGGCTAATCGGGACGGGTTATCTACAGGTTACCACCCTTTTCTAGCCAGGGTGGGGACTTAGGATGTTATTTAATGAATTTTGTCACTAAATTATTTCCTTTGCCCAGGCGAGAATCGAACTCGCCACTCTAGGTTTACCATGTGAGATAAAGGTCAACGCTTTAACTCCCATGGCTAACCTGAGCCCCGCAGACGACATTAAATAACAACTTGATTTATAAAGTGGCCTTTAACACCTGGTTTTATGGTTAAGCAAGCAGCCTCTCTTAATAGAGATCAACTGTTGATTTGTAGCAACGGCGCAATTTTTGAAACATTTCTACAAATGCCCACTGATCCCACCTTGCAAATGGCAATGCTCATTGAAATTTATTTATATTCTATCTACACATCTGTCTGTTAAATCTTTAGCAACTTTTCTTTAATTCATTAAGTAAAATTCTTAGTCCCATCCTGGCTATAAAAGGGTGTCAACCTGTAGTTAACCCGTAACAATTAGTCTTAGTTGCAAAAAGTGGGCGCTAATAAATAATTAATTCTTTATGTGGTAATACTAGATATATGAATTTTCTTTGTATTACTGAAAACCATTTCCATACAAAGGATGGCTGGTGAAGATCAAATTGATGATCAGGGTTAAAATTACCTGCAATATATGTAACTGCATTTGATAGTTATCCACTATCAAGTAGAGGTATTGATGTTTACTTTAAACCTGATCATTAAAAATTATTTTGTTAATTCCCATAAATGGGCGAGAAGTAATATGTAGATTGGATGTGACTTAGTTCTTAATCGTTGAATTGGAAAATGGTACATGACGAATTCTACTGATAAATTCAAATATTAAGTCACTTATTTGTTGTATTGTACAAATGCTGCGTTTTAAGCCTAACTCTTTCTTTTGTGATCTATCTTAATGTTTTACATCAATATTTTTACATAGAATTTCCACAATGAGAGAAGTAAACAATACCTCTTCGTATGCCATTCCAACACATAGAATTTCTTGTCATTTCCATCGCCAGACTGTGGAGTTCGACCTTTTGTTAACTAAGTCCATACCTTCAAAATATAAAGTTTTAAAACGAGCGTTAGCAGATCAAGTATTTAAAAATTCATGAACTTTTTTTTATTATTTTACGGTATCCAGCTTAATATATAAAATACAGTCAATCATAGTAATAAAACGGCACTTATAATAATAACTTTATTATGGAAGGGGCATTTTATGTCCTTTTGCAGATTCAATTTTACTCCTCTACCTTTTTCAATCAAGCTCTGCCGTTTTTTTTTCCAGTTTCAATTAACACCCCCTGTACTGTTATGATGCATCAGTCTTCCATTAATGGAGACGCATTAAAACATTTATTTTTCAATTAAAAAAAAAAAGTGCTGTAAATAATGTTACCTTTAAATGCGAATGAAATGGACTCTTATAAATTAATTCGAGAAATTGCATACATTAATGATAACTTTCATAATAACCGGCTACTATTTAATCATTATTTGAAACTATTATCATTCACATATTTTTTTTTTATTAACGTTCACTTTGTGCTACTGACGCTAGTGGGATATTAAGTTATTTTACTATGTTTTGTGTTCACAATGGTGGTTTTTTTTTTTTTTTCGTTAAGAAGAGATATCGTTACAATTTAGTTTTTCAGGATTAGTCGTATTGTTTATTTGTTCTGGAGACTCTAGATAACTACCACAGATTCGGAGCAAACGTCAGTCAAGGGCAATACTCTAAATAAATCCAACTATGTCTCCGAAAAGTTGGGACAGCCACAGCTTAGTGACACTCCAATGAATAATTACTAATTACACCGAAATTGCCTTCTGGGGGAGGGGGGGCATAATAATTTGTCCGCCTTTTTAGGATATTTATTAGCATGGATTTTATTAGTACATTTCCCTTAAGGGAAATCAACTATTGACGTCGTTACTCATGACGCGATTTTCTAAACATTTTTTCAAATGTCCATCAATCCTACCTAGGAGATGACGAAAATGAGGTCAGATCAAAATTTTATGTTTATATATATATATATATATATATATATATATATAAATATATATGTTTATGTTATTTTTTTATATGTGTCTATATATGTATTATATAGATATAGGTGATTTGGCTCAAAGTTTAACAATGTAAAATAAAACAAAATTATAGAATAATTAAAAAAAAATGAACCTAACAAATAAAAAACTAAACACAGTAAATAAACATTACATACAAGTAATAAAGACAAAAAATAAATATTAGACTAGTAATAAAGAGAACAATTTTAAATGGTTTTGATAAAAATGTTAGGTTATTCCTATATACTAGTACATTCCTATTATTTAAAATTGTTCAAAATTATATTAATTTTCTCACAGAAAAAATCGAAAATGGGAAAAGTTAAATTTTGTGGAACATATTTAGTTTTTTATGTTGATTTAGTATATCTTCGAAATGTGAGCTCCTGTCGATAAGAATTTCGAACATTTTATGTGGAGTCTCTAACTATTCAAAGACCCTGTAGTTAGTCAGTATATGTTTAATGATTAATGGCTCATGGCCTGTTTTGCAAAGGTCTCTGTGCTCTGTTTCGCACAGATGTTTTTCTGCTGTTCTATGCCTACATTTTTGCCATTCATTTAATATTAAATGTAATATTTGCAAATGTAAGTCAGGTAGGGTCAGTAAGTTAAAGTCGAAAATTGCCCCTGGGTTGGGTATTTGGTGAGTTTGTCTACATCCTTTATCAACCAGAGATTCATCATGGTTGGTTTGGATTTTAAGTTTGAATTTAAGAATAATAAAGACATTTTGAACCTTTTGCTGGTTCTAAATAATTGGGTTAGAGACGCAGTGATTTAATAAGAACAGCTAGAGACATCTTTCTTTTCTCTTAAAGTTTGGTTTCCCTTCGTAATGAATTTTTTTAGTAACCACAGTTATTATTTGGCAAACATATTGGTCAAAGTTTATTACTTGATCCAAAGGTGATCATGACCCTGTCGTGCAAGTAAGTCAAATTTTACATGCGATTTACAGATGGTCATCCATCTCTAATTGTATATATTTAGTTTTGCAGTTTTAGAGATAGACTATCAATAATAATGTTCAATCAAGTCAGGCAGTTAAATTTCTTTGAGGCAGTGATGGTGGAATTCATTTCAATAAATGTAAATGAAATGCTGGACTCTTCCACAAAAGTATTTATTTATAAAAGAGCACTTTAAGAATAATGAAGACGTTTTGAACTTTTTGCTGGTTCTAAATAATAGGGTTAGAGACTTATTGGTTCATTAAGAACTGCTAGTGAGAGTTTAAACTGGAGAAGAAAGTACTCAAATATTCAACAGGGATAAAGAGTTAGTGTTGCATGACAATACTTCTGAAAGAACCCAAGAATTGGAAAGATTCCAGTTCTTACTCCACATTGCATTAGCCTAGAATTCGAGCATTCTGACTACGGGGTTTTCAATAATGCATGTTTAAGTGGACGTAACATGTTAAATACGGCCTCAATGACGTTCCTTTTTCCATCAATTTTTTTAATTCAAATTTAAGTAAAATTGGTAAACAAATCCGAACTTTATTTCAAAGAATAAAAATAACGCCTTTTGAGCAATCTGCAGTTTTGTTAAGGGGTTTTATCCTCGAAGTTTATGTATTGGGTATCCCGCTTAACCAATGTCAATCTTGCATGTCATAAACCAAGGGCACCCCTTAAAATTTGCATTTTTATTGATGCCAATGAAATATTGGGCTCTTCTACAAGAATGTACTGTCGTCTCATTTAATTGGACGTCTTCAGTCCGGAAACAGTGTTGAGTCCTCCATGGCTTGAGAAGAACTTCAAATCGGTATAGAATCAAATCTGTTCTATTAAAGCCTTCGAAGACGGAACACAATGCCTGGACTGATGATGCTCATTTGTGAATAAATAGTTTTGTGGAAGAGTCTAGCATTTCATTTGCATTCATTGAAATGAATTCCACCAACACTGCCTCAAATGCGAAATCAGTGGCATCTTACAAAATGCATCAGACTAAGAATACAAGAGCCCGTCACGCAGGGACTGCGTTAACTAAGCAGATTTCCCTTGTGCGTCACGTACTTGCAGTTACCTCAAAACGTAAAAGTTCACTGAAAACAATATTTGATATTTAGGCTTCAAATAAAGTGCTTCATAATATATGACATGAGTAGGAGTGGAAGTTTACTGATGACCGAAAACTTAATTATGGAAATATCTGGGTTAATGTTCAATTTAGAGAAAATATGTATATAAGGTCATTCATAGAGCATCACATTTACAATAGTATTGATTCTATACAATTTTGATACTATACCCCCACCTCCCACAGGTCCTAGTTTAGCCATTATATATATACATATATATATATATATATATATATATATATATATATATATATATAAAGTTTTGAACGGACCTCATATTATATTTGCTAACCTGTTTCACAACATCAGTGGCATCTTACAAAAAAATCAGACTAACAATACAAAATTAAGAATAATTTAAACTGAACAATGAATGCATTTAATATCTATAACCATTTAAATTCTAAAAAAGGAACAGTATAAGTTAAATTGAATATTTTATTAATATTGTACAGTGTTCCATCATATATTAAATAATTTAACATAGTTTCAGTAAAAGGAAAGGATTACAAAACAAAATGAATATCATTTGAGAAGGTATAATATGATAGCTAACAAAGGCCTGTCAATTTAATGAATCATTCAATATTTCTAACTTTTAGTGTAAATAACGAAATTTGAGAAAAACAATCTAATTGATTGCTTATTAAATAATGCAGTTCAAATGTTCTCATATTTCTTCTGTTAATGGATAAGCCATGTCGAGCGGAGAAGCTATTGGGAGTAGCAGTGTAGAACTAATTGGCCAGCCTTATGACGAGATAGGACAGGCGGGTCCTATTAGTGGGACACTTGTCCCGTGAAATCCACAAAGGCCCTCCAAACTAGGGCTTCAGATTTCGGAGGTTTGGTTTGCCTTTGAGCAGAGTCCCAAGGGTTCAGAATCCCACTCGCTGCTAAGTATTGGATTGTATTAACGCCTAGGGCTGTTTGCTCATCTTGCTATGCTCAGAGATATGCCAAGATGGTTAGAGTCATATTGGACATAACATAGAGTCATAAGGTCCTAACTAATTCCGATGGTCACCACGATGAGTAATTCCAATGATTGATAATTGACGAGTATTAGCAGATTTCCCTTAAGGAAATCAGCTATTGAGGTCGTACTCATGACGCGATTTTCGGCACTGCCTAGGTAGGTACATAAACGAACGAAGCACATCTTACACTAACACAAGAAACTGACTGAATCAATACCCAGCAGGCTAGGCTAAAGACATGTAACACCTTTATCTTAATCCCTATTTTACCTCTAATCATATTAAATAATCATAAGAAAGACTGTACTTGTTACTATTATTAGCTCATAAGATCTCTTAAATTTGTAAATATTTAAAATAACTGTTATCACTAAGTTGCAATATGACTGCCTACTATTAGTCAATTGCATTTCAACAATCCTCTACTTAAATAGAAATTTTTATTTTATGTTTCTTTTTGTAAATTGCAGTGGTCAGAAGGAACACTATGAATTATCTTGTAAAAATTCTTGTTATTCAATAAAGGATTATTATAAAAAACAAACAAAAAAAAACGCGATTTTCGAAATTTTTCTTCAAATGCCCATCGATCCTACCTAGGAGATGACGAAAATGAGGTCCGTTCAAATCTTTATATATATATATGGTGTTGTTTTTGAAGTTTTGGTCAGTGTTGGTGAAAAACTCTTAGTTGATTCCAATATTTCGAGAAAATTTATTTTCTCTTTTTTCTCCAACACTGACCAAAACTCCAAAAACAACAACACCATATATATATATATATATATATATATATATATATATATATATATATATATATATATATATGTCTGTCGCGGCTCTAGCGGTCGCAATTATTGTTTGATCGTTACCAAACTCGATATTTAGTCGTTTTATCGTTCGTTAAAAATAAAGAGCAAGTTCGTTAACGTTTGAAATCAGACCATGGGAGGGGGAGGGTTTAGAGGGGGAGAATTTCGAATATTATAAATATCTCCGTTACTATAAGTCTGATCGAAAAAGTGTACAGAGTGACTCTTATTGCAAATTAAATTTACTATAAATAATGTTATATATTTTTATTATCTATCTTGAATATTAACCGAGATATTCGCACTTTTCATTTTTCAGCCTTCAGTAAACCCCCACTTCTACTCGTGTTACATAAACAATATTCTTTTATATAATAAACCACATTACTCTAAGCGTCAATACCAAATATTGTTTTCAAGAACCCTTTATTATACGAGACGCATGCAAATATGTTCTGTTGACGCCCCCCTTCTTAAGATTTTGGACTACTTAAATTTGATTGATTGTGATAAAAACTACTACGGTTCATTATAAATTACAGTATAAGTTATAGTAAATACTTTTAATTTATAATAATACGTTATATCCAGATATACTTCAGTAATTTTATTTCTCATATTGGAAGTTAGAACTGTTTGTTTACATTTCAGGCGCTTCCCGTTTCTTATTATCGTTTGTATTTATAAACTTAATATTTACGGTGGTCTTGTGTTACTAGTATGTATATTTATCTATTGTTTAACTTCACGCGGGAAATCTGCTTAGTTTACGCAGCCCCGTGGAGGACTATTTTTACTTTTGAATTTACTACAAACCAGTGTTTTGAAAGATATTATTCAATAAACTTAAAATATACTTAAAACCCAAAACGTTTAAGGTTTAACAATATCAAGCTATAATAGCCCTAGTTTTAGACCAAACAATTGATATTAATTTATTTTGATATAAATTTATATGATTTGTTTGGTTTAATACTAGGGATGTCATAGCTTGATATTATTAAACCTATAAAGTTTAAGGTTTTGAGTACACTTAAAATTTATTGAATAATATCACTAAAATATTAAAATATGTAGTTTGCCAAGGAAGACTGTTAAAACTGATGGGTAGCAATATCTTCTCCAACAAATATCACCAATTCTATATAGTTATTTTCCGTAAGTACTTTCACACTCTAGAATTGGGGTTACCATGAATTAGACAGATTATTTCTTAATATACTGACTTAACCTTTGTCGTTAGGAATTTTTTCGATTACTCGAATCACCAAAACCTGCTTCTTTCACTAATATATTTATTTACGCAAAATAAACTGAACAAATCTGTTTTCCAATAGATTGAAAGTTACCATAAGTTAAGGATTCCTGAAAGAGCCATACTTAATGTTGAGAAAATATTTAATGGTTAAATAAAATTTTAACTACTGTTAGAAGGTTTTTATTTTTTATTAGTGTTTTAATCCGGTTAATAAGGTACAAATTATAATTGTCTATTAATTTTGAGTAAATAGCTGCTAAGAAAGAAATGATTCATTTTTAATACACATATAGAAATTGTTTTCAAAGAGAACAGTATTTCATGTTGGCCTTTGACTTTACTTGTTTCAGGTAATTGCTGCTAATTATCTTTCCTCTTTCTCTATCCTGTTTCTAACAAGACAATGTTCCTTTTTGTTGTCTTCATAAAGCCCTGAATTTATTCCCTTTTTGGGTATAAGCAGGTATAACTACTGACAACAGTGACTAGCTTTCAGCCACTAATTTCCCCATTTGGTTCAGTCTCTGTATGGTGACAATCGACAAGACCTGCTGACTGACCTCTCCAGGTAGGTTCGGCAGAGGGAGCCTCCCAGACAGAAAGAGCCATTGTTATCCTCGGTCAGTATTTATGGCCAATCGTAAAACTGCTCTGCGCAAATGTCATTGCCTCTTTCTTCTCTAAAAACCTCTGACAGACAAAAAGTCACAAAAGGACCACTGGATTACGAGTGATTTACTGCAGTGTAGCTTTGAGAAGTCTGTTCATGGAGAGTGGCTACTTAAAAGCACTTTACTTATATTCTTTGTGTTCTCTCATTTTTCATTCTCATGACATTTTAAATGTGAGTCACTAATAAATATTTTCGAGTTTTATACAAATAGATAAAAGATGTTTCAGTGCCAAAACAGAATTTAAATCGTTAATAAATGTATTCTTGTTTTCACAAGGATGTCTACATGTTCCATGGACCTAATTCTGATTTAATGGTTATCAATGATCAATTTTAAATTGGATAAAGAGGTATAAATAACAAATTAAATATTCGTTTAGTCCTAACTCAGAACGTGGTTTAATACAATTGATACACGACAAGCCGGAACAATATGAAATTTGTTTACATTCTTTTATAAGATATTCAAGGCCACTAGTTCGGTGAATGACAGCAAATTCTTGTGAAAGTGTCACTTCTACCATAGTTACCTGTAGCCCACGTTACCATTCAGTAGAGTAACAGGGCTTTGTCAGCAACCTTATTACTAATTCTCTTGCCACGGCATGCAGTTCTGCAGTCCTTTCCTTTACTAACGAGTAAGTAAAATTATTTAATAGACAATTCATCTTTGTATAATTTGTTTAATCTTTTAACCCGTTGACAGATTCTGAGTGGCTAAGTAAACAGATCTGGATTTAAAAAACGTAACACAACCCACCACACGAAAACATTTTAAAAAAAAAAAACCTGAACATCAACATCCCTCGTTTGACAGATCTTAGTGGTAAGCAAACAGATCTGGACTAAACGTAAACAAACTAATACGGCGAACAGAGCATAAAACCCACTGACTGACGGACAACCAACTCAGTACAACTATTAACAGGCTTGATGATGATGCCATCGCATCGAAAGCGCTTGCCAGCGGTACTCAACATTCAGCCAGTGACGACGGTCTCCACCGAGAGGTATGACAAATATGTACATGGTTGAGCTTAAATTGATAATACTTGTGAATTGTAATCTGACGATGCCACCAATGTGGTGAAACCGGTCGTTAAATAAAACATTTAATGCAGGAAGACTACATCTTCTTTCACATTCTTTTCCTTATTTCTACCACGATTCTTTCAACAATACTATGTGTTGGGCCTTGGCCCTTTTGGGAAAGTTGTTGACCAATCGCTGGATTGCCATTCATTCACTGTTGACTGCATCAGTTGAAGTGTGAGTTGTCTAGTCAATGCACGTGGTCAGTGTTGTACTACTTCTCAGATTGTATGTATGGTTGGGTTCTGGTGAGTGATTAAAAATACAATAGATACATCTACATACTGGCTACAATTATGGTGGTGTTAATTGTATATTAATTAAGTTGATTATAAAGTGAATAAATACAAATAATGATGAGAAATGAGTCCATCAATTTACGTTGTAATAACTTCCACAATAGCATTTGTGATTTTTTTTTTTTCTTATTTGTTTTGTAATCAGTTTCTTGAAGAGTGAACACACCGTACCACCTCATTACTAAAACATGGGGGCTGGATATAATAAATATATTAATTTTACTGAAAACTATTTATTAAAAAATAATAATTGTATTGTTAATCAAAATAATCTAAATTAATTAAATAACTCTAATTTCAGTAAACCAACAACAACAGACGGGGGGGGGGTCATCTGAACATATTGAAAGATTTGTTGAACACAATAATTGGTATATTGGTTTAAAAGAAGACGGTTAAATATATATTAGCTTATTCTTCACGTACGATGTCTGCAAGTGGGGGTTTACTGAAAGCTGAAATCTATGAAAAGCCAATATCTCGGTTAATATTGATGATAGAGGAAACATGTATATAACAAAATTTATAGAACATTAAATGTGCCATAATATTCGTTCTATCCAATTTTCGATACGACTTAACGGGGATATTTTAAACTTCCAAAATTTCCCCCTCTAAACCTCCTCACCCTTCCACGAGACCATTTTCAGCCGTTAATGATCTTGATTTTTAGTTTGATATGAAAGGTTTAATTAATAGTTTTGTAACGATCAAACAAAAATTGCGACCGCTAGAGCGGCAATAGACAAATATATAGATCTCTCTCTCTCTCAATGAAATCTCGTGAAAAGTAACTACATATATACATTGATCTCAAATCGCGCCGAATCTTCTGGGTTTAAAATGTTTGTAAAATCCGAAATTGGAGTGAAATAGCAAATGTGATAGTGGGCACCGAAAGGAATTCGAATTGTTATCACCATTAGTACGATTCGGAGTGTAGGGGATTTGAAAGGGGTGGGGGTGATGGATACACAGGGACAGCAGCACTATCGATGCAACCATCGATACCCGTCAAACTAAATCCTCGGCTAGAGTATTTGAGCAAACAGGATTAATTCGCCATTTCATATTGGCTATTATAGTTACAATATCACTCCCCTATATCTCTGACACGGAAAGCCCTCCCCTAAGCCCGCTTCTACAAAGCCTCTTATGCCAATATAATCATAATTCTTCCACTAAACTTTTGGAGTATATTTTCAAATTTTACGTCCTACATCCGATATAATAAAACTCATCCCAAATCAACTTGTTCCAATTGTAATGTTCTATGAATGTTGTTATATATAATTTTTCAGTATCTCGTTTTTTACCATAGATATTTGCATTTTTAGCAGATTTCCCCCTTAAGGGAAATCAGCTATTGAGGTTGTACTCATGACGGAATTTTCGAAATTTTTCTTCAAATACATTCAAATTTTATGTGATGATGATGTCTAAAATGTTTATTTGATTTCTACCGTACCCAATATTTAACTGTTTTAGTCAAAACTAAAGATAATATTTTTTATTAGCTAACATTGGATTTGGATGGTGAGATTTTTTAGAAATTAGGGGAATTCGAGAATTTAAAATATCTCCCTTATTATGAGCCGGATCGTAAAATGTTTTTGAACCGAACATGTTAAACCATCGATGCTCTACAATTTTTACACTGTACATTCTTTCGTAATTCAAGTATTAAGCTAGTTATTCCTACTTTCTTGTTTTCTACCTTCAATAACCTCCCTTCCCTTCTACCCGTCGGATTTTTAGCAGATTTCCCTCAAGAGAAATCATTTATTGAGGTCGTACTCATGATGCGATTTTTGAAAAATTTCTTCAAATGTCCATCGATCCTACCCAGAAGATGACGAAAATGAGGTCCGTTCAAAATTATATATATACATATATATATATATATATATATATATATATATATATTTGTCTGTTAACGCTCTAGCGGTCGCAATTTTTGTTTTATCGTTACCAAACTCGAAATTTAATCGTTTTATGCAAAAAGGAAGATCAAGTTCGTTAACGGCTGAAATCGGAGGGCGGGGGGTTCGAGGGGGGCTGTTTGACAATTGAAAATATCTCCGTTATTATGTGGCGGATCGAAAATTTGTGTAGAATAAATCTTCTTGCAAATTAAATTTACAATAAATATTGCTTTATACATTTTTTCTGTATCTTGAATATTAACCGAGATATTCGCATTTGTATTCTGCGTGTGGTCATCAGTATGCTATGTTCGGACTTTCCGCCGAGAGCTCTGGCGGCCGTTTCCATAACTATTCGTCCCTCGTGAATAGGTTTAGAGGTTAGGTTAACTGTTTTTTGGGGCTAGAAACTACTGGGTTATTATGCCCTAAATAATGTTTTAGGTTTAGAGGTTTCTTACTACTACAGTTGTTATTAGGCAGATTTCTCTATTGTAAAACTTCACATGGGAAATCTGCTTAGTTTACGCAGCCCCTGCGTGACGGCCTTTTTCATTTTAATAGAGAATATGTGGTGAAAGTAGATCACGAATTTGTTATAGCAGCACGTGGAAAATCTGCTTATTTTACGCTGCCAAGCGTGGCGGACTTTTTAAGATCTACCGTGATTGCACGTTTTAATATGAAACAATATTCTCTGAAATTGAAGGAAATAATAATCATTTATTTCAATGTAACTCTTAGCAAGAGGAAAATGATTTTATTTTCATTACTCATTTAGCTCTATGAATGGCAATAAGTTCTACGAATTATTTAAAGGAAGTAGGAAACCGCATAAAAAGGATAAATGGAAAAGAATGACTATATAATTGATAAAAAAAATGCATATATTACTTCTAAGTATACCACATTTACATATCTTTTCTTCACAGCTTTTCTTATTCCCACAAAAAATTACAGCGAACTAGAACATTTATTACTAGTCTAGGACGAAAAAAAGTGAATGTATAAGAGTTTTGAATTGCAATGTTGACAGACTAAATTACTATAAATAAAACGGAGAAGCTTAAAAAAATAAAAATAAATAAAATAAAATAAATGCTTGAAGAAATAAGAGAATGAGTTTCACAGCAGTGCTGTTGGAAGTAAAGAATATTGTGTACTTGGAGAGAAAAAAAAGGCGTCCAATTCTTCACAAGTTTTTTATTTCAGCGCTAAGCGCTTTCGAAGACTATTGTCTCCAACTTCAGAGCTACTTGCATCCACTCATAGAGAAAGACAGCAAGAGAGCAAGAGAATGAATGTTTACCTAAGCTGAGAGAACGTAGTATAATTTCTTTGGATAATGCACGTTTGATTTTATAAAGAAGTGTAAAGTACATATAGGTTGTAATTTCAGTTGAATTGAAAATGTTCAATAAAATATTGAATGACTAAAGCCAATAATTAACATTAACACAAAAAGTAATATATATGAAAGCAAATAAATATTCTTTTAATCCATGTTGCCATTTAATCTAGTTACTAATCATTCTTACAGCAGAAGTACCTGAATCTATTACTATAAAATTAATAGCTTGTTTACACAACACTGCTATACATAAAATGTGTTGTAAATGCATTTTTTTAAAAAATTTATTATATAATTCGTAATTCTCTTCTTATTTTATAATTAAAAATACTACAACAATAAGAAAACAAAATAAAATAATTGTTAACCATGTAGCCAAATACCGTTTTGCGGTCTAAATTTCAGGAATAAAAGACATCTTTCATTTCCGCTAATCAGCATTCGGAACTACTGTGTTCACGAAATTCCTTCGTCCCCGTCTCGTCTATATTGCGATACAACATAAACAAGTTGGTGGAAATAAAATTGTCCACTATGTCATTGTGATTTTGTGTGTGTGTGTGTGCATCTGCAATGTATAGGTTTCGGTAACGATTTAAAAATCGCCTTTCTGAATGAAGGCAATATTCGCGAAGACTGGGAAGTCAAATAGAGGTTAAAAATATTGCTACGTTTATTAAAAAAATAATAAACGTTGTTTATTTGAGTTCTTTTGCAAGGTTTATCACTGCGCAATTTATTTGACAATGCACAACACACTTGATAAATAATTCTTAACTATTGCTCACAGTATGCACTGATAACTTCAGTTATTCTTATTGCAATGTCCAATAACTCACGAGCACCGAAGTTCAAAAAAACACGGCACAGCACTGATCTTCATAAAGTACACAGCACTGCACTGTTCACAATTACATAAATGCGTCAGTACACTGTTCTTTACATAAATACGGCACTACACTGTTCTTCGCATAAAATACTAATGCCGAACTGCAGCTAAGCTGCACTGAACGCACTGTTATTCTCTTGAAGGGAGCTGAGAACAACCTAAACTCTCTTTTTTTTTTCTTTTTTTTTTTTTCTCTGAGTCCCAGCGAAAACAATGCAAAACTAACAAAAAATAAATTAAAAGGAAAAAAGATAGTCGGCAGATGTAGGTAACACCTAGGCTATGCCGTGAGCCCCCTTGTGCTATACCAAGGGTATCATTATAAGGGAGGCTAAACTCTCGAACGAGCTGGGCCGCTTTTATAGACGAGTGGCAAGATCAAAGAAGAATGTCTAGACAATCCCAGATCTCAGATGGGTATCGTCGAGAATATTCTTTGGCCTCAACGGTCCTAGTCCTTCCATCGTTCGGATCCTTTCATCTACATGGTACTTCTTAAATACAGATTAACTCTCTTTAATTTTTCATTTACGTGGTTTACGCAACCCTATGTGAGTACCTAAACTGGCCTCATTAATTGGGTCTCTGATTTTTACCGAAATTCAAAGTAGGTGGATCGTAAGGATATATAGTGGTTTTCCCCATTGAATGTGTCCCGTGATAAAGGAATGGAGAAAAACTAAGGATAACTCCTCTAGAGACCAATGGTGGTAGAGTGGAACTTCAGTTGGCATCATAAGTTAATGATCTTATATAGTTGACATGTGCCGCGTATATCCAGCAGTGTCGTTGATTTGGCGGTCCTCAATATTTTGCCATTTTTCAAATCGCATGACACGCATCGTATGACCCACATCCCAGCTATAATAAGTTCCCAGCGACGAAGTTTAAAACAAAATTAATGATCCTCAATGACGCGTTTCTGCCATTACAGTATCAAATCAGAAGATAGACCCAACCTGCGTCTTCAGTATAACGGCCATATACATACACCTGCATCTTCCAACTCCCCCATATCCTTATGGGTAAAAAAAAACATTAATTGTGAAACGATAGGGCTTTCAATAAAGCATAATTGAGGTACAACAAGTCCATTGCCATATGCTCACAGGTGCCTAAGTGACTATACCAATGGTTAGGCATTGTTATATGCATTGGAGCAAGTCGATTCGGCCGGTGGATATATATTGAAGGGGGTTCGATTTCCATCGAGTCATCACCAGCTGTTCGTAGGCAAACGGTGGCCAATGAAGCTGATAGGGGTATTAGCGCCAAAGTGCCTTCTCATGTGCCTCCTAGATAGGCCCCTGATAATGGCTCTATCCGCCTAATTAATTATTTAGGCTCTCAATGATTTAGGGTTTTACATTTCTTTGGGCGTTGTTTGGGCTCTAACTGCTTTAGTCAGCATTTTTACATCCTATGCGTGATATCACAAGGTTTCTGGTTAATGTATCGACTGAAGCATTATTTAGAAACAGAATAAATAGACGCAGTACGCTATATTGACCTCTCTATAATTTATAACTGGTAGCAAAACAGTCAAATTATGTCAGTGGTTAAATACAACTTATTTTTAAATATTCGTAAATTCTCCAATACAATCGTCTTAAAATTATTCCAATTCCTCTTCAAACAGAAAATCTGATTTTTTGAATAAGCGCATACTTTAGAATAATTTTCTAGGCCGTTCAATGTAATTTTATTAATAAATAAGTCGGTTGCAATCATTTACACAAAAAGTTATTTATTATATTCTGGATGGTACTAGTTATTTGCCTTAATAGAGGAATTAATAACAGCACGTTACCGCAAGCAAGCCAACATTTTCGTTATAACCTGTTTAAACAGATTTTCCTAAAGGGAAATCAGCTATTGAGGTCGTACTCATGACGCGAATTCCTAAAAATGTTCTCAAATGTCCATCGATCCTACTTAGTAGATGACGAAAATGAGGTCCGTTCAAATTTATATATATACTCTGGTCTTTCACTGCTCTGGTGGTCTCAATTGTTATTTGATGGTAACCAAACTCATTATATAAAAGCGTTTCATGTAAAACTAAAGGCTAAGTTACTTAGTGGCTGAAATCGAACAAGAGAGGGGGGTTTTTAGAAAGAAGTAATTTTGAAAATTCAAAATATCTCTTCTTTTATTATGCGTTGGATAGAAAACTTGTATAGAACCAATCTTATTGCAAATGTAATGTTCTATAAAAGTTGTTATGTACGGTTTTCCAATATCTTGATTATTAACCGAGATATTTGCATTTACTAGTTATCAGCCTTCAGTAAATCCCCTTGTGAGTCATGTCATATTAACAATAGGCTGCTATATTATGAAGCACTTTATTTGAAGTCTAAATTCCAAATATTGTTCTCATTAAACCTATAGTTTTGAGATAAATACAGAAACGTGAAGTATGTGGGAAATCTGCTTAACTAATGCAGCCCCAGCGTGAAGGTTATTTTTTAAGTATTTTCACTTTATTCCGCTGTGGTTCAGATTTAGTTGGTCCCAGCATTTGATTTACTATTACAATACTCATTACTGAAAGGATTAAAGGAAATTTAGGGGAAAAAATGGGGAAATAACAAGAAATAGACTTGTGTAGTGGGCGTGGATAGATGTGATGAATCGGTGCTTGTAAAGGATCATGAAGCATCATGAGATATTATGTAAATGAGCGCGTGCTCTCCTGCAAAGGGTTGTCTCGAGCACCGCTTGACAAAGCGACGTCCGCTCCAGAACTGAAAGAGCAAGAGGAGAGGAAGGCAGAGTTTATCAAAATAATTTATTCAACCCTTTCCGTGCGCCATCAATTATCCCCTGCTGCCGCCACCGTCCTGGCGGAAAAAAGGGAGATGATCCGGAGAGGAAAGGGTTTATCCCTTGAGGACATTAGTCAAGGAAGCTTCATCGGCAAGCAGGAGCTGCATTAGCATCCTGATGAAGACCTCGCCTCCTGAGTACACACAGACACCGATAGCACAGCTCCTTCACCTTGGCGGAACCAGCCGAACCCATTTGCTTTATATAAACAGCTAAGTTCCAATAGAGTTAGAGTTTCCTCTATAAACAGCTGAGAATAACACTACCTGCTTACACAGTTCAAGTTACGGATTTGAGGCTTACATCTCAGGTTGGAACACCAGCTGACGGAATATATAATGACAAACCATCTCAACACCTGTTGTACGCTAATCCATTGTCAATCAACAGAGCTTTTCGTAAGTACTCTTAATAAAAGAGTTTTCACAGTGGAGCTGTGCAGACCTTTCTTCGTGCACCCTACATAACTCTATTATATCGGTTCTCGAGTATGCTCAGATTGGCCTGAGTTTTCTTAGCTACAATTCAATTTATTCATATTGAAACTTCGTTAATTTCCCAAGGAGCCATTCTTCAACTCTGGTTTTAGGGTGTGTAGCCAATTGTACTTCTGTAATTGCTGTTCTGTTTCAGTTTCTTGTAGGCACTACCGCATTATAAGAAACCATAGAATGAGTTCCCCTGGGGTTTTGCCAGCATCGATTGTGTCATCCAAATAACAAGCAGTACCAACTAAGCCTTTGGATATGTTCTATTGTGCGACGGAAAAGATTCGGAAGAAATTCAATATGGAGTGGCAAATACTAATATCTGAACAAAACGTTCTGAACACAAGAGACAACAACAGTATTAATTTAACTTTATAAATATATTAATATTAAAATATTTTAAATATAATATCGATTATTGAGGATAACTCCTCACTTTGTTAACCATGTTTTAGCTGATTTCTTTTAGGGGAAATCAGCTATTGAGGTCGTACTCATGACGCGAGTTTTAAAAAATTTCCTCAAATGTCCATCGATCCTACCCAGGAGATGACGAAAATGAGGTCCGTTCAAAATTATATATATATATATACATTATTTGTCTGTTAACGCTCTAGCGGTCGCAATTTTTGTTTGATCGTTACCAAACTTCATATTTAAGCGTTTTATGTAAAACAAAAGATCAAGTTCGTTAATGGCTGAAGAGTTTAGAGGGGGGGATTTTTGAAAATTCAAAATATCTCCGTTATTATGCGTCGGATCAAAAAAGTGTATAGAATTAATCTTTTTGTAAATTAAATTTACTATAAATATTGTTCTATACATTTATTCTGTATCTTGAACATTAACCGAGAAATTTGCATTTGTATTATGTGTGTGGTCGAGGGAACTCGGACTCTCCGCCGAGAGCTCTGGTGGCCGTTTCCAGAACTATTCGCCCCTCGTGAATAGGTTTAGAGATCCCTTCCTACTACAGCTGTTATTAGGCGGATTTCTCTATTGTAAAACTTCACGTGGGAAATCTGCTTAGTTTAAGCAGCCCCTGCTTGACGGACTTTTTTTTTTTTTTTTATCTGAGACCCAGCAATCTGTTCTGATGGTAATAAGGTGGTGTAACCCACCGGGGGTAAGGAAGATAGTTCCCCTTCTACTGAACTTGGCATAGTATATGTGTATATATAGTTTTGACCTTTAGTAAACCCCCACTCCTACTCATGTCAAAACATATATGCACTTGGTAAATCTGCTTATTTAACTCAGCCTCTCCGTGACGGACTTTTGATATACCTTATAGATGTTCATCTTTATACTTTATACTCGTTTTTATACTGAAGTCAATATAAAGCCTTTAGTCAAATTACACTTTGAAGTGCACTGTATTTGAACGAGGGTTAATTCGACGACTTCTAGAACTTATAGACGTGCAAG